>JAJUPC010000422.1:0-308599 GCA_023614405.1 Avena insularis
AAGCGGGATGGTACTATACACTCAAAAATTGCAAAAAAAAACAAATCAAATAAGAAAGCCAAGATTGAGTGTGATTCCCATAAGAGACAAGAGAGCAAATAACATCAAAAGATCCAATTCTCCACAAAGGAGAGGCGGTGGCAGAAGCTTGGCTTGTTGGAGTGTATGGTGTGATACCCAGAGTGAAGATATATCTTGGGTTCCTGTAGCCAATACTCATCAATAAGCTCACATATCACAACATGATATTAAGATAAATGATATAACTTGCTATTGGCATTATGGGGGAAGGGTTAGCCCAATAAGTTAGGACCACACTCCCCCTATATCCATGCCCAAACCTAGACCAAACAAGGATTGAGATGTACGAGTGGGTGCATGGGTAATCAAGACAAGCTCCCGGAATCAATGATATTTAGATCATTCCTCAAATTGCAGAATCTTGCTTCATCAAGTGGCTTTGTAAAAATATCCGCCAGTTGGTTCTTCGTGCTCACAAAAGATAGATCAATATCACCTCGAGCAACATGGTCATGAATAAAATGATTCCGAATCTCAATATGCTTCGTCCTTAGGTGCTGAACTGGATTGTACGCTATTTTGATAGCACTTTCATTATCACATAAAAGAGGCACTTTGTCACAATTGACACCGTATTCCTTGAGTACAAGCGCTGGCAGCAGCAACATATTCAGCTTCGGCGATGGAGAGAGATATACAATTCTGCTTTTTGGAGGACCAACATACAAGAGATCTTCCCAAGAATTGACCAGCTCCAGAAGTTGACTTCCGATCATCCTTATCACCAGCCCAATCTGAGTCAGTATAACCACATAAAGAGAAATTGGAGCCCTTGGGATACTAGAGACCAAAGTTGGGGGAATGAACTAAATATCGAAAGATCCTCTTGACCGCCACTAAGTGGCTTTCTTTAGGAGCTGTTTGATACCTTGCACACACTCCCACACTCAACACAATATTGGGTCTAGATCCTTGAGGTAAAGAAGAGGCCGATCATGGATTGGGTATACCTTTTTGGTCCACATCTTTACCATGAGGTTGAGTTGAGATGACACTTTGTTTGCATCGAATGGCGACAACATTTAGATCCATGATCTTGAATCTCTTGAGCATGTCTTGGATGTACTTTGCTTGATTAATAAAGGTTCCTTCTCTTAGTTGCTTGATCTCGAATCCAAGAAAGAACCGTAATTCCCCCATCATAGACATCTCAAACCTGTCAGTCACGAGCTTTGAAAATTCATCGTTAAAAGCTTTGTTATTAGAACCAAAAATGACATCGTCTACATATAGTTGGCATATGAAGAGCTCCCCCTTAACCTTCTTAGTAAAAATAGTGGGGTCGATTTGCCCAACTTCGAAGCCACGATCTAACAAAAGCTCTTTAAGGTGCTCATACCACGCACGTGGGGCTTGTTTAAGGCCATAGAGTGCCTTATCGAGTTTGTAGACATGGTTCGGGAAGTTAGAATCCTCAAACCCCGGGGGTTGCTTTACGTATACCAACTCATGTAGAGGACCGTTAAGGAAGGCACTCTTGACGTCCATTTGCTGCAACTTAAAATTGTTATGAGCATCATAAGCACTTAGTATACGTATGGACTCAAGACGAGCCACAGGAGCATAGGTCTCGCCGAAGTCGATGCCCTCAACTTGGGAGAAACCTTGTGCCACAAGTCTTGCCTTGTTCCTCACAACAATGCCATTCTCATCTTGCTTGTTCTTGAAAATCCACTTGGTGCCAATAACATTGTGGCACTCTTTGGGTTTCTCCACTAGTTTCTAGACTTTGTTGCGCTCGAAATTGTTCAATTCTTCATGCATAGCAACAACCCAGTCTGGGTCTTCAAGAGCTTCAAAGACCTTCTTAGGTTCCACCATGGAGATATGAGCTTGATGCTCACCAAACAGCCAATTCTCTTCTAGTAGACACCCTTAAGCCGAAGATCACCAACAACCTTGTCGAGAGTGTGACCCCTCAACTCAAGGTTACGATCAACCCGAGCCTTGTGACAAAGTTCAATAAGTTTGTTGTCTCTTGGTGGAGGAGATTCATCACTAGAGTCTTCATTGGAGGCATTTTCTCCGCCTTGATTAGTAGCTGGAACATCGATGGCAGTGGTGGAGATGCATGCCCTTGAGGTGAGTCCGTAGCCATAACAGGAGGCTGCGGAACCTGAGAGTCGGCGGATAATCCGGCCGATGAAGAGGCGGATAATCTGCTTTGGGAGGACGTGACATCATCATGAAGCACAGGACTCGCTTGATGGCGAGGAGCCGGATAATCCGGTCGGCCGAAAATCGCCTGGAGCTTGTGTTGATATCTTCACCACCAGGAGCTGCATGGACAGGCTGGGCGGGGTGGCGGATAATCCGGTATCCACCAGAAAATCCGACTGGAGCTTTTTGGAGCAACTTGACCTTCACAGTTGATGGAGATGGTGTAGAAGTTTCCCGTGGTTGGAGCATGTTGTGTATGTGTAGATGAGGGTCTATATGAGTAAACATTGTCCTTCCGGTCCTCCACAAGGGTTCCTCAATGGGGCGGAGAATCCGCCCATTCTTCTTATGGCATCTTGGGGTATTTCAACATCGCATCACAAACACCAACTTGCTCGCAGAACCGTCATTTTCCTCGAACACCACACTACAAGATTCTACAACAGTTCGGAGAGCTTATTGTAGACTCTATAAGTGTGGGATTGACACCATAATGAACAAAAATACCTTCTAGAGCAGTAGATTCAAACTTAGATAAACGAACTCCTTTAATAAGAAAGAAACACTTACACCGAATACCCAAAGTATGAGATGTTTGGCTTATTACCGGTAAGTATTTCATCAGTCTTGTCCAAAATCTTGCGGAGGTATAAGCGATTGGATGAATGACAAGTAGTAGAGATTGCTTCAGCCCGGAAGTTATATGGAGATTTGAATTAACATTGATCCTGCCATGTCCATTAGAGTTCGATTCTTCCTCTCTGCTACACCATTTTGTTGAGGGTGTCTGCAGAATATTGATGTCTTATCCCTCTTCACTTAGGAACTCATTTAAGGTGTAGTTCTTGAACTCCAATCCGTTATCACTCCTTATAGCAGAATGGGGGCGTTGTGTTGGCGTTGAACCTCGTTGGCGAAGTTGATGACAGTTTGTTGAGTTTCACTCTTCAACTTGAAGAAATAATCCCAAGTGTATCTTGAGTAATCATCAACAATCACTAGACAATACTTCTTCCCACCGAGGCTTGCATGAGATGGAGGTCCGAAAAGATCCACATGAAGAAGCTCCAAGATCCTTTTTGAAGAGATAATAGTTTTCCTTGATGAGAGAATCATGCATTTTCCCTTCAACACACGCCCTGCAGACCGATCTTTGGGAAAAGAGACATTTTCTTTTAGTCCAAGAATGTGGCCACCCTTGTGGAGACTTTGCAAGTTCTCATATTGACGTGGGCTGGTCGGCGATGCCATAGCCAAGCTCGTCGGCCTTTCCGAAAATACACATCGGACTGTAGTGGTTTTCCACGAAAAAGTCTACCCACGTGCAATTCGTTTTCATTATATCCTGGCGACTTTTAGAGACTTGTTCCTCAAGAGTACCACCAAATCAGCATCAATGTAAACTGCAAAGCCCATCTTACCAAGGGCACGAACTGAAAGTAAGTTATACAGGGGTCTCAACAAACATGGCGTCCACGAGGAGATGTCGTGAGCCACCACAACTTTGCCGAGACCCAATACCTCAGATTTTGACTTGTCACCATAGGAGATGGTAATGTGTTCAAGGTTTGGCGCATCTCCATGATGATCTCCTTGCTTCGTCATATGACTCATACAACCGCTATCCGGTACCCATTTAGAACCACCAAAGCATAGCCTGCCACCAAAGAAAATTACTTCTTGGTTTTAGGTACCCATTTTTCAATGGGTCCTCTCATGTTAGTAACAAGGGTCTTGGGAACCCAAATAGACCAAGGAATGTAACAATCATAAGGCCCTACATAACTAGCATAAACATCACCATAAGCATTACAATATAGTTCGAAGTTAGGATTGTTGATCCTGCCAAAGCCATCATAATTAGTCTTGTCATTGGTAATGTTGCTAGTCTTCGATTGAGCAGTCTTGTTCTTCTTCTTCTTCTTCTTCTTGTTTTTCTTGCTCTTTATCTTGGGTATGTAACCAATACCTTCTTTACTGTTGTTTGTCCTTTGCCTGCTCAGTATCTCATCAATAACCCTTCACCTTTGTGTTGAGAACTCCTTGCAAGATCTTCTTTCCCAAGGATGGAGATGAGGTACTTGGTACATTATACGTTTCAATTGAGTTTGGAGCTGGTCATGAGACTCATTTAGAGTAGAATGATCACTCTTCAATGCCTTATGAGCACTTTCAAGATCATCAAACTTCTCCAAAAGTCTAGCATGAACAGCCCAAAATCAATCTTTTCTTTCTTTAGTTTCTTTACCTTGGCAAGGGCATGGTCACGTTCTTTAATGAGCGAGCTCTGCTTCTTCTTGTGACTCCTCTAGGGATTAGTCTTTCTTCCAAAGTAACTCGAGTTTCCTCTTCCTCTTCAAGGCATTCTTCAAAGAGGCTATCTCCAAGGCATCTTCTCTTTCAATTACGCCCTTTTCTTCAAGGAGATCTTGACTCGAGAAAGTTGACTCATAAGAGTATCAAAATGGAGTTTGTGCTCACCTTGTAGGTTAGTGAAAAAAGTATCCAAGGCAATAACTTCTTCTTTCATTTCAAGACTTTCATGATCATCCATATCCAAAATTATGTTAGTCTTAGAAAATGAGGAGTTAGAAGTCGATACCTCGGATCCTCTTGCCATTAGGCAAGTGGCATTGTTGTTGATGGCGTTCTCGTTCGGCGAGTCGAAAAGAGAGGAGGGAGTCGATGTGGTGGCTATAGCAGCCACTTCATGGGAACTATCATCATCCTCTTCATCTTCACTTACGGAGGAGTATTCCTCTTGAGCTACAAGGACCATCTTGGGTTGCTTCTTGAAAGGGCCATTCTTCTTAGCAAATGGATTCTTCTTAGGAACTTTGGATTTCTCTTTGAGAATGAGCCTGCCACCATTGTTTTCTCTATTTTCATAAGGACACTCGGATACAAAGTGCAGTCTATCTCCAAAGTTGAAGCAAGTTCTCAATCTTGGGCCACTTTCTCTTCTTCCATTTGACCCGTTCTTGCGCTCAAGTTTAGAGTTGGCTTTGGCAGGGTCCTTCCAAAAGTTCCTTGCATAGAATGCCATGTACTCACTGTGAGCATGTTTGACCTCATCGGGGCAGTCCATGGATCCCCTCTCAAATGCTCCTTCATCATCCTCTTGCTCAACAACATTGGCTTTGAGAGCCACATTGACACCCTTTTGCATTCCAATGGCCCGAGCACGGGCATCTTCAGAATTCTTTGCCGCCACTTTGAATGACGCCATTTCTTGCATGACTTCATTGGATGTAATTTGATGATAGTTGTGTCTACCTTGCATGCTCTTCAAATCCGTCGGTTCGAAAGGCATTAAGGCACTCACATACTTTGTTTTTATCCATGCATCATCAATGTGAGTGGCCCCATGCTTCCAAAATGTTGTTGCGATGCCCTTGAGTCTTCTATACATGTCCTCATGGTTTTCACCATCAAACATGTAGAATCCCTTAGCTTCGTTACTAAGGGCATCATATCGGTTTCTTCTCATGCTTTCATTTCCAACAAAAAGGTCCATAAGAGCATCCCACGCCTCTTTAGCCGTGTTGAGATGTTCAATGTGTGGCATGTCCTTGGGACCCACACCCAGCTGTATCATGTGGAGAGCAGTGGCATTCAACTAGCTATCCACAACTTCCCTTCTTGTTAGATTGGTTTGATCTCCAACATGAAGACCTTCTTCAATGATCCTCGACAATTCAATAGATTTCATTAGAAATTGCCATTGGTTAAAAGAAGATGCAGTGAGCTTGGGTGGATCACCCCTATTGTTTATATGAGGATGAGGGATAGGTGGGTCAGGGGAATATACATGGTGAACCTCACTATATTCCTCCTTACCACTTCCCTTTAGTTTTTCACCTTCCACATCATCATCCTTAGATCCTGTGTTACCCTTTTCCTTAGATGATGGTGAGGGAGCCTCAGAGGAGGATGGAGATGGGGCAATGGATGATGTAAGCTGAGCAATCATTTGATTCATCTCCTCCATCTTGGCCTCAAAGGATTTCAACAAGGTTGTTTCCAACGACTTGAGATCATCCATTGTGACCTTATCCACACCTCATTTCCATCATCCTGGTACCCATACTACTCTTAGGCGGTTAAGCACGAATTAGGCCGGGGCTCTGATACCAATTGAAATGGATCGTATGGGCACCTAGAGGGGGGGTGAATAGGTGCTACACCAATTTTTTAATTCTTTTTCAATTTTAGGATTAGCACAAAGGTAAATTCTCTAGATAAACTAATGTGTGGAATTTCCCTATATGCAAACCTAACTACTAGCGAGTAAGGAGCGAGTGGAAGAGGAACGAGTGAACCGAAGTGAAGCACGCGGAGACACAGGATTTGATTGACCGCAGTTCCTTCCTTGTTAAGGGAAGTACGTCTGCGTTGGAGGGGTGGGCGGTACTAAGACCACCACGCCACAAAAGGCCTCACCCTATTCTCTGATGGATCTCGCCACAACAGGCCTGATCGACCTTCTACTGAAGGTACCCTTCGAGGCGGGCACCGTCGCCTTTACACAACTAGTTGGGCAACAACTCCATAACAACTTGGAGGCTCCCGAAATGACAACAAGCTGCCACAAGAACAAAGTTGTCAAATACAATAACACGATCTAGGTATTAACGAGAATACTAGATCAGGGATTTCTCCAAGTGAATGGAGAGGAGTTGAAGCGCTTGATTCTTGATGTTGATGTTGAACTTCTCCTCCTTCAATTCCACCAAAGATCAAGACCTTAGGGTGGTTGAAGTGGGAGATCGAGATTTAGAGCTCTTGCACAGGGTCTAGTCGAATTCAAATAAATCAAGAGTTTTCGATGTTGGGAAAGAAGGGGTACTTATACCCCCTTCCAAGAACCAGCCGTTGCACACTTTGGGGGCCGGATTATCCGGCCCAAGTGAGGGCCGGATTATCCGGTCTAGGGAAACTCCGCCCCAGACTCAGAATATCCGGCAGAAAATCCGCCCCCTCTCTGAGCGTCGCGCCGAGCTTGCCCTTAATCAACTTCTGGGGGCGGATTATCCGGCCCTATGCGAAGGCCGGATTATCCGGCCTGGGGAAGAAAAACCGCCCCAGTTCGGATTTTCCGGTAGAAAATCCGACCTGATACCGAGCGACGTGCCTTGGCTCCTTTTGCTCGAAAACTGGGGGCCGGAGTATCCGGCCCTTACGAAACCCGGATTATCCGGCCTGGGGAGGAAAAACCGCCCTAGTTCGGATTTTTCGGGAGAAAATCCGGCCCGACGCGAGGCGCGCCTTGGCTTCCTTGAGAGATGAGGTAGGCCGGATTATCCGTCCCTTGGAGGGGCGGATTATCCGGCCCCCCACAAAACTTCCTGCACACTTAGCATACATGAAAAGTCTCCATAGTATTGTTATCTAACACGCAAAACATAGGGGAACATGAAATATTCTTTCATACGTTAGCAACGTATCATTGTGCATCCGGTCTGCCTGCTTCATTAGTTCAATTTCCTCCTTTTCCTTTCTCCTCTGACGGCTTCTATCGGGATATTTCTTCTTGTGATCAGGAAACCCAAGTTTCCATTGTTTGGAGCCTTCTTTGCCTCGTGTTCGTCCCTCGTTTTCAGGGTTCCCAAGGGCTAGTTCGATCTCGTCATTCTCTCTATCGGGAATGAATGCCCCATCTATCAACAACCTTTAGTGCATTTCTAATATCTTCGATGGGTATGGGAGTTTCTTTATGTCTTATGTTATATATGCACTTCCCTTCTGAGTCTAACATTCCTCCATGCCCGTAAAACCAATTCCTTACCCGTTCGATCCAATTGTATGGCTCTGGAGTGATCCCTTTAGCAAGCAGGTCGGACTCGAGTTTCTCCCACTTAGGCTTGCTAGCCTTGTAGCCACCTTGCCCCATAGTGTGGTGATACTTCTTTTTAGCAGCATTTTGCTTATTCATTTCAGACCTTTTCAATGTCTTGCACGCCACAAAATCAGCCCAGTAGTCTTTTAGCTTCCCAAACGCTCCAGTGAATTCCGGACTCTTCTTTTTCACAACATAGTCAAGGTGCAATCTTTTCTTCCATTTGTTGAATTGTTGGGCCATCTTCTTAAGATCCCACTCCTTGACTTTTTCCTCCATGTGTTTCTTTAGTTCCTCCTAAGTTGGAATCTCCTCATATGGATCGACCTCATATGGATCCACCTCTAGCATCGGTAGGGTGAAGTTAACCATGAGATTTTTCCAAAGCATATCTTTGGCTAAGTCACTGACATGCATAATTTCCAGATCCTTTGTCCTATTCCATTCTCTGATGGTGTTCGGGATGTAGTCCCTAACAATAACTCTGCATTGCCTTACAAATTTATTTGCAGCATCAATGGGAGCCTTCGGTTCGCCGTCTAAAGCGACTTCTTCGATCCTGTATCTTTCATGGTCTCCGAACTTTCTGGCTCAGCCTCGTTTCTTCTTTGTAGAAGATTTGCTCGATCCAGAGGGCTAAAACAAGAAGAGCATTAATATATGTATATAGACAAAAGAGGCTTAATTAATAAATATATATATGCACCTCGGAGTTTTATTATTTAATGTTCCATCATCGGCTTCTCCCTCACGGGGCCGTCTACATTTGGTCGAAACCGGATCTCCCTCACGGAGTTGTTCAGATATAGCAAGGTGACATCATTATCGATATGTCCTCCTCGTTGATCATATCCTCAAGTGCAATCTCCTTTTCTTCGTCTCTTGGTTCCATAGTTTTACGCAAGGGAACAACAGATGAGTCGAAGCGGCCAAGTGAGGAGGTTAGGTAGGTGAGATTTGATGGGATAGGGTGTCGTGGTTTGACGACGAGATAACCTTAAATGTAACCCTAATACATGCTTGACAATTTAAAACAGGGTCCGAAGGATATAAACCGTAATTCGAAGAAACCCTAATATATGGCGTGCGTTGCCGCACCCGTCGGTCATCCCTATATGGCCAGCGTTGTTGCACCCATCCATCGTCCCTATATGGAGCGCGTTGCCGCATCCGTCCATTGTCCCTATGTGGCCAGCGTTGCATAACTGTCCATCGTCCCTATATGGCGCGTTACACACCCATCCATTGTCCCTATATGGCGCCCATTGCGTACTAACATTACTCCCCCGAACAAATGTGAAGCACCTGACTGTTTCTACTTGCACCTGGCAACACTTGCACTTACCTAGTGACATGGGTATGCCTAATAGGCACTCGACTACAGCCTACCTAGTGCGGCTCGACGGAAGGTCCACTCGACGAATTGCCAAGGTTCATGACGCCTATGACGGTTCGAGTGATATGAAGCCCATATGGACACGGACTCCCAACATACAAGACAAGGAAAGCTCAAGACTAGAGTTCTAATCTAACTTGTAACCAACTCGTATTGGTACCTGAGACCTAGCCTCCTCATATATAAAGGCTAGGAGGGTCCAACGAGAGGGCATCCTCTCCCCCAATAGATAGATCTACGATCTCCCACTCTACGGCAAACCTCTCAATCGCCACGCCTTTCATACAATAGATCTAGACATCGCGACTCCCTCAATAGATAGATCTATGATCTCCCATATGCCAGATCCAATCTGCGCATCTACCGCCATCGACGACCTTGTAATCCTTCGGATCATCATCAATCAAGAGCAGACAAGCAGGAGTAGGGTCCTCTACGAGGCCTGAACCTGGGTAATTCCTTTGTCTCCTGTGTGCTTGTTTGCTAGCCGATAGATGTCTCCAGCGCTCCCACCTTCTCCAAAACCCAAGTCCATAACGATGGGCATTGATGAGTTAAACCCTCATCAATTGGCGCCGTCTGTGGAAACTGGGAGCGCTGATGTTGCGATCTCGATGGCTTCATCAACCCGGCAATCTTCGATTCGCCAATCTTAGGAGATCAATGTCTACTTCAAATCTCGCTCAAGATGCGAAGAAACCTATGCTGTGCAATCACGAGCTCAACATCACCGTCTCCCTGTGTGCAGATGCGTTCTTGAGTCTAGATCGGATTACGCAAAAGGTCCATCACGGTCAGGCCAGAGGTTTCACGTTCAACACGCCACGACCGGCGACGTACACTACGTCATGCGCGACTGACGAAGCAACAAAGACCGTCGACTGTCCAAATCAGATCAAGAGAGCAGGAGTAGATCGAAACAATTTTTATTCAGCTCAATTCGGCAGAACCATAGAAGAAGCCGCACGCAGCTAAAAAAAAGGAATTGCATCACGCGGTCATGGAAGATCAAGCCTCGTGGAGCGTGCTACCATGGCCTTTACGTAAGGCTAAAAGAATTAGATGCAAAGTGCAATACGGACGAGAGAAAAAAAAAAGTCCATCAGCCGGATTGATTCACGAGGAGCATCTTGGAAATTACTCCAATCTTCACGTAAGGATTATCGTAGCAATGGCCAGATCAAGACAATTTCGGCGGAAGCACATTTACGACAGGCTGACTCCCAAACGGTCTACATGTTCTTTGCCTTGAAAAACAAGTATGCGACCAAAGAAACAATGGAAGACACGACGTGCTTCAGATTAGTAAAAAAGTTTTGTACGGCGTACGTGCTTCGGCGGTCCCAGCAAACATCAACCACAAGTTGACTCTAGGTACATGGTTGTTAGCAAGGCGATCAAGAAATTTGACGATTTCGTCAAATCCACCATGTCAACTCCGGATGGTTAAAAATCCGACAACTCCGCCGCATCGACTTCGTCTGCCGCGTCAAGTTTGTTCGATGAAAAATCCTGCGACTCTGTTGCATCAACTTTGTATCCCATGAAAGTTTCGACGACTCATATACGGCACCACTCACCGCCGCGTCGAAATTCAACGACATCGCTGCATCGGCTCTCGAACGTCGCCTCGACTACATCGACAACATCGAATCTATACTCGGGGGCTCTGTCGACTCCGCCGCGAGGCCCGTTACCGCCTTCGGCTACGGTGACTCACTACGGTCTCCGACTCCGCCCATCTACTGAGTCTTTGACTCCATCACGCGACTCGCTACGGTCTTCAGCTGCGGTCTTCGGGTGAGGTGACCCGATACGGTCTTCGACTGCTGTGGCCCGTTACAGTCTTCATATATGGCAATTCGTCATCACCACGCGACTCCGATCCGCCGCGTGACTCGCTGCCACGTCAACTCTAGTCTTCGACTCTAGTGATTCGCTACGGTATTCGACTCGGAGGCTCGGGGGCTCCCTCCGCTCGGCGACCTGCCGCGGTCTCCAGCTTCAATGACCCGCTGCGGTATTCGTATCGGGTCACTCGGGGGCTCCCTCGACTCCCGCGACCATGAGCTGCTACAATCTTCGACTCCCACGACCCGCTGATCGCATCGGATCTTGCGACTCGTTCATCACGGCAACTATCAATAAAGCTAAGTTTCTCTCTACTTAGAACTGATTTTATTTTAACTCGCACTCGATACACTCGGGCGCTGCACCCTCTTCGAGTAACCTAATGTGTCGTCGACTCCACGCACTCGAGCACCTCATACGCGACAGCCCGAGTAGCTGATTCTGCCTGACCGTCGAATCCTTGAACTCCGAGTGCCTCGACAAGGTACTGAGACTAAGGGTAATCAGGCTAACGAAAAGGCCTAGCATACAGTGCAAAAGTGTCGACTCGATTGGCACCAGAATCTTACTTTACAATCCAACATGCAACTATTCTTTACAAGATACAAGTACTTTACAATTCCTTAATGTTTTATGCAGCTTGCAAGGATCTCGACTGCGTCGATCTATTATATCGGTTCCTCCAATAGGAGTCGACAAAACAACTGGCTATGACATACACTCAAGACCCGAGTCGAGTCCATCCTCGAATGGTTGCATCGCTTGATGCTACACACATGCGATGTCGGCCGCGCACCCGATAGAAGCAACTTCGTCCACTCCATCTACATCGTCGACTCACCTGGATAATCGTCGCATAACTCCGCTACGTCGACCTCGACTTCATCGTCAATTCGAGCTCCTTATGCGTGAGACGCTGACCCGATGCACTTCCGGTCTGTGGTTTCTCCTCGCATGATTTTCGACTGCGCCTACAAGATACAAGTCTCGAGTCTCTGCCCGAGTCTACGACTCCGCCAGACACTCGGGGGCTACTCCAAACTGGAGCGCTGGACGCGCATATACAATATCCTCGAGTGACATGCTCTGAATCCTCACTCGAATCCACGATTCGACTAAGGACTCAGGGGCTACTCTCATAGGGAGCGCTGGCCGCGCACCGAAGAAATTTGTAAAGATATCCAAGCATTATGAAAACCCTTCACTCGAATCTACGATTCGATTTTGGACTTCGGGTTACTAACATAGGGAGAGCTGAAAGCAAATTCGACTGAAACCAGCAAAGACGGTAGCAGTCCCAAAAGTTCTTTAGTCCCTGCCTGAGTCTTCGACTCAACCAGGCACTCGGGTGCTACTCCCATAGGGAGCGCTGGTCGCGCACCATATGATTATTTGTACATCGTACTGTGTGTTGATAACATCCACACTCGAAGGCTATGGCGACTCCACCTCATATTTTCCCTACAAAGAGATTACGTCTCCTGGGCCACCCGAATCATCTCCGCGATGACAAAAAATTCGGATGCCGCGCTTACAGCGTGAAGATAAGACCTAAATAAGGCCTGGCAACGCATCTGCTGCGCACTACCAGAGATATATCCGTGCCTGCAGGTACGATGAATGTGCCTTGACGGACGCGTCGAGTGCTCACACCCATACACTGGAATTCGACTCATGTAAGACCTCCGCGGCCTGAGTCGAATTACGCAATTCGGATTCGAGTCCGGGACTCGAGTTTGAAGTAAATAGCGTTGTTTTGCCCTAGAGCAATTAACTGGTCCCGATCCATCGGCGCACGACACGTTTACCATCATCCCTATGAACTACTACAAATTCGACTGACCCGATGAACTTCCGGGAGAAGTGCTACGCACGCGACACAATTGTCGACTCCGACATCCTAATGTGAAGATTAAGACTTCTGAGTCTCCATCCGAATCTACGATTCACATGGACACTCGGGGGCTACTGACATGGGTATGCCCAATAGGCACTCGACTACAACCTACCTGGTGCGGCTCGACGGAAGGTCCACTCGACGAATTGCCAAGGTTCATGACGCCTATGACGGTTCGAGTGATATGAAGCCCATATGGACATGGACTCCCAACGCACAAGACAAGGAAATCTCAAGACTAGAGTTCTAATCTAACTTGTAACCAACTCGTATTGGTACCTGAGACCTAGCCTCCTCATATATAAAGGCTAGGAGGGTCCAACGAGAAGGCATCTTCTCCCCCAATAGATAGATCTACGATCTCCCACACTACGACAAACCTCTCAATGCACGCTTTCATACAATAGATCTGAACATGTGACTCCCTCAATAGATAGATCTACGATCTCCCATATGCCAGATCCAATCTGTGCATCTACCTCCATCGACGACCTTGTAATCCTTCGGATCATCATCAATCAAGAGCAGACAAGAAGTAGTAGGGTCCTCTAGGAGGCCTGAACCTTGGTAAATTCTTTGTCTCCTGTGTGCTTGTTTGCTAGCCGATAGATGTCTCCAGCGCTCCCTCCTTCTCCAAAATCCAAGTCCATAACAATGGGCATTGATGAGTTAAACCCTCGTCACCTAGTGTGCCTCTAATTCAATGGTAACACTAGGACAACCCTAGTGTACCACTAACACAAAATGGCCATACTACTACATCCCTAGTGTGCCTCTAACTCTGTGGTACGACTACTATATTCCTGGTGTACCGCTATCACAAAATGACCACACTAGTACATCCCTAGTCTACCTCTAACTCAATGGTACCACTAGTACATCCCTAGTGTACCCTACACCTGACATGGTCACACTAGTACTTCCTAATCATGACTAGCTAGCTAACTAATAGGAAATAAACTAACTAGCTAACTAACTAATACTTCTAACTAGCTAACTAACTAGCTAATACTTATAACTAAAAAATAACTAATCTAATCAAAATAATTAACCTAATCTAATAACTGAAAAAAAATATAAAAAAAATGTGGAGCTCACAAAAAAATATACAAAAAATGTGGAGCTCACCTGTGAGCTCCCGTACGGCGAGGAGAGGTGCGGAGGCGGCGGACGGGCCGGCGTGGGCCACGGAGGGACGGACGTGGGTGGCGCGGCTATAACATCCCAGCATTAGAGCTTAGTAATAAGCTAAACATAGGTGTGCGCATTACATTCATTCATAGAAAATCTGGATAATTTCCGCGCTTTTAAATAAAACATGTCAAAGTGATTGAAGCTTCTCTTAACTTGGTTGTGATAAGTTTCAATATGACCTGTGCTAAAACCTTATCTTTAGGTAATATAATTTGATCTAAGGGTAGATCAAATGTAATAAAACTAAGTCACAACACAGTACTTAATAAGGAGTACTAGATCTTCTATAGATCATTACATGGTATTCCATAAAACAACTCAAGGATGAATACTTAATATTCCAAAGATGATATCAAGGTATTATCTACCACAAACCCTGAATACCAGGTTAAGTATATATCTTAAGTAAAGAAACTCTATAACTAAATCTTGATACACTTGCTTTCCATAGTTATTCCTACCATTAGAATCATGGTAGTTTTTAAACATTAACTCTTACAACAAATAGAGTAGGAAAGGAAATCAAGCCAAGACCATCCAGCATATACTCTTAATATGATATTAAGAGGTGACATTCCTATTTAACCAAGTCCTAGTGTCAAGTGATCATCAGTGTTGAGTGATCAATTCCTGACCTAGAACTTATTAGACTCTTAGCTTTGACCTATTATCTTGACCTCCCAAATACCTTAAGTAAATTAATAATAATAAGGAACTACTTATGGTAGAGTGTGCCATAATCAATAGAATGTGGTCCTTGGTGGAGATCAAACCATCTGATGTTGCAGGGGTTAACTCACTCATGAGTTAACTAGGAGAATTATTTAAACCCAAGAGTTTAGATAGTAATTATGAAGCTATGAGAAAGTTAGTAGTATTAGTACATCAAATAATAATCTTGTTAAGACAAGTGGATATAAACTAAGAGTAAGCTTGCTTGATAAGATAAGCTTTATACAGAGTCTAGTACAAGTCTACTACCTATTGATGATAGATGTTGATCATACAATTAGAAGCCTAAGCATAGTATAATCAAAGGATGGTGGTCATTATTCTGAAGTCAATTGAGGATATGTGACTAGGTTCTGAAGAAAGGCCGTGAGTATACCAAATTAGCCAAAACCTTAGTAAGCTGAATCATCTTGCTTGATCCTGAGAAGTCAAGCTAGAGTATGATGAAGTATGGAGTAGTTGGAGGCAAAGTAGTTTAACCAAGCTAATACAAGAACAAACTTGTATTATGGGAGTAGTACCGTACCTATTCCAGAGGACTGATATCGCATGTGGTATAGAGAAAACTATAATCTTGCAAGCCTTGGAAGTAGTTGCAAGATGGATTTAAGGAAGTTAATAGATGGAGTTAGTAGTAGCTGCATTGATGGATTTATCAAGGGTAGTTTAGAAATGGAAGTCATATGTACTAGGAGAAGAATGAAGGAGTAATGTTGAAGTGGCATGAGCATGTCATCATGGTATGATGGATATGGTGGAGTCAGATGATTGACTTATTCAGGAAGATGTGATCTTTGTGAATAAGATAAGAAAGATATATGGAGTATATTTAGGAAAGTAATTCTTTACCTAAACATAAGTTTAGTGAAGTATTAAGGTAGGAGTGCTTGAGAAACCTTTAACCAAAATCATATCAAGCCATGACAAGAACCATGTCTACTTCGTTATTCAAAACCCTAGAATCAAATGATAGTGGAACTATTTCCTATTCCTAAGTAACCATTAAATATTATCTCATGGACAAATGAAGCTTCCAAGAGATAATTAGAGAACCAGATGGGTGTTTATGGATTGAAGCCTTGTCCACCTTATTGTCTTAAACCTCAATAGAAACCTAGACCCATGAACCATCAAGGTCATATTAAGAAGTAATATTTTTAGCTCACTCTAAGTGGAGATGTCATTCAGGATTTAAAGTTAGGAGCATTCCTTAAATCTTGATCCCTAGCAACATACATTAATAAACTTGAGGGTAGTGTATCCTCTAGGATCCATAGTGAGTGTGGTATTAGAAACCCTAAGTAGATGTTGTTGGGCATTGAGATCCCTTATGACACATGAATGATAATGGTTATTCACCATTATATAATAAACTTCTATCAACCCATCAGCCACACTTAAGAAAGAAATGAACAACTAGTTCAAGAAATGATCCATGCTTACTTTTAAAATAAATAGAATGGTTATGAAGAAATTGTAATGGAATCTGAATATAGGAAATTCTAAACTTTAAGAACCCTATGATTTAAACTAAGATCTAATATATTTATTAAAAGAGGTTAAGTATGCATATATTCCATGCCTATCACTCACCATCTTAAATAATTACCATTACAAATTATATGGTGAAAATCAGAACATTACCATATGATTTGCTTTAGAAGAAGCAAATTCCTAAAAAACCCTAATTTATATTTACTTTTCTAAATAAATGAACCTTCATATAATTATGAATATTTTTATAGACAATGAATAAATTAAGGAGAAGGGGCCATACTTGCTTTATACAATAATATAAATGATCTGCAAATTCTCTGGATATTTAAATCATTGAAAAATATTCATATTTAAAATGAATTTGTAAATAGAAAAAAAAGATTGAAAATAGAAACTGAAATTGAAAAAGGAAAAGGAAAGAAGCGATCGGAATGACCCACATCGATTGTTTTCTCGCTTAACTGTCGCTGCAAGCACACCCAGCAACATTTCGCTCGCTTCGCCATAGTCCAGTACCGGCCCAAGCCCAAATACTCCTTCGCAGTTTCTTTTCCTTTCTTCCTCCTCTCGCTAGAAGGACATCGCAGGGAAGCAGCTCGCTGGCGAGTGCTCCGTCGTTCGCCGTCGCTGAGATGACCGCCGCGCTCTGATTCATGCTACCGACTCCGCCATCATCTATAAGAACCCCGTACGTGTAGAGAGCGGACCCTGTTTTCCCTTCTTCTTCCTCCTGTCTTATCTGCTGAAAACCTAGCTCGTCAGAGCTATGGGGCACCATCGTCTCCATCAGTATTACGGCTATCAGAGACCGCCATCATGTTCTCCTCATCGTCCTTGTTCACCCCCACTAGACCACGAAAGCTGGAGAGCTTCCAATCAAGCTAATCGACACCTCCCTTCCGCCACCAGTCACTGGCCTTCACCGTCGATTTCAAGCTCGCCTCTCCTTGTCCTCACCTCTACGAGCTTCCTGGTGAGTCACCGGTTCTCCCAATACCTCCCACGTCATGCCTCTTGCTCCGCTTTGCCCTGCCACCGTGATCTTCTGTAGGCCGCCACAGTTCATCATCGTCGGAGTAGCTCCGTCGACCATTTTCTGGTGGAGCGCACATATGTCGACTCACCCTTCTCTCCTCTATCCAACACGCCCGCTCCCGATTGAGAGATCGATCAACGATCTGGAGGATCGGCCTCGGGTGATGTCAGCGTGACATCACGCTGATGTCATCCACCTGTTTTTATTAATTCATTTATAATTTTTATTAATATTTTCTGTAATAAATAAATCCCTGGTTATGACATGGCATAGGTCGCACCAGTCAGTATCCTGGGTAGAATAGGTTGGGTATAAAAGTCTAACCCGCAGGTGCTATCTCATGCTGATGTCACCTTGACACATTAAATCCTTTAAAATAATTTACTAATTCCCAAAAAAATGATTAAATCTTGTTAATCCTATATCTTTTGTTTTTTAATTGAGATAAATATATATTATATATGAAAATGTTCAGAAAAATAAATTCTATAACCTAAAGCTATTATCATCTTTTATTTTCCAACTTCAATAAAATAATAATTATTAATTAGTAAAAACCTATTAAGGATAAATCTTAAATAAGTATATTCTATTAATTAAAATTCATAAAAATAAGTATAGTATATCAAAATTCTTAGAAAAAGAAAATACACATTTATAAACTCATTTTGTAAATTTTTGTGATACCTAACTAAGTATTTATTATTTATAATGTGATAAAACTATAAAAATCATATCTTATTATTTTAAAGTCACAAAAATATTTATAATAAACCAAAATGATCACAAAAATAATATCTACATGTTAAAAATATAATAATCTACTTTTGAAGTAAATAAATTCTTAGTACTCCAATAAACTTGAATTAAACTTATTTTCTTAATGCATAATTCATAAAAGGATCTATAACATTCCTAATACTTCTAATATTATCCATTAAAGGTCTAATAATAGTGTTAATCTTAAGTGATGTTACTATAAAGACATAATAGTCTAAAGCATCCTAAATACAGTATTTGTTAAACTATTATTCACAAATAAGTGTGTATTATTTTCCAAAGGGATTTTATGTAATATAAAATCGTCAAGAATGTTATTTTTATTTGTACTTATTAAAACCTTTACTATCATTTCACTCATAAGTTAATAAATATATTAAAAATCCAAAAATAATTCATAAGTAGTTAAGTAATGATGTTTCCATATTATGAATTATACCCACTCATTTGTAAGGAAATAAATGATATTCAACTATAGGTTAAGAAAACAAGACTTAAATAGAAATGTTACCACTCTTAATTAACCTTAGAGAAACATTATAAAGTGAACAAATTATAATACCATATAATGACCAAGATAGATAAGTCTCAGCTACTAATGTGGTCCTTATTCAAATAAAGTAATTCTTTCTTCTTTGAGAATTATAACTAGAAAGAAAGCCTAAGAGTGTTAACTTATAGTTTAAATGCTTTTGTTTAGTTAAGTATGATTTTCTTTAAAAGTTATTCTTTTAAGAAACATTAAAAGTAACCCTTAAGCATTTCTATAAACACTCTAATTGATTAATAATTTGACTTAAGAAATCTTTTGGATACCATGCCCCATTTGAGTGCTTTCATATTGCATGCTACTTGTTGTATTTACATATTGTTTCACACACTCTCACTAGCGTTAATAAGAAGCACAAGTATGAAGATGATATAAAAGTGAAACACATTGCAAAGAACTCATCACAAGCTTGAAATCCTAGATCAGATACGATTAGTCCGAGGATTCGTGTTTATCAAATTGCATTACATTACTTATGCATAATTGCATCTTGCTTCTTTAAACATTAGTCCTTACCGGACCAGTGATGCTATTTAAAGAATTTGTATCTTCTAATATCTTGAAGATCGTGAGTGCATAATCTTGCAATCACAAAGGGCAAGTTCACAACTTGCTCATGTCCTTTGATTATTTTCTATCAAATGCTTGTAACTCAAATGTTGTCATCAAGAGGTAATAATCTACTCATACAGTTCTAGTGGTAAAGGAACATAATATCTAGGACTTAACAACAAATGTCACTAATGATTCTAGCGTCGTATATTACGCGTTAACCATGAGATTTGGAATGGGATGGAGAAGTCAGTTGGATCTTCTTCCTTTTGCATGGACGGATGACCTTATTGTGAGGCTGTGAATTTCTCATGGAGAATCCAGCACATGGGTGGGACCCCTTAGTTCCCCGTGATATTGGTGTCTAGATTATACATGCATTTGTCTTGGTCAAAGTTCACCATAGTGATGGTATTTGCCGGACAAAGCTGCTTACAGAGTCTTCGAGAGGCTACCTGAAGAGTAACCTTGGTAGTCCTTCTTGGGGGATCGTGTCTTCATGCAGGTTCACGGAGAAGGGCAACGATTGGCTTGGATTATCTACTAGGCCCCACATCAAGGAATTATGGACGGGAATAAGCTGCCTGGTTGTGCAACAAGGAGTTGGTCTCTCATGAGTAAAGCAATGCACCTCTGCAGAGTGTAAGAACCGTGACATGTTACTCCCTGTTTCGGGAAGGAGCTACGAACACGACAGGAAAGGAACTCCATGAAAGTTCTGGTCAACCTGTGAAGGCTGACAAACATAGTTTTCAGAATAAAAACAACCTTTGAAGAAATGTTTACAAAAACCTGCATTGCCTACGACCTTTGGTCTGTGGCTGTAGAGATAGTGCATCATTCCCTCCTTTTTTAGTGAACTTGCATCATACGACCTTTAGTCTCAACCATACCTTCTGAACCCTTCCTAGGTTCTAAGCCATTGAAGACGACATCAACACCAACTTATGCTCAAGAAACCATCATCGGCAGCTCAAGTTCTTAAATAAAGTCAATAAAGTCAACATATACACCAACCGAAGTGAAGACTAAGTTCTTGATTAGATAGGAGTAGATGCTCTAGCCATAAACCTACTTCTTTAGAGCTTTGCATTAGCAGTAATTGCAAGCCAATTAGTTTATATGCTAGTCTTATTAGCCAGATAGTTCTGAGTTATTACTTCTGGTTCTTCTTTCTAAGAAGTTCCTGTCACCCTCTTTAACCTAGAGTGTTATCTAGATCTTTTGTGAAGAGTCGAGTTGTAATCTATAGTCATGTCTTGGACCGGTTGTGTTTCTGTTGTACCACTCTAAGGGATGTAATACTAGTGAATGGTGTTTATTTGTGTTATGTCAACAACTATAGTGTACTACATCACGCAGTGGTATCTTTGGAGTCCTGTGGCGGCGTGACTCCTCTATCTCCTCCATGGTGGCCGGGACTCCACGGGCATGGGGAGGCTGATTAAGTGGCTCGTCGGGCTTGTCGGCGCATGGAGGGGCAGGGGCGGCGATTAGGTAACCCGGCAGCAGCGTGGAGGTCCTCTTGGGTGGCGGTGGCTCTGCTGCTCTATTCGCGTGAAAGGAGAAGGATGGGGGAGAAGGGGCGCCGCGCGGTTATAAAGGAAGGGCCTTTAGTCCTGGTTGGAGCCACCAACCGGGATGAAGTCCCGATTGGTGGCTCCAACCGCGACGAATGCTTTGCTCAGACGTCCCGGTTGGAACCACCAACCGGGACGTATGTCCTATTTTAGCTGGCCTAAAACGGCGGGCCAGATACCCTTTAGTCCCGTTTGGTAGTTCCAACCGGGACTAAAGATCATTGTTTCAAATGTTTTTCAAACTTCTCAGTCCAGGTTTCCATCTTATTTCTTATTTAGGTGTTTAAATTTGTAATGGTTTTTAAATGGTAAATAATTTTGAATTAGAAAAAACTTTTCAACATGAAAAGTGTTTGAATTTGAATAACTAATTCAGAACCATTTTATTTTTTCTAAAATAATTTTCCAAACTATTAACCATTTTGCCATTTTCAAATAAAAATACATTAACTAATAATTGTTGCATACTTTTGAATTTGAAAAAACTTTCAACATGAAAAGTGTTTGAATTTGAATAACTAATCCAGAACCATTTTCTGTTTACTAAAATAATTGTTCAAACTATTAACCATTTTGCCATTTTCAAATAAAAATGCATTACAGAATGATAAGAGTGGATCTCTCGACAATCTTGGGTACCCAGACAAACCATTCGTCCTAGCCAATGGATTAGTCATAATCATTTCTAGCCCTATAGTACACAGTTTCAGGGTCATCTTCCAAATCATCTTTGTCGTCATTGCTATGGCATATTCTGGGGATCCTCAGCCCTTCACCGGCTTGTGTAGGGTGGAACCCACTACAAGAAAAGTTTCCTTCCGCGACGACTTGGCCCGATGGTCGTCGTAGAAGGCGCGTCTTCCGCGACGAAATTCTCGGCTCGGCCGTGGCTGATGTAAAACTTTTTTTTCCGGTTTCGTGGCCCTCTATTGCGACGTATCTGCTAAAAATGTGGAGGAACCTCGGCCAACACGTGGCAGAAGCAAGATTTTCGTTTCCTTGCACGATGTTGACTCGCCAAAGTCTTTTGAGGTGTGTGGGTCCCGGACATTAGTGTCTCTTGCGGACCATATTTTCGGTCGCGCCTCCTTGATTTGAACTCGATAACGTTGCTCTAGGCGTCTGCCGTTTAGTCAGGCTGCTAGGTCCCACATGTCAGCCTCTCATTAGAAGGATCATTTGTATGATGGTTTTTTTCCTCTGCTCGTGCTACCCTGCTCCGAAATTGATAGCGCTGCTCGATGCATATACCGTTTAATCAACCTACTGGGACCCACATATCATCCTATCATTACAAGAAACATGTGTATGATGGAATTTTTTCCCTGGGCTATTGCTTCCCTGATTTGAACTCGATAACGCTGCTCGATGCGTCTGCCGTTTAGTTAGGCTGCTAGGGCCCACATGTCAGCCTCCCATTAGAAGGATCGTGTGTATGATGGAATTTTTTCCTTCGCTCGCGCTACCCTGTTCCGATGTTGATAGTGCTCCTCGATGCATCTACCGTTTAATCAACCTCATGGGACCCACATGTCATCCTTGCATTAGAAGAAACGTGTGTATAATTGAAAATTTTCCTTTGGCTATTGCCTCCCTGATTTCAACACGACAACGTTGCTCGATCTATCTGCCGTCTAGTCAGGCTGCTGGGTCCTCCATGTCATCCTCCCATTATAAGAATCATGTGTATGATGGAATTTCTTTCTTCGCTCGCGCTACCCTGTTCCGAACTTGATAGTGCTGCTCCATGCGTCTACCGTTTAATCAAACTCCTGGACCCCACATGTCATCCTCTCATTAGAAGAAATGTGTGTACGATATAATTTTTTCCCTTGGCCGTCCCTCCGTGTTCCGAACTTGATAGCATTGCTCATCTACCTTTTAATCATGATACATGGCCCCACATGTAATCCACTCATTAGAAGAAACGTGTGTATGATGGAAGTTTTGCTCTCGGTTGCGCCTCCGTGTTTCGAACTTGATAGCGTTGCCCATGTGAGCCTCTCATTAGAAGAAATGTGTGCATGCTGTACTTTTTCTCGCTCGCGCCTCCATGTTTCGAACGTAGCAACATCGCTCGAGGAAGAACCTGTATAAGGCCGCGCTAGTGGGTCCCACATGTCGGTCTCTCTGTAAATCAAACCTGCGTATGATGGACTTTTTACCGGCCGCGTCCGCTGTTTTGACCTTGGCAACGTTCCTCGATGTGGCAGCCGTTTATGGTCTTGCTGGTGAGGCCCCCATGTCAGCCTCTCTAGTATGTTCTGGCTTGTGGGTCCCAGATATAGCCTCGTATGTTCTGGAAGGTGGGTTCCTGATGCCAGCCTCTCTATACAAGTATTTTACTTTTTTTCAAACCCGACCATTAAACTCGAGTGATGCTGTAGGCTGGTGGGTCCGTGATGTCATCCTCTCCATAAAGCAATATTGCTAGAAGTAAAAAATTTAAACCCAAGATAATTTTATGTCAAGCACAGAGAATCGAACTCAAGACTTCAAAACACATATAAACCATGTGCGTTGCCACAACAACAAACAAAATAGATGGACATTCTCATTAAACAGCTTTATATTACCTATAACTTATATATTAGCCTTCTTAAAAAGATTTTATGTGTCCATGTTATCTCTCTTATTAAAATAAAAGGGAAGCGATCCTGGCATCTCAATTTATTAAATGCCAGATAATGGAGTAGTTTCTTAAAAAACATGGATATGTGGGTTTTTTGTTTTTGTTTTAAAGGGCAATTCCTAAAATTGCGAATTAAACATTTTGGGGTATTCTCAATATACTATACTCTATGGGCTATACTCCATGCGTTATTCTCCATGGGCTCCTTGATACATATTTAAATGGGTTGTCGTCAGCAAGTCCTCTGACCCTACAAGGGCAAATTAAATTGTTCTAGGCTAAAGAGGGGCCGTGATTTTACCTCCTCTTTAGTAAAATTTGCATTATGCTATGGCTCGGCCTGATTTGGAACATAGACCTCACTACCGGAGGAAACAAAAGATTCTTTTGACATATATTCGTGTAAAAATATCTAAAGAATAAGGGACACAGACCGCGTGCGCCAAAACTAGACTGGTATCCAATGACTTCACTTGGTACCCTCTCATTTCTATCCAAAACACATCCAATGGTTTAGATGACACACAGGCAAAAGCTCTAGTGCAAGCAGCCCAGTAGCAACGGCATAACTTTTTTACAAATTCAGTAGCATTTGAAAGATCCAGTAGTACAGAATAAGACAGAAAAATATCGACAGATTCCTAGTTCATATTCAGCAACATTTGACCGATTCTGCAGCATTCCAAAGTAACTGTTTCAGCTATACAGACACTGAAACTCAATAGTAGTACAGAGAGAACCTGTTCATGTTTCAGCTCTATAAACCTTGTCGCATGATTAGTTTTCCCTTTTCTCCAAACACACTCTATCATTGGAGCAAGCATAACTGACGATCAAGTATGCTTTTGTGTGCATACCTCCTATTCACATTAATACCAGTGTGTACCATATATATGCATCCCAAAATTCCCAAGCCTCATCTAGATTGTAACAAAGCCAAGTTTAAAAAGGAAAGCAAGACCATCTACTACACTTGATCTAAACAAGTACCAGTACATCAGTATTAGTTCTAGAAAATACCTTAGTAATAGTAACGACATAACATTTGACAGATTTGAAGGAAATATGCCCTGAGAGGCAATAATAAAGTTGTTATTATGTATTCCTTGTATATAATAGATGTTTATTTTGCATGCTATAATTGTATTGATAGGAAACATCAATACATGTGTGTTTAATAAACAAAAATGGTTCCTAGTTATGCCTCTCTTATAGACTAGCTTGTTGATTAACAAGATGATCAAGGTTTCCTGATCATGGACATTGGATGTTGTTAATAACAAGGTCACACCATTGGTGGAATGATGTGATGAACATTCATCCGAAGTATAGCATTACGATCAAGTCATTATGTTTACATTGCTATAACATCATACGAAGTAATCTTTATCCTTAGACCATGAGATCATGTTAATTGCTAACACAAGAAGAGTATCTTGATAACATCAAACGTCACACCGTAATAGGGTGACTATAAAGATGGGTTCAGTACTACGAAGGTGTTATGTTGAGGCTCATGGATCAAAAGTGGAATTTGTCAATCCAGATGACGGATAGATATACTCTGGGCCCTCTCGGTGATATCACATTAGGATAGCTTACAAGCAAGTGATGTGATCACTAGAATGTTATATCAGGGAGCGAGAAAAGAGTGCATGTCGATGAGATCAAACTAGGTATGGAGATACCAACGATCGAATCTCGAACATGTAATATATAGAGAGACATAGGGTTTTAGTTACAAGCGTTAAAAGGTTCTCACGATCACAGGAGTCATCGTTGAATGTGTAGGAGTCAGTACGGATCTCCAAGTCCCACTGCTGATTATTGATCGGAGAAGGGTCTCGATCATGTCTGCATTATTCGCGAACCGTAGGGTGGCACTTAAGAGTTACGGACACCATTTTGGAGCACATAAGTTTGAGACGAAAGAATTGCAAAGCAGGAATTGTTTCAATAGAAACAGGAAATTGCTTTGGGTGAAATTGCAGAAGGTGGTTACGCATGTGATATTGAAATATTGCAAGGGGATATATATGAACGTTTGTTAATTAAAGTAATTAACAAAATTCTGAATAAATTTAATAAAAAGAGTTTTATTAAATGAGAGAGCATTAAATTTGGAGAAATTTAATGCATTTAAAATGGAGACTTTAAAGGGAATGTGAAGAGCCATTTTGATGTGGAGGTTACCACCACATGAATAGGGAGGTGAGGTCACCCCCATGCATGACCATGGAGAGGGGCACCCCCTCCTCCTATAAAGGCCACCCATTCCTCCTTCATCCACACCTCCTTGTGAAGGATCTCTCTCCCCTCTAAATTATTCCCCATGGTATCGGATTAGCGAGATACATGTTCCCGTGGAATTTAAATGCAGGAAGTTGCTGCTTCCGCTGGATTGCTGGGCGAGGAGGTGGAGGTTGTCAGTGGCTTGAGCGTGTGTGCAGGGGCGGATCTGCTGCTGATTTGCGGCGCTCGGACTTCCACGATCTTGAGATCGGCAAGCGTACGACTACATCAACCACGAGTTCCTACTCGTTAACAAAACTCGTTGTCTTCGAGGGTAAGTTCTCCGTGGATGTATGTCCACCCGTTGCTCTATATCTAGTAGATAGATCTTGGCGTATAGTTCTCATCGTAGGAAATTTTTTGTTTTCTATGTTGCAGACCCAACAGTGGTATCAGAGCCTGATTTATGCGTAGGTGCTTTGCACGCGTAGTACACATATGTTTATATGTGGGCGATGATGATCATGTTATTGCATCTTCTCTGTACTTTGGATATTGGTGGCATAGTGGGATGAAGCGGCCCAGACCAACCTTACATGTCATCGTACATGAGACCGGTTCCACGACTGACATGCAACTAGTTTTGCATCAGTGGCTAGCGGTGTCATCTCTCCTACTATAGTCAATATCTCATTTACAACGAGTTGCTAATAACTTGGTTATCCTCGTTGTGGTTCATGTTAAAGGTAAGACCGGTTCTATCTCCGAAAGCCCTAAGCCACGTAAAACTTGCAATTGATAAATTAGAGGCGTCTAGTTTAGATCGTTGCTGGGCTAGTGTATTGATATGGTATTGTTGTAAGTAGATGTATGATAGATACTCTTACAACTCACTTAACGTGTAAGTTCCATAGACCTTGGCCTTACACACAAAGGAATGATAGAGATCATACCACGATGCATATGATAGAGATCAAATGCATGGACTATATCACCTCACTTCACACATTAGCATCTTATATTGCTAGTTTGGTGCTTTTGGTAGCATTATAAGATGATCCCTCATTTAGATATCAAGATAAAATGTGTTCTTCCTTAAGTATGCACCGTTTTGTTAATCGTGTTTTGAGGCATCACGTGATGATCGGTTGTTCTCGACTCTATGCTTTCATACAACGGGTGTAAGACAATTTTACACACGCAAATACTAAGGTTCTTACTTGACGAGCCTAGCATGTACAGACATGGACTCGGAACACGGACCGAAAGGTTAAGCATGAGTCATATAGTTGATATGATGCCCATATAGATGCTCGCCTTTGAAGCTACACCGACTCACGTGATGATCGGACTTGGTGTAGTGGATTTGGTTCATGTAATCACCAAAAGGACACGAGGGATGTCGTTTTTGAGTGGGAGTTCATTAGTAATTTGGATTAGTTGAACTCAATCTATCATAAACTTAGTCTAAATATATTTTACAAATTCTGTTGTAGATGGCACCACCTGCTTTTAATTTCAATGTGTTCATGGAGAAAGAGAAGCTTGCTGCGAATGGTAGCAACTTCACCAGCTGGGCTATGAATTTGAGGATTCTCCTCACTGCTGCACAAAAGCAATATGTGCTAGAGGCGCCGCTAGGCCCCCCACCAGCTCTGATGCCTGACGAGGAAAAGAGCGTCTATATAACTCGTCGGAGGACCACAACAGTTCATTTGCGGCATACTGTATGGGCTAGATCCAGGACTTTGAAAACGTTTCGAAAATGGCAATGCCTTTGATACCATGGGAGAATTGAAAATGATTTTCGATACCCATGCTACCATAGAGAGTTATAATGCTTCTGAAAAGTTCTTTAGCTGCATGATGGAAGAGAACAGCTCCGTTAGTGAGCATGTACTCAAAATGTGCAGATGCGCCCGATAAGCTTGTGTCCTTGGGAATAACGATTCCCATTGACTTAGGCATACATCGTGTTCTCCAATCTCGCCACCTAGCTACAAGAGCTTCGTGATGAACTATAATATGCAGGGCATGAAGAAGTCTCTTCGAGCTTACATCGATGCTTAAGACTGCAGAAGTGGAGATTAGGAAAAGAACATCAAGTGTTGATGATCAATAAGACCACCGGTTTCAAGAAAGACAAGAAAGGCAAGGAAGGAAAGAAGGGCGGCAAATTTGTTGCCACTGAAAAGAAACCCCGCTGGCCCTAAGTCTGACAAGTGCTACTATTGCAAGGGACTGTAGCCATTGGGCAAGCTGCCCCAAGTATTTGGCGGACAAGAAGGCCGGCAAGGCAAACAAAGGTATATGTGATATACATGTTATTGATGTGTACTTGACTAGTACTCGTAGTAGCACCTGGGTATTTGATACGGGATCGGTTGCTAATATATGTAACTCGGTTCAGGGGCTGTGGAACAAGCGACAACTAGCAAGGGATGAGCTCACGATGCGGGTCGGCAATGGACCAAGAGTTGATGTGATCACCGTCAGAACAATGCCTCTCGATATGCCGTCGGGATTAGTTATAAACCTGAATAATTGTTATTTGGTGCCTGCACTGAGCATGAACATTGTATCCGGATCGTGTTTGATGCAAAGTGGTTATTCATTTAAGTCTGAAAACAATGGTTGTTTGATTTATATGAATAATATCTTTTATGGTCATGCACCTGTGTTGAATGGTTTATTTCTGTTGGATCTCGATAGTAGTATTACACATATTCATAATGTTGATGCTAAAAGGATTAAACTTGATAATGATATATCTACATATATGTGGCACTGCCGTCTAGGTCATATTGGCGTTAAACGCATAAAGAAACTCCATTCTGATGGACTTTTGGAATCACTTGATTTTGAGTCATTTGATACATGTGAGCCATGCCTTATGGGCAAGATGACTAGAACACCGTTTTCCGGTTCAATGGAACGGGCGACAGATCTATTGGAAATCATGCATACTGATGTGTGTGGACCAATGAGTGTGTCGGCGCAAGGTGGATATCGTTATTTTGTTACTTTCACGGATGATTTGAGTAGATACGGGTATATCTATTTGATGAAACATAAGTCTGAAACCTTTGAAAGGTTCAAAGAATTTCAGAATGAAGTGGAAAATCATCGTAACAGAAAGATCAAATTTCTGCGGTCCGACCATGGAGGAGAGTATCTTAGTTATGAGTTTAGCACACATATGAAAGACTGTGGTATAGTTTCACAACTCACGCTGCGGAACACCACAGCGTAATGGTGTGTCAGAACGTCGTAATCATACTTTAATGGATATGGTTCGATCTATGATGTCTCTGACTAACTTGCCACTGTCATTTTGGGGTTATGCACTGGAAACCATTGCATTCACTTTAAATAGGGCACCATCTAAATCCGTTGAAAAGACACCGTATGATTTATGGTTTGGAAACAAACCTAAGCTGTCATTTCTTAATGTTTGGGGATGCGATGTTTATGTGAAGAAACTTCAACCGAATAAACTCGAACCCAAAGCAGAAAAATGCGTCTTCATAGGATACCATAAGGAAACGATTGGGTATACCTTCTATCACAGATCCGAGGGCAAGGTCTTTGTTGCCAAGAATGGATCCTTTCTTGAGAAGGAGTTTCTCGCAAAAGGTGTGAGTAGTCGGAAGGTAGAACTCAAAGAGGTTATTCAACCTTCTCTTCGTGAAATGGCGAGTAGCGCAGCTCCAGAAGTTGTTTCGGAGTTGACTTCACCTAATGAAGAGAGAGCTAATGATCTGGTCATGAAACTCCGAAGAGGACACTACCGAATCTCAGGTCAAAGCGGGACACGTGCAGCTCCTGAAGTATGGCAATCATGTTATGAATTTCATGATTGATGAAATAGATGACCTGCGACATATGAAGAAGCGATGATGAGCCCTGATTCCAACAAATGGCTAGAAGCCATGAAATCCGAGATGGAATCCATATCGAAAACCAGGTTTGGACCTTGGTGGACTTACCTCACGATCTAAAGGTCGTTGAGAATAAATGGATTTTCAAAAGAAAACTGATGTTGATGGTAATGTAACCATCTATAAGGCTCGACTTATGCAAAGGGTTTTGACAAATTCAAGGAGTTGTCTACAATGAGACATTCTCTCCGTGGCGATGCTTAAGTCGGTTAGGATTTTGTTAGCAATTGCTGCATATTTCGATTATGAAATATGGCGGATGGATGTCAAAAACCGTTCCTCAATGGTAATGTTGAAGAAGAGTTGTATATGATACAACCTAAGGGTTTTGTCGATCCTAAGGATGCTGATAAGGTGTGCAAACTTCAGCGATCCATCTATGGACTGAAGCAAGCATCCCGGAGTTGGAATCTCTGCTTTGATGAGGTGATCAAAGAGTTTGGATTTGTCCAAACTTATGGAGTGCTTGTATTTACAAGAAAGTGAGTGGGAGCAATGTGGCATTTCTGATATTATATGTGGATGACATATTATTGATTGGAAATGATATATATCTTTTAAACGGTGTTAAAAGTTATCTAAATAGCAAATTTTCGATGAAGGACCTTGGTGAAGCTTCATATATATTAGGCATTAAAATCTATAGAGATAGATCAAGATGCCTAATTGGGCTATCGCAGAGTACATACCTTGATAAGATATTAAATAAGTTTAATATGGACGGAAGTAAGAAGGGGTACTTACCTATGTTGCAAGGCAAGACATCGAGTAAGACTCAAAGTCCGGCTACGGCGGAAGAAAGAGAGATAATGGATAAGATCCCCTATGCCTCGGCCATAGGCTCTATAATGTATGCCATGCTATGTACAAGACCGTATGTGGCACATGCTATTAGTTTGACTAGTAGGTACCAATCTGATCCAGGTTCGGAACACTGGATAGCAGTCAAGAATATCCTTAAGTACTTGAGAAGAACTAAGGATATGTTTCTTGTATAAGGAGGTGAAGAAGAGCTAGTCACTAAGTGTTATGTCGATGCTAGCTTTGACACTGATCCGGATGACTCTAAGTCTCAATCCGGATACGTATTTATCTTGAATGGAGCAGCAGTTAGTTGGAGGATCTCCAAACAACCTGTGGTGGCTGGATCAATGACGGAGGCGGAATATGTTGCTGCTTCAGAAGCAGCGCAGGAAGTGGTTTGGATGAAGGAGTTCATAACGGAACTAGGTGTGGTTCCTAGTGCGTTGGACCCAATGATGATCTATTGTGACAATAATGGAGCCATAGCCAACGCCAAGGAACCAAGGTCTCACAAGAATTCCAAGCATATTAAGCGCCGGTTTCACTCCATCCGTGAGCATGTCAAGGATGGAGATATAAAGATTTGTAAAGTGCACATGGACCTGAATGTAGCAGATCCGTTGACTAAAATACTCCCTAGGGCAAAACATGATCAACACCAGAACTCCATGGGTGTTAGATTTATCACTATATAAAATAGATTATTGTCTCTAGTGCAAGTGGGAGACTGAAGGAAATATTCCCTGAGAGGCAATAATAAAGTTGTTATTATGTATTCCTTGTATATGATAGATGTTTATTTTGCATGCTATAATTGTATTGATATGAAACATCAATACATGTGTGTTTAATAAACAAAAAGGGTTCCTAGTTATGCCTCTCTTATAGACTAGCTTGTTGATTAACAAGATGATCAAGGTTTCCTGATCATGGACATTGGATGTCGTTAATAACAAGATCATATCATTAGGAGAATGATGTGATGGACACACCCATAGTAAGCATAGCATTATATCAAGTCATTAAGTTCATTTTGCTACAAGCTTTTCAAATGCATAGTAACCTAATCCTTCGACAATGAGGTTATGTTAATCACCATCACCGGATGGGTACTTCGATGACATCAAACGCTGCTTCGTAACTGGGTGGTTATAAAGGTGACATTGGGTATTCTGAAAGTATGAGTTGAAGCGCATGGACCAAGATTGGGATTTGTCCATCCATATGACGGATATATATGCTCTGGGCCCTCTCGGTGGAATGTCATCTAGTTAGCTTGTAAGCATGTGACTAGGTCACAAGGGATGACATAAAACAGAACGAGTAAAGAGTACTTATCAGTAACGAGGTAGAACTAGGTATGGAGATACTGATGATCAAACCTCGGATAAGTATAGTATCGCGTGACAAAGGGAATTGGTTTTCGTATGTTAATGGTTCTATCGATCACGAAGTCATCGCTGAGTATGTGGGAGCCGTTATGGATCTCCAGATCCCGCTGATGGTTATTGATCGGAGAGGTGTCTCCATCATGTCTGCATATTCACGAACTGTATGGTGACACACTTAAGGTTAGAAGTTTTAAGTAGATATGGAATGTGCGTTGGAAACCGAATGTTGGGACATCACGAGGAGATCCGGAATTGTCCGGAGAATAATATTCATATATTGGGGATCATTTTCTAAGTTAGGAAATGTTCCGGAGTATTTGTATGGGGATTCTAGAAGGTTTCGGAATGTTCCGGAAGGTTCTAGAAGATTTCTTGGAGTTTGCTTGAAAACCAAGAAAGGATCAAGGAATCCTTGTAGGGCAAGACAAGGAGTAGTGGGGGAGGAGGAGTCCTTCCCCCCCCCCCCCCAATCCGCCGGCCAAGGAAGGGAGGGGAGTCCTACTAGGACTCCCCCCTCCCATGGCGCCTCCCTCCTTTAAATAGAGGGGTGGAGGCGCCACCCCCTTGCCCCTTCTATTCTCTAGATCTCAAGTCGCCTCTCTCCTCCTCCTTCCCTCTGCTCTGGCTTAGGCGAAGCCCTACAGAATTCTCTACTCCACCACCACCACCATGCCGTCGTGCTGCTGGGATTCCGTGGAGAGATCTACTACCTCCGCTGCTCGCTAGAACGGGGAGAGGAAGGTCTGCTTCGACTCCGCACGTGTGACCGACTGAGCTGCCAGAATCTTGGCGCCCGGAAGGATCGTCTACTCGATCTTGAGATCGTCAAGTGATCGTCTACATCAACCACGAGATCCGTTCTCGCACAAGGCTTTCGGATCTACAAGGGTTAGTACAGATCTATCTCGTTGCACATTTCTAATAGATTAGATCTTGGCTTTTATCTAGATTAGATCTGGGTATTGTTCGTCCTTGCGATAGAAAATATTTGTTTTCCATGCTACGAACACATCAGTGGTATCAGAGCCGTGTCTATGCGTAGATCTGTTGCACGAGTAGAACACAATGGTTTTGTGGGCATTGATGCTCGTGCCGTCTTTTGCTTTGTGTACTTTGCATCTTGCGGTATGGTGGGATGAAGAGGCTCGGGCTAACCTTACATGTCATCGCACATGAGACTTTCTCCACGCTTGACGTGTAACTTGCTTTGCACAATTGGCTTTGCGGGTGTTTGTCTCTCTCACCATAGTATAGATCCAATCGACACTTTGCACTTGATAGCACTTGTATCAACATTGTGGTTCAGTTTTGTAGGTAAGATCCGTTCTTATTCGAAAGCCCCAAACCACGTATCTACGCAGGTAAGATCCGTTAATAACAAGGTCACACCATTGGTGGAATGATGTGATGAACATTGATCCGAAGTATAGCATTACGATCAAGTCATTATGTTTATATTTCTATAACATCATACGAAGTAATCTTTATCCTTAGACCATGAGATCATGTTAATTTCTAACACCGAAAGAGTATCTTGATAACATCAAACGTCACACCGTAACAGGGTGACTATAAAGATGGGTTCAGTACCACGAAGGTGTTATGTTGAGGCTCATGGATCAAGAGTGGAATTTGTCAATCCAGATGATGGATAGATATACTCTGGGCCCTCTCGGTGATATCCCATTAGGATAGCTTGCAAGCAAGTGATGTGATCACTAGAATGTTATATCACGGGAACGAGAAAAGAGTGCATGTCGATGCTTGAGATCAAACTAGGTATGGAGATACCAATGATCGAATCTCGGACATGTAATATATCGAGAGACAAAGGGTTTTAGTTACAAGCGTTAAAAGGTTCTCACGATGACAGGAGTCATCGTTGAATGTGTAGGAGTCAGTAGGGATCTCCAGGTCCCGCTGCTGATTATTGATCGGTGAAGGGTCTCGATCATGTCTACATTATTCGCGAACCGTAGGGTGGCACACTTAAGAGTTACCGGACAACATTTTGGAGCACATATGTTTCAGACGAAAGAATTGCAAAGCGCAGGAATTGTTTCAATAGAAACTGGAAATTGTTTTGGGTGAAATTGCATAAGGTGGTTCTGCATGTGATATTGAAATATTGCAAGGGGCTATATATGAATGTTTGTTAATTAAAGTAATTAACAAAATTCTGAATAAAGTTAATAAAAAGAGTTTTATTAAATGAGAGAGCATTACATTTGGAGAAATTTAATGCATTTAAAGTGGAGACTTTAAAAGGGAATGTGAAGAGGCATTTTAATGTGGAGGGGTTACCACCACATGAATGGGGGAGGTGAGGGGTCACCCCCCATGCGCCGGCCATGGAGAGGGGCACCCGCTCCTCCTATAAAAACCACCCATTCCCTCGTTCATCCACACACCTCCTTGTGAAGGATCTCTCCCCCTCTAGAATTATTCCCCATGGTGCAGGATTAGCGAGATACATGTTCCTGGTGGCATTTAAATGCAGAAGGAGTTCTTTATGCTGGATCACTGGAGCGAGGAGGTGGAGGTTGTCCGGTGGCTTGAACGTGTGTGCGAGGACGGATGCGCTGCTGATTTGCAGCGCTCGGACTTCCACACGATCTTGAGATCGGCAAGCGTATGACTACATCAACCACGAGTTCCTACTCGTTAATAAAACTCGTTGTCTTCTAGGGTAAGTTCTCCATGGATGTATGGCCACCCGTTGCTCTGTATCTAGTAGATAGATCTTGGCGTATAGTTCTCATCGTAGAATTTTTTTGTTTTCTATGCTGCGGACCCAACAAGATTGAGTAGCATTTGAAGCTTGAGGAGTACAGAATAAGACAGAAAAAATATCTATATATTCCCAGTTCATATTCAGCACCACTTGACAGATTTAGCAGCATTTCAAAGTGACCGATTCAGCAGTACAGACAATGGCCAAAAGAAATGATAGATTCAGCAATGTAGACATTGAAATTCAATAGTTGTAGCAAGGCCATGACTCAAAAGGAAAGATAGTCCATATTCAGCACTCGATCGGTCGATCTGAACAAGTACCAGTACATATCTATTACTACAAAATAGATTAGGAGTATCTACATTATTATGTTTTGTCTACGCTTTGAAGCATTTTTATACATTTTCTGGAACTAACCTATTGACAAGATGCCACAGTGCCAGTTGCCTATTTTCTGTTGTTTTTGGTCTCAGAAAAGCCATAAAAGAAATATTCTCGGAATTGGACAAAACAAAAGCTGAAGTTCCTATTATTCCCGACACGACAGGGAGTCCAAAGGGGAGACGGAGGGGAGCCAGGGGGTAGGCACACCCTAGGGTGGCGCGGGTCACCCCTAGCCATTACACCAGGGGGTGTGACCACCCTGTCCCACCTCTGGCATCGCCTCTTCGCCTGTATCTTCCCCTCGGGATGAAAACCCTATATACCATATCAGAATTCCATGAAAAGTTCCACAGCGCCGCCTCCACTCAAGAGGAGATTCGGGGGACAGAAGTCTCTGTTCTAGCACCCATCCAGGATGGGGAAGTGCCCTTGGAGCCATCTCCATCGACTCGACCGCTAGCTCCATCACCGTTGCTGATTCCCATGATGAGGAGGTAGTAGTTCTCTCTCGAGGCTAAGGGCTCTACAAGTAGCTATGTGTTCATCTATCTCTCTATGTGTGATCTTATTGAGATCATGAGCTTTGTAATCTATAGATCTATTCTGCTACTCAAGTGCTTTAAGTAATCTCTGCTTATCCCCACGTGTGTTAAGTTGACAGTGTGCACACCGTGTGCCACTTTGGCTAAGGTTACATAAATATTTATCATGAGCATATTTTGAGTTGGATGTCTCTATGAGATTGTGGTGTTTATTGGAACCATCTAGAGCTCAAGGTGATAGTGAGGGGTTATCTAGATGGGGAATGCGAACTTTAAGGTGTGTTGTTATAGCCCTACATCATCCAACCGGAGAGTAGTTTAGGGTAGCATCATAAAGAGAAGATATTTCTATGAGAGTGTCCAGTAGTGAAAGTATGATCCCTAGGCCTTGTGTATAAGCATTGAAACACCATTTACAATCAGTTCTGTTACATGTTTGCTTGCTGCCATTCTTATTTCAGATTGCAATTACCACTTATAATCATCCATATTACTTGCATTTCACTATCTCTTGGCCGAACTAGTGCACCTATACACCTGACAAGTGTATTGGGTTTGTTGGCGACACAAGAGACTTCTTGTATCTTGATTGCAGGGTTGCTTGAGAGGGATACCTTTGACCACTACCTCACTGAGTTCGATAAACCTTGGGTGATCCACTTAAGGGAAACTTGTTGCTGTTCTACAAACCTCTGCACTCACAGGCCCAACACTGTCTACAAGAATAGAAGTGTGCATAGACATCAAGCTATTTTCTGGTACCGTTGACTGGGAGGTAAGGTAAAAGGTACTCACATCCTCTGGGTACTAAGCTATCTTCTAGTATTGTTGCTGGTGTGTGAGTGCTCGAAGTTATTTCCTTTAGTTTGTGCAATTATATCTTTTTGTTTCTTGTTTTTATTTTCACTAGTTAGGCTTAATGGAAAACAACAAAAGAATTAGAGAGATTTTTAGTATTTTTCCTAAGGTAGAACATGAATGGTCTGAAAAGAAAATTAAAAAACCCATGGAACTTTCTTTGCATGCTAATAGCAATGTTATTAGTATGCATTTTTTGATCACCTTTGCTACTAATGCTATGGAAACGTCTAAGCTTTGGGAAGTTAGTTTTTATGAAAATGATCTTTTTAGTTCCCCAGTTTTAAAGAAGAAAGTTTGCTCTGATGATACTTTATCTCCCATATGTGGTAATTCTAATGATACTTGTCATATTTTAAATCCACATACTGAAAGGATCCCTTTTAAATTACCTATGGAAATTGTTGAACGTGTTATGAATAACTGTTATTTAGGAGATGGGACTGTCCATCCTAGTGATCATTTACTCTTTATACACGAATTATGCGAGTTGTTCAAGTGTGTAGGTATTTCAATGAACCAAGTTAAGAGGAAGTTATTCCCTTTATCACTTAAGGGCAAAGCAAGGGAGTGGTATCAGCTACTAGACGATCCTCACCATTTGGAGTGGAAGGAACTTGAATCTCTCTTTTACTCTAAATTTTATCCTCCTCATGAAATTTCATCCTCATGATGGAGAGAGTATTGCCCAAGCATGGGGGAGACTGAAGTCACTAATGCTCAAATGTCCCATTCATGAGCTCCCTAGTAATATTATTATTAATAATTTTTATACAAGGCTTTAAGGACATTACAAGGACTACTTAGATACTTGTTTAGAGGGATCCTTCACAAGTAAGGAGGTCAAAGCTAAGTGGGATCTTCTTAAAACAATTCAAAGCAATACCGAAGATTGGGATAACGACAAAGGTAAAGAACCAGGTATAAACTATGAGTGTGATTGCATTAAGTCTTTCGTTGAAACTGCTGATTTTCAAGAGCTTAGTGCTAAATATGGTCTTGATCCTCAAATTCTTGTTGATTGTTGTAGAGCCTTTGCTTCTCATATTAATGATCCTAAAGAAAAATGGGACATGTATTGATGGCTCGTGTATTAACAAGCTCGTCGGGGAACCCCAAGAGGAAGGTATGATGAGCACATCAGCAAGTTTCCCTCAGATATGAAACCAAGGTTTAATCGAACCAGTAGGAGCAAGGAAACACCCCAAAGGTGTTGCTAGATGAGCCTTGGCAGGGCGCACTACCGGTGCTAGTAGGACCGTGGAGACCCGCACAATACAACCATAGAACTTTGTCCCCAACTTGCGATGAGGTTGTCAATCTCACCGGTTTTGCTGAAAACAAAGGATTAAACGTATCGAATGGAAGGAAGTAATAGTTTGTAGAAAGTAAACACAAAGCAGTAAACAGTTTGTAGATTGTATGTAAAATAAAGGACCGGGATCCATAGTTCACTAGAGGTGGCTCTCCTTAAGATAGATAACATGTTGGGTGAACAAATTACAGCGGGGCAATTGACAAACATTGAGAAAGCATACAAGCATATACTAATCATCTTGACTCCTTTGAGACTTGATTGGGCATTACAACATTATACATAGACCTCCATCCAACTGCATCTATGACTAATAAACCACCTTCAGGTTATCATCCGAACCCCCTCCAGTATTAAGTTGCAAGCAACAGATTATTGCTTTACGAATTGCGTGTAATGTAAACAATACGATTGTTCTATGAACAAAGGATTGTTGTTTTCTCCCTAGTAGCAAAAACACATCTAGTACCTTAGAGATTTCTCTCACTTCCCAGATTACCAGAGGCATGAACCCACCATCGAGCATAAATACTAACTCTTGGAGTTGCTAGCATCTACTTGGCAAAGATAGCTACTAACAATGGAAAGCATGCAAGATCACTAATAACAAAGACATGATAGAATCAATAATAAATCTGAAATAGCATCACAATATCCATCGGATCCCTGCAAACACAACATGCAGAATTACAAATAGATGATCTTGATCATGAACGGAGCTCACAAGATCTAGACATGAAAGCACAAAGGAGGAGAACCATCCATCTAGCTACTACATGGATCCGTAGTCCAAAGATGAACTACTCAAGCATCACACAAGAGGCTTGCATGGTGTCGTGGAAATGGCCATGGCAGTCGCTACCACTGGCAGCGATTGAGTGTTTCGTGAGGAAGAGATGGCGGCCATCTGCGGTGGGAGATGGGGGTGGATGCACCTGGGTTTACTCAGGTTCGGCCCCCATCTCGCACCGCAGATGGCCGCCAACTCTTCCTCACGAAACACTCAATCGCTGCCAGTGGTAGCGACTGCCGTGGCCATTTCCACGGTAGTGGGGCCCACCGTGGGGCATAGCGGGACTGGCCTGAGTTCTGCGGCGATCGATCGGCTGCTCGCCACCGGTCGCATGATCACCATCAGCAGGATCTTACAGATCCTGCCCAGGAGCTACATCCTGGCGTCACGTCCGGTCACTCACGAAGCGGTGATGCCGGTCGGCTCCATCAACCTCTTCGTCGGCTTCACCGGCGCGATCGACCCAGCTGCAACGGTGATCGTCGGTGGATTGCCGCCACACCGCGATCTGCTTTCGGAGGAGCAGGTCCGCTCCATCAGGAGCCTCGTCACCAAGTACATCTCGGCCGCCAGCGACGCGGTTGAGACTAATGTCGCCACCAACGACGACGCCCCAAACAACGACGCCGACTCCGCGACCCCCGCATCGGTCGACAGATCCATCACCGCGGCATCACGGGAGGACTCCATCACGCGAGTCTCCAACCCCGAGGACTTCGAGGACCCCTCCATCTTGGGAATCTTCGACTCCGATTCCAGCTCGGAGTCCCCCGAGGATTTTCGCGCCAGATCCAATCGCTTCAACGCGATCTACATGGCGGGTAGCACGGCCGCCCCGCCAGATCCGTTCGGCACGCCGATCCCGCCAACTACGACGGCCACGGAGGTGGAGCAAGCACGCCTACGGCTCGCGGAGGCGTAACACAACGAACTCGCCGAGCACGAGAAATACCGCCTCAAACGAGAGACGGCGCGGGAGCTGTCGCTCTATCACCAGCGCCGCATCAGGACCCGCCTGAACTCCAACATCCAGGGCCGCATCCTAACCTTCAACGACGAAAGCGACCCCGCGCGTGCCACCGAGCGCGAATACTGCGAGAACGTGCCACCAGGCGGAAGCAACCCTGCGATACCACCACCTGGCGCACCGGCAGCTGGGGCCCCTCCACCACCCATGGGCCACCGGACCAACCGCGGATCATCATCTCGCCTCAAGCCCGTGACGCCAACGGGATACCATTATACTCCACCCCAATGGACAACATCGTCGCGGACGATGCTGCGATCGCCAACCTCGACGTCCAAGGCGACGTCGCGCTAAAGATCAAGTACGCCAAGGCCCTACTCGTCAGGGCCGTCGAGCAACAAGCCGCGGGAGTCGACCCGCGGGGGCGGATGTACTCCCACTCATCAGCAAGCAGGGCGGCATCAAGCGGCCACCCCACCGTGGCCAACGCATTAGTCTGCCCACCACCCTAGGCCCTGGCAAACCAACCACGGTCCGCCAATCCCGCGCTGTCAACCAACGAGCCGCGACCGGCGAACAGCATGGTCGCCACCAATGGGCAGTCCCTCGATGCCCGAACTAACATCATCAACAACCAGGCATGGCGGTCGCGCTAGCCCAATGACCTGAGGCACACCCTCACTAACCGCGACGACCCTGAACCAAGAGGCTCGCTTAGTCGAGTCAGGCCGCAATGCTTCGGACCCATGATTCGTGGGGAAAAATACCCCGCCAACTTCAACACTCCCAAGGAGATCGAGAAGTACGACCCGGCGTATGACCCTGTTGTCTGGCTGGACACATACCTCATGGCAATGGGAATCACCGGCCACACCGACCTGCTCGCCGCTCGCTACCTCCCCCTGATGATGGAGGGTGCGACCCGGCAGTGGATCAACACGCTCCCCGCTGACAACATCGATTCCTGGGAAGAAATGCGGGACGCCTTGGTCAGGCACTTCGAGGGCTCCTACACCCGCGCCACCACCATAGAGGATCTGGATCGATGCATCCAGGGACAACGCGAGTCGACTCGCCGCTGGAGCCAGAGATGGCAAGAACTGTGGATAAACACCTCCGGCATCCACCCAAACATGGCGATACACTGTTTCAAGAACGTGTGCCGGTACGAACCCCTCGAGATCGCTAAGAGCTATGCGGAGGAGGACCCCAACCAAGACTCCGACGACGAGTCGGGAGGAAGACACCGCACTAGCATCCACGACAGCGGGCGCCTACGCGACATGCGCTACAGCAACACCCGCATCACCGGCAAGCGCCGCAAGGACGGGCGAGTCGACTTCGTTGCCAGCCCGCTCTACGCCAGCGACTCAAACTACCCCCGACGGAGAAACTACCGCGACATCGGGAACTAACGCGCCAACAACGCGACGAGGCTGAAATTCGACCCCGCCGCCCTGCTCAATCAGCCCTGCATCTACCATAGCAGGGAGGGAAAACCCACCACCCACACCACCGCCGATTGCCACTCCCTCAAAGAGATTGAAAAGGCGAGACGAGCAATTGAGGACCCCAACAACAACCCACCTCGGGACAACAGGAACGGCGGCGGCTTCGGCACCACCGTCGACTCGCTACACACCTTCACCGGACTCGGCAACAAGCACGAGAAGAAGGTGCCCGCTCGCGCGGTCGCTGTCAATGCGGTGACACAGGTCAACATCCCTCGCTTCCTAAACTGGTCTGAGCAGAGCATCACCTGGAGTCGCCAGGACCATGCGCCAAGGATCGAATACCCAGGGTGAGTCGCTCTGGTAGTCAGGCCCAAGGTGGCCGACTACTGGCTGCCCAAGACACTAATGGATGGTGGGAGATCCATCAACATCTTATACCTCGACACGTTCAAAAGGCTCCAGCTCTGATGACCCACAAGTATATGGGGTGTATCGCAGTATTTTCGAGGGAAGTGAAACCTAATTTATTGATTCGACACAAGGGGAGCCAAAGAATATTAATAAGCCTTAACAACTGAGTTGTCAATTCAGATGCACCTAGAAACAATCTTGGTCACATCAGTTTATCAGTAGCAATAGTTTTGTAGTAGGAATAGCAAAGTAACAGAAGTAGTAAAGCAAAGACAGTAGTAACAAAAGCGATATGATGGGATTGATGCGGTAGGCATAGGGATGGATGGATGGGCGTTGCATGGACAAGAAAATTCACATAGCAATCAGAACATAGGGCAATTGCATATAAATAAGATAAAGCATCCAATTACTAGACAATCCTAGGCATGTGTTCCATATATAGTCATATGTGCTTGCAATGAGAACTTGCACACCATCTTTTGTCCTGCCAGCCCGTTTGCGGCGGGGCCTCTAGGGAACTACTGGCAATTAAGGTGCTCCTTTTAATCGAGCACCGGAGCAAAGCATTAACACTTCGTGAACACATGTGATCCCCACATCAAAGCCATTCCCTTCTGGTTATCCCGATTTCTGTCACTTTGGGGCCATAGGTTTCGGACAACAATGTGTGTATACAACTTGCAGATAAGACCAAAAACAATACTATCATAATGAATCAATAACATGTTCAGACCTGAAATCATGGCACTCAGGTCCTAGTGACAAGCATTAGGCACAACAAGTCGCAACCAAGTCATAAAGCACTAATAAAAGATACTAGGCAGCATGCCCTAACAATCTGATGCCATTACATGAATGATCTCATCCAATCCCTACCATCCCCATAGCCTACAGCGGGGGATTACTCACTCATAGATGGGGGAAACATGGATGGTCGATGGAGAAGCGATGGTGATGATGATGGCGATGATCTCCTCAATTCTCTTTCTGGTAAGGTGCGGAGCGTAGTTTCGGTGCTGTTTGTGGAATCTGGTGGTGGCGGCGAGCGGAACTCCTACGGAAAACATCGACTCCCAAGTTTTTAGGTCAGAAGGCTCCTTATAGGCAAGAGAGGCCGGCGGTGCACAGGGGCCCACACCACCCGGCACTGGCTGGCCCGCCACCCGGTGGTGTGGCCACCCCCTGGCTCTTCTCCGTCTCGTATTCTGGCTCCTGGAGTCTTCGGGTGAAATATGATTTTTGGCATATTTTCCGGTATTTTTCCTGATAGTTGGTTTTCTGCACAAAAAGTAGACACCAAGGCAATTCTGCTAAAAACAGCGTAAGTCCGTGTTAGTTGCATTCAAATCACACGAGTTTAGAGGAGAAACAATAGCAAAAGTGTTCGGGAAAGTAGATACGTTTTGGACGTATCAACTCCCCCAAGCTTCGCTTATTGCTTGTCCTCAAGCAATTCAGTTGAAAACTGAGTGCGATAAAAGAACTTTCACGAACACATTTGCTTCATAAGATGTAAATATTCTCAGCAATGTGATCAACTACTTGGACAATTCATAATAAAGAGTACGCAACCAAGTCTACTTAATAGTCTTTGCAAGCTATGAAGAGATTCCAACTCCAGAATAATAAGTAGAATGAAGCACAAACATAAGCAACATTACAATGCTCATAAAAAGGTATGATAGAGTGGTATCTCGCTTGCCTTTGATTATGAATGCCAAGGCACCTCTGAAGTTCAAGTGATGACTAGAAGTAAATATATCAAGGATACAAGCATCAAAGTCATAACAAAAATAATCAAGTAATGGAACAAACACAAAGAATGACAACTATGCTCTCAAGAAGGTGCTCAAAGAATAAATGGAGACTCAACAAGTAAAGAAAAAGGTTTTCAATAATTTTGAAAAGCTTCCAAATGCTAAAAGTATGGTACTCATTAGCTTTGAGCTCTCATTGCCCCTATCATAAGCATCTTTAAATGGTTAAGGTTAAAGTGACACAACTAAGAGGATATGCTTGACAAGTTATAAATCGAAGTCTCATGCCCCTTACTTACAAAGACCGATCCTCATGCTACTCAACTTCAGTCACAAGTAAGCTTTTGTCATTGTAAGTATATACGTATCATAGAGAACCACCAACGGGGTACCCCTTGCACATGACATGGGAGCTGTCCCATAATCAAAATAACAAGGCAAGCAGACAATGCGCATTTCGGCGATCTTTTTATTTACTATGTGCATAGATTTTTATTGAGGATGCTTCATAGAATGCTCATTATTTTTATGCTGCAAGTTTCCACCATGATTAGGCATGGTTTAGGCTAGCGGCCCAGGAGTTTCTCTAACATACATACAAACTCCATGATCTTACAAGTTCCACTTTTATTTCACACTGCCGGGATCCATAAGCAAAAGAACATGATATCAACTTGGTACAAAGTACCTATGAAGTGTTGAAAGCGGTCCCCATGATACATGGTTCTGCTAACTTCAACTCATAAAGCGCAAGCATATGCGCAACAAAGAAGGATGCAATGGTTCAGGTTTATTAAGTGCAAGAAAATAAGGTGTGCCATCAAGTTCGTGAGAGCTTTACTAACTAACTTTCTCATAACAAGCAAACATTTTATTCGGAAGAAAACAAGGCATATTGAATATGCACGGAGGTAGCAAATGATGCTAATGGGTAGGTATAGTGGACACTTTGGAAATATTTGGTTTAGGGAGTGGGGAACTTGAGTAAAACATACTCAGTGAAAGTGAAGGCTAGCAATAGTAAGGGAGCGACAAACGAGAGAGCAATAGCTGTCATTATCATGCTTGCAACAAAACATGACTACTCATGGCATGAAAGTGATTCAAGATCCTCAAGGCAAAATAATTCATCAAGGTTTAACTGATTATCACAGTCATGTGCATGCGTGAGCATGTGCCAAGTCAATTCAAATGAAACATTCAGAGGAGGATACCGCGGTGTCATACCAATTTATGAATAGAGAAATGCAAGCAAACATTCATAAGACATGCTACAAACTATTAGAGCGCTGGAGCTAATCATAAGAAAGCAAGAACTACTAAGCATCCAAAGATAACATACACCCTACTTGAGCGGACTAAGCAAGCTCACAATGATGAGTATATGTACAAAATGAAAACAAATAGAGTTCGTTACCAGCCTCTTACCACGCCTCAAGTTGTCATTGATCCTCATTATTGCTCTTCACTTGTGTGGCTTGAATAATAATATGAAACCAATATCCACTGAGGACTGCCGAACGTTGTAGCAAACTCGCAAAAACCAAAGAAGAACGAAAAATATTTTTGGTGTTTTCGATTTTTAAACAAGAACCAAAAGGAAAAAAAGCAAAGCAAAATCTTTTTGGGTTTTTCGAAAAGTTCAAACAAAGCAGGCAAAAAGAAGAAGCAAACCAAAGAGAAACAACAGAAATATTTTTGGTCTTTTTGTGTTTTTAGAAAGCAAAAGCAAAGAAGAATGAAAACTAAAAGGAGAACGAAAACATGAATATACAAAGTACCGACGCAACATGATATGGAGATGAGTGTGGTGTCGGCGCACCTCCCCCAAGCTTAGGCTTTTGGCCTAAGTGGGTATCAATCCATGTACGAATAGGGGTTCCAAGCGGACGGATCTTGGTAAGAATGGTCATAGCTGTGCCCATGAGAAGAAGAAGAAGCTCCCCAATCATAAGAGGGCTACTGATATGAAGACTCTCCCTCATTCAAGGGCTGGACCGAATCATCCGTGACCTCCCTTCTAGTGTCCTGCTCCTGTTGGGAGAGCTCTCCCAAGTACGTGTCAACCTCCTCCTTAGTGAGGGACCATCCTTCCCTGTTATCAAGGTTAAATAAAACAGGTGCAGGTAAAAGAACAGCACACTCGGACTTGCTCTTTCTCCAACCAACTTTGAGAAAGGTTATTTCATAAGATAACTCACTCATACTAGCCCACGAGGAAACAAATTTATGCTGTATCATGGAATTAAGATCAAGCCTCTCTATGGGAAACTGTAGGTCTAGATGATGAGGCACTAAACCATGCAATGCTAGTAAACGAGAAGCAATGAGGCCTCCACAAATTCCACCTTTCTCACGGTTAGCAGAAAGACAGAAAGCTATCAAAGCACCCAAGTTGTAAGACCTATCTCGTCTAAGAGCAGCAGAGATAAATGCTAGATCAAACGAAGATAACTTATTAGCAGTTTTCCTGGCAAGAACACACTTGGCAATAAAGTAGGCAAAGTAGCGAATGGAGGGAAAATGAATGTTACGGATTTTTCCACTCTCCTTCGAGAAGTTACTCCCTTGGCAAATTTCTGCGTATAAATCCATGAGTGGTTCAGGTCTCTCCTTAATCTTTCTACATGATCCCCATTGAGGTACCTTAATAGCTGCACAAAAATCATCAAGAGAAAGGTCGACAGCTATATTGTAAATTTTGTAATGGACCATGGGGTTAGGCAAAGAGTGACTAAATTGGAAGTCCTACACCACAGACATGGTCAGCTTCACAAATTGACAAGGTTCATCTTCCAAAAACTGCTCTAACCCTACATTAGAAATCAAAGTGTGGAAATCTTGTAGAATTCCTGCAGCTCTCATGAACTTAGAGCATGGATAAATGGAGGGAAAAACTTCCTCCTCCCGGTGGACCTTCATGACCTCAGGCACCGAAAGCTCACGGATGTTTAGGTGGTGTTCACTCATCTTCTATTCTGAAATTTAAGCACCTATTAAACAAGTGATTGCAAAGTAAATATAATGAAGGATTCTACTCATAGGGACTTGCAAGAGGCCTAAACATGCATCAAAACTATATCTCTAAGCATCAAACAAGCTTACAAGCCCTCATAACCAGTCACCTACAGCAGAAAAATACTCAACATATAATCCACTAAACACAAATCTACTTGGACAAGGGGAGGAGTCACATACCAGGGAACAAATGCTCCAAATTTCAGCAAGAAAGATGGGCTGAGCAAGGAGATCGAAAAAATCGAGAGCAAGCACAGCAAGAACGCGATTTTGAGCAATGAACTGGAGCTTACTCGGGAGAGAGAAGAAAGTGGCAGGTGAGAGAGTTAGTGGGGGGCCAGGGGTGGCCCACACCAGGGCATGGCACCACCCAAGGCTGGTCGCACCACAATGTGGTGTGCCTGCCTGGTGGTCCCCCCTGGTACCTCCCAGGTACTCTTCTGCCCCTTTTTTCACGTAAGAATTTAATATGAATTTTCTGGAATTTTTCGAGACAATTTATTTTTGGGCAATTTTTTAGAAATAGGAGAATGATTTGTCTGACAGATAGATTTTTTCTTTTGGAAACATGATGCAAGGACAAAACAAGGCTAGAACTACAGAAGTTCTAACATGCAAGCAACTAACAACAAAAAGAAAACTAAACGAAAGCAAAAACTAAAATGCAAAGGATAGAAATAAACAGAGATAATTATAATGAAAACATTTTTTTGTTCAATGGTATCCTTTTGTTAACAAGTTTTATCAAGTCTTTCTACCAAAACAATTGCATATGAGACAAAACTTTGTACTCCACTAATGATTATGTTACCTCAACCTTGATCGCAATGGTCCCAATCATAATAGTTCCAAAATTTTCTATTGGTATGGGACAATTTATTTCTCCAACTTGAATGCCTTCAACATGTTCAATTGAATTCAAACCATAAGTCCTTTCAATCTTCTTGGGGAAATAGAAAGTATGTTCCTTGTCATTAACATTGAAGGTCACCTTTCCTTGATTACAATTAATAACAGCTCCTGCAGTATTAAGAAAAGTTCTCCCAAGAATAATAGACATATTATCATCTTCAGGCATCTCAAGAACAACAAAATCAGTTAATATCAAGCAATTGTGAGCCACCTGAACAGGTACATCCTCACATATACCCACAGGAATAGTGGTAGATTTATCAACCATTTGCAAAGATATATCAATTGGTATTAATTTTTCAAGTTGAAGGCTCTGATAGAGAGAGAAAGGCATAACACTAATTCCAGCTCCCAAATCACACAAAGCAGTTCTAACATAACTGTTCTTAATAGAGCAAGGGATAGTTGGAATCCCTGGGTCTCCAAGTTTCTTAGGAACCTTACTATTGAAGGAATAATTAGCAAGCAAAGTAGAAATTTCTTCATTGGGGATCTTCCGTTTATTCGAGACAATGTCCTTCATATACTTTGAGTAAGGAGGCAATTTAATAGCATCAGTCAAAGGAATTTGCAAGAATAAAGGCTTCATCCACTCACAAAACTTATTATTGTGTTCATCTTCCTTTGACTTGTGTTTCTTATCAGGGAAAGACATAGGTTTTTGGACCTAAGGTTCTCTTTCACTACCATGTTTCTTAGCAATAAAATCTTCTGTGGTGTATTTAGTATTCTTAGTATGGTTTTCAGGTTCTTCTTCAACTTTTTCGTCATTAGGAACAACATTTTCTTCATTACCACTTTCAGTTTCAGCATCAGAGATAGATATACTATTAGGATCTATAGCAGGTTCAGAGGGTTCTACAACAGTTTTATGTTTCTTTTTCCTTTTCTTACGAGTAGAACCACTATTTTCAGCTTGTTGAGAATCCTGCTCAATTCTTTTGGGATGCCCCTCAGGACATAGAGGATCCTGGGTAGCAGCACCACTTCTAGTTCTAATTTCATAAGCATGTTTTTCTTTAGAAGCATTAACTAGCAAGTCGTTTTGCACTTTAACGAGTTGATCTATTTGAGTTTGAACCATTTGAAAGTGTTTAACAATCATTTTAACATCATTAGAGGTTCTTTCCACAATATCTTTCAACTCAAAAATATCTCTAGTGTTTTCCATTAGATGATTTTGCACCCTTTTATTAAAGTTATCTTGCTTAACAATAAAGATATCAAATTCTTCTATGCATTGATCAGGAGGTTCAGAGTAAGGGATATCACCTTCATCAAAGTCTTGGAGAGAGTGTACCTCAATAGTGGATGAGTAGGGAATAGGCTTACATAATTCTTCTATAGGAGGTAAATTCTTGACATTTGTAGCTTTAATTCCCTTCTCCTTAAGACATTTCTTAGCTTCATTCATCACTTCATCATTTAATTAAATAACTCCCCTCTACTCTGATGTTGGAATAGGCACAGGAATAGATGGTTCAGGTACAATTACTTTAGGTATAGCTTGTTTAGGAGGAGTCCAATCTTCATAATTATTGCTTATTTTAGCCATTAATTCCTCAGCTTCCTTAGGAGTCCTATTCCTGAAAACACAATCAGCACAACTACCTAGGTATGTCCTAGATTCTTCGGTTAGTCCATTATAAAATATATCAAGATGTTCATTCTTAAGTAATGGACTTCCAGCCTGTGCATGAACCAAAGCACAAAACCTTGCCCAAGATTCGGGCAATACCTCTTTTTCTCCCTGTTTGAAATCAAAAAGTTCCTGCAAAATAGCATGTCTAGCACTGGGAGGAAAATATTTCTGCAGGAAAGTACTAATCAAGCACTCAGGGCTATCAAAAGATCCAGGAGGTAAATTAGTAAACCAAGTTTTAGCTTCTCCTTTCAGTGAAAAGGGAAAAATCTTAGCAACAAAGTAAGTACGCATCTTAATATCATCAGAAAACAAGCCACTCATGGTATAAAGTTCATTCATATGTGCTACCCACTTTCATACTTAGTCCCACAAAAGGTTCTTTCTCGACAATAGCTATGTAAGATAGATCGAGAGAGAAATCATAATCTTCATCTATAATGTTTATGGGAGAAGCAACAAACTTAGCATCAGGAGACAATTTGGGTCTAATAGTACGCCTCTCAAGGAGACTCTTAGCAGCGCTCCTATCATGGGTGTTTTTACATTCTTTAATAAATTCACCAGTCATCCCAACATAACCATCTTCAATATCATAACTCTCACTAGACTCAGGTGAACTAACAGTTGTGGTAGTGTCTTCATTAGGAGTTTAGGTATTTCCAGCTATAGTTCTAGCAATCATAGCATCTAGGAAAGGACCTAATGAACCACTCTTATCAAGCACAGTAGAAGCAGCATCATAAGCATCATAAGTTTCAGATTCAGCAGTAGTAGCAGTGTGTGTAGCATGTGTATGTGGTGGTGTAAGGAACTTACTCATAACAGACGGTGAATCAAGAGCAGTAGAGGTTGATACGTCCATTTTGCATCACTATTCTATGTATTAATTCACTATTATTCCTTGATATATTTCGTATTGAGAGGTGATACTTATGTTATTTCATCTATTTTTTGCATGGTTGATGACTTTTGGAGTATGGACTGCTGCAGTCAGGATTCTGATGGAAAAGGTGTTGCTTGGAGGCAAAATTCGCGAAGATCAGAAAATCCGGGAAAATATACGGAAAATCCTACTTTTCCAGAAGACTCAGGATGCCAGAAGATGGAGTGGAGGTGGGCCACAGGGGGCCCACACCACCCCATGGCGCGGGCAGGCCTAGGCCGCGCCTGGGAGTGGTGTGGCCGCCCCTCCTCCTCTCCCTCTGACGTATATCAACCTCCCGAAACCCTAAGACTCGGGGAGCGACCACAGAAAGATTCCGCTGCCTCTGCGGGGCGGAAAACACTGAGAGAGAAAGATCTCTCCGACAGACAGATTTCTGCCAGGGGAATTCCTTCCTGGAGAGGGGAGATCGTCGCCATCAACACCACCATCAAGCTGGACTTCATCGGGATCATCATCATCATCATCACCATCAGCACCCTCATGACCATCTCCATATTGCTGTAACAATTGGGTTGAATCTTGCATAGTTCATAGGGGAAACTTTCCCGGTGTTAATTACTCTTTGTAGGTGCTATTGAGTGAACCATTGAATTATTGTTTATGTTCAGATTGTTATACATCATTATTCCATCTCTGATCATGATCCATATGATGTCTTGTGAGTAGTTCGTTTTGTTCTTGAGGACATGGGAGAAGCCTTATTATTAGTAGTGGCGTTGTGTTGAGAAAGATTCAATAGATTGTTATTTAAGTTGTGGTGTACTTCTTCTAGTGGTGTACTTCTTCTAGTGATGTCATGTGAACGTCGACTACATGACACTTCACCTATATGAGCCTAGGGGAATGCATTGTGTATTTGGCTACTAATCGTAGGGGTTGCCGGAGTGACAGAAACCTGAACCCCCGTTAGGAATCCATTGCACAAGGGACGTAAGGGTCTTAGAGTTTAAAGTTGTGGTTTGATTTCTCCTTTAATTACTTTCTTGTACTTACGGATGTTTGCAAGGGGTATAATCACAAGTATGTATTAGTCTTGGATGGGGCGGTACATTAGCACAGGTTCACCCACACAACACTTAGCAAGCTAGAGAAGATTAATCAACTCTATGAAGCGAAAGCACTTGACAATCCTCCCATGTGTCCTCGAGAACGTTTGGTCATCTATAGAAATACAACCGACTTGTCATTTGCTGCATAAGTATTGGGCCACTTGCTGCATTCATTCTTACTGTCTTTCATTTACTCGTACCTTGTTTACTTGCTTTATCGAAAACCCCTAAAAATCCGTTTGCTAAGTATTTGCAGAGAATTCCTGATCCATACCACTAGCCAGCACCTTCTGCTCCTCGTTGGGTTCGAAACTCTTACTTATCGAAAATACTATGATACACCCCCTATACTTGTGGGTCATCAAGACTATTTTCTGGCGCCGTTGCCGGGGAGTGAAGCGCTATTGGAGAGTGGAACTGGTAAAGGAAACTTCTACTATGAGTATTGTTTACTTCTGCTAGTTGCTTTATTTTCATTATGGATAATTTGCTGAGTTTCTTATTTGGTAATGCTACTACCACTGCTAAGGTAGTAGATAAGCCACCACCTGCTGAGAAAGATGTTTTCAAAATATCTACAAGAATTATTGATCGTGTTATGGATAACTACTATGTTGGGGATGGAACTGTCCATCCCGGTGATCATTTACTCTTTATACACGAATTATGAGGCTTGTTCAAGTGTGCAAGTATTACTACAGATCAAGTTAAGAAGAAGTTATTCTCATTATCAGTGAAAGGAAGAGCTGAGGAATGGTATAAGCTGCTGAAGAATGGTCAAGCTCTGGAATGGGAGGAAATAGTGCCTCTCTCTTATTCAAAGTTTTATCCTCCTAGTGAGATTCATAAAGATCGGAATCAAATATACAACTTTTGGCCTCCTAATGGAGAGAGTACAGCTCAAGCTTGGGGGAGATTCAAGTTACTAATGCTCAAATGTCCTATTCATGAGCTCCCCAACAATATTATTATCAATAACTTTTATGCAAGGCTCCCTCTACATGATAAAGATTTATTGGATGCTTCTTGTGCTGGATCATTCACTCGTATAGAAGAAGAAGCTAAATGGGACCTTCTAGACCGTATTCAAGACAATACTGAAGCTTGGGAGAATAACAAAGGTAGAAAGTCAGGTATAAATTATGATTATGAATGCATTGAATCTTTTATGGGAACTGATGACTTTCAAAATATTAGTAATGCTTATGGTCTTGATTTGCAAGTTATTACGAATTGCTTTAGATCTTTTGCTTCTTATATTGAAATTCCAAAAAGGGGATGGAATAAGTACCATGCACCTTATAAAGATATTGTTGACCGTGTTCCTGTTGGGAGCACTTAGTGTTGCATTATTGATCATATCTTACCTGAACCTTATATCGAGAAGATTCCCTTCCCAGATAAGGTAAAGGATCATCCTATGATAACTAATGTAATCACTAAAAGTGAAAAGAGAACTGTAAAATCTGATGAACAAATAAACATTGAACCTGTGGTAGCAATTGTGAAAGACCTTGTCACTAAAAGCATAGAAGATGGGCACATAGTCTTTTGGGAGGATGCTTCTAATATTGTTTCACATCCCAATAGAACTAAAAAGGCTAGTGTTCCTATGCTTTTTGTTAGAATTGGTGATCATTGCTATTATGGTTTATGTGATATTGGTGCAAGTTCCAGTGCTATTCCGTATGAGATTTATAGAGAAATTATGCATGAGATCAGTCCTTGCGAGTTGGAAGACATTGATGTGGTTATTCACCTTGCTAATAGAGAGACCATCTCTCCAATTGGTATTGTGTGAGACGTGGAAGTTCTTTGTGGTAAGATTAAGTACACTGCTGATTTTCTAGTACTTGGTTCAGCTACTAGTAAAACTTATCCTATCATTTTTGGTAGACCTTTCTTGAGTACTTGTGGAGCTATTATTGATTGTAGGAGGGAGAAAATCTTGACTAAGTTTGATGGGGAATCTTATGAGTTTAATTTTTCTAAATTTACTAAAGAACCTTGCGAAGAGGAAACCCATAATGAGGATTTTAGAGTTGCAACTTGCTTTTATCTCTCTTGCTCCTAAAAATGCTTGGCAGGAATTTATGGAAGATCACGAAAGTGAGATCTTCATGGAAGAAAGGAATGAGATTGACGAGATCCTCCGTCGTCAACCCAAGTTGCTTAAGCATGACTTGCCTATAGAAGACTTTGGTACCACGATGCCACCTAAGAAGGATACGGTTTTCAATATGAAACCTCTCCCTGATGATCTTAAATATGCCTATATTGATGATAAAAAGATATATCCTGTTATTGTTAGCACTAAACTTTCAGGGACGGAAGAAGAAAGGTTATTGGAAGTTTTGAAGAAACACCGAGGAGCTATGGGCTACACTCTGGATGATTTAAAAGGGATTTCACCTACTATATGTCAACACTCTATCAACGTAGAACCACATGCGAAGCCAGTAGTGGAGCACCAAAGACGTTTAAATCCTAAGATGAACGAAGTGGTAAGGAATGAGGTATTGAAACTCCTGGATGCTGGTATTATTTACCCTATTGCTGATAGTTAATGGGTTAGTACTGTTCATTGTGTTCCTAAAAAGGGAGGTATTACCGTTGTCCCTAATGATAATGATGAGCTTATTCCTCAAAGAATAGTGGTAGGCTATAGGATGTGCATCGATTTTAGGAAAGTCAATAAAATTACTGAGAAAGATCATTACCCGCTTCCTTTTATTGATCAAATGTTGGAAAGATTGTCTAAAAAGACCCATTTTTGTTTTCTTGATGGTTATTCTGGTTTCTCTCAAATTGCTGTTAAACAACAAGATCAAGAAAAAACTACTTTTACTTGCTCATATGGAACTTATGCTTATAGACGTATGCCTTTTGGTTGATGTAATGCTCCTGCTACTTTCCAAAGGTGCATGTCTGCTATCTTTCATGGTTTTTGTGAGGAAATTGTAGAAGTGTTCATGGATGACTTTTCTGTCTACGGAACTTATTTTGATAATTGTCTGCACAACCTTGATAAAGTTTTGCAGAGATGTGAAGAAACTAATCTTGTTCTTAATTGGGAGAAATGCCACTTCATGGTTAATGAAGGGATTGTTCTTGGGCATAAAGTTTCTGAAAGAGGCATAGAAGTTGATAGAGCTAAGGTTGAGGCAATTGAGAAGATGCCATGTCCAAGAGACATCAAAGGTATTTGTAGTATCCTTGGTCATGCTGGTTTCTATAGGAGGTTTATTAAAGACTCCTCTAGGATATCAAAACCTCTCACTAATCTTCTTCAAAAGGATGTACCCTTCGTTTTTGATGATGATTGTAGGGAAGCTTTTGAATCTCTTAAGAAGGCTTTAACTACCGCCCCTATTGGTCAACCACATGATTGGAGTTTACCCTTTGAAATAATGTGTGATGCTAGTGATTTTGCTGTAGGGGTTGTCCTTGGGCAACGTATTGATAAAAAGTTAAACGTTATCCATTATGCTAGTAAGACCCTAGACGCTGCTCAAAGGAATTATGCCACTACTAAAAAGGAATTTCGAGCTATTGTTTTTGCCTGTGATAAGTTTAGGCCCTATATTGTGGACTCAAAAGTAACCATTCATACTGATCATGGTGCTATTAAATATCTTATGACGAAGAAGGACGCTAAGCCTAGGCTTAGTAGATGGATACTGCTTTTACAAGAGTTTGATCTACACATAGTAGATAGGAAGGGTGCTGAAAACCCTGTAGCTGATAATTTATCTCGTTTGGAAAACATCTATTTTGATCCTATGCCTGTTAATGATAGTTTCCCAAATGAACAGTTAGCCGCAGTAGGGGTGAGCTCGCGAGGAAGCCCTTGGTATGCTGATTATGCTAACTTTATTGTCTCCAAGTGTTTGCCTCCAACTTTTACAGCTCAGCAAAGAAGAAAGTTCTTCTATGATTTGAGGCATTATTTTTGGGATGACCCACACTTATACAAAGAAGGAGTTGATGGTATTATGCGAAGATGTGTTCCAGAACATGAACAAAAGGAGATATTGCGTAAATGTCATGGTAGTGCCTATGGAGGACATCATGCAGGAGATAGAACTGCACAAAAGGTACTACAATCAGGTTTCTACTGGCCTACCCTTTTTAAAGATGCAAGAAAATTTGTCCTATCCTGTGATGAATGTCAGCGTGTTGGTAATATTTCTAGACACAATGAAATGCCTATGAACTACTCTCTAGTTATTGAACCTTTTGATTATTGGGGATTTGACTTTATGGGTCCTTTCCCTCCTTCGAAAGGCTACACTCATATTCTTGTTGCCGTTGATTATGTTACTATGTGGGTAGAAGCCATTACTACGAAAAGTGTTGACGGGGAAACCTCTCTAAAAATGCTTAAGGACGTTATCTTTCCTAGGTTTGGAGTGCCTAGGTATCTCATGACTGATGGGGGTTCTCATTTCATTCATGGTGGTTTTAGGAAGATCCTCGCTAAATATGATGTTAATCATAGAATTGCTTCAGCTTATCACCCCCAAACTAGCGGGCAAGTAGAGTTATCAAATAGAGAAATTAAATCTATCTTGCAAAAGACTGTTAATAGGTCTAGAAAAAACTGGGCTAAGAAGTTGAACGATGCTATATGGGCTTTTAGAACTGCTTACAAAAATCCTATGGGAATGTCTCCTTATAAAATGGTTTATGGGAAAGCTTGCCACGTACCCTTAGAATTAGAACACAAAGCTTACTGGGCAGTGAAAGAACTAAATAGAGATTGTAAGCTCGCTGGTGAGAAAAGATTATTTGACTTAAGTTCTTTAGATGAATGGAGGAGTGAAGCCTATGAGAATGCTAGGTTCTTTAAGGAAAAAGTTAAAAGATGGCATGACAAGCGAATACTTAAGAGAGAATTTCATGTTGGTGAGAAGATTCTATTGTATAGGTCTCGTCTCAGGTTTTTTGCAGGCAAGCTACTATCAAAATGGGAAGGACCTTTCATTATCGAAGAACTATACCGTTCAGGAGCAATAAAAATTTCTTCTCTAAAAGATAATACTACACAAGTAGTGAATGGATAGCGACTCAAACACTATATTGCTGGAGATCCTTACAATGAAGATGTTGATGCCTTTCAAGTTATAACTCCAGAGAAATTCATTGAGGACCAAATTAAGAGACCTACAGAGTCCGTCTTCAACTAGGTAATAGTTCTGGTAAGAAAAGTTCCACGAAAATACAATCCAACTATATTTTTGCAGTTTCCAGTCAATAAGGAAAGCTACGAAACAAAAAAGGGACGGAAATGGAGCCAGGGTGGCCCATACCACCCCATGGCGCGGGCCCACCCTGGCCGCGCCACCAGGTGGTCAGGCAACCCAGGACTCCGCCTCCGACTCGTTTTCTCCTAGTACCTTCCTCTTGATAGAAACTTCATAATATATAACCCCCCGGATCCCCCGAGGTCCGTATATCGTGTTTTCGTCGTGTTTTTGTTTCGATCTGTTTCTATCAGGACATACTCTTTGAAAGCTTAGAAGCACAATGGTGTCCGCCAAGGATAAAGGGAAGGAGCCCATGGAGGAAGACCTCCAAGACCCCGGGAAGGAGAAGGATATCAAGAGTGAAGGTGAAGAGGAGCAAGGCCCAACGTCCGCATACCAGCACCACCATTGCAAGCATTGGAGTGGTGAAACCTGCCAAGATTAGAAGGACTGCACGGATGCATACTGGGGGGAAAGCTCCTCGTCACAGTTTGGCTCCACAGTCACTTCCTCCACACACCAGGAATCCTTTCCATACCCTTATCCATGAGCATCAATACCAAAATATGCCCAAGGAGAAATTACCCTCCAATTGGGATTTGCCTCGTTCTAGCCATGCAGGAAAAGAAGACTTCAAGGAGGAAGAGTGGGGAAAGAATAGCAAGAGCTGGAATTCTCAACCCGACATGATCATGAGCCGTATTGAGCAAAACTCGCAGCTTATTCGTAATCTCACCTTCGAGATTGAGGACTTGGGGAAACTGATCAGAGAGCTCATCGAGAGGATACCACCACCACCAAAGGAGTAATTCGTCATCAGGTTTGGCATCCCCTTGGTTTGTTCCAAGCTTGGGGGAGTGCCGCGGTATCACATCACTATCTTCTATCTTTTTTACCTTTTTAGTAGAGTCATATCATGAATAGAGGAGTTATTTTGTAGTATGGTTTGCATTATGGAAGTGTCCCCTCTCTCGTTAGATATGTATCCCTTGGTGTGAGTTGCTGTTATGTAATATTAATGAGAAGTTCTATCATTCACTCTTTTGCATAGCTTATGTTAGTTTTCAATTCGTGGTTATATGATTGATCTTGTTGTTAGTATTGGTAGCACTTTGGGATCATTGAGTTAATTTAGTTGGTTTTGGCAAACCTGGCTCGGTCAGTAGCAACGCCTTTTTGAGAGTTGAAAGGAAAAAGATAGAAGTACTCGAGAGAAAAATAATTTCATCATCTTTCTTTCTTGATTTGCTCATAAGTCTAGTATTCTCTAGTTAAGATCTTTTGTGCTTCCAAGGAAGATTGCATGTTTGTCTTTATCATTTGTATGTTTGTTTGTTTCCTTCAACTCTTGTACTTGCTACCCAGCCTTGCTAGCCAAAAACCTGTACTGAGAGGGAATTCTTCTCGTGCATCCACCACCTCCTTTAAACCAAAACCTTTGCCATTTGTGTCCACCATACCTACCTAGTAGCATTATTGCTATTCCAAGTAAATTCTTGTTTTGTCTACCTCCCAAATTAAACTTGTTATGTGAAAATTAGTGATTAAAGCTCTCACGAACTTGATGGCACACTTTACTTTCTTGCACTTAATAAACCTGAACCATTGTGAACTCTCCATGAAAGTCACGTGCTTGCAAATTATAGGCTGGGGATTAGCAGAATCGTGTTGTCACAGGGAACGCTTTCAACACTTGTAAATATATACCCAGTTGATACCTTGCTCTTTTGTTTGCGGATGTCGTCGGTGTGAAATAAAAGGGGAGCTTGTAAGTCCATGGAGTTATGTATGTGTGTTAGAGAAACGCCTGGGCCGCTGGTCTAATCCATGCTGACATGGTGGAAACCTGTAGCATAACCATAATGATATCTATGAAGCATTCTTCTTATAAAAAAAGAGAGAGATAGCTATTGAGAAAAAAGAAAAGAAAAAAAGAGATACTATGAAAAGAGGAAAGAGAGAAAAAAAGCACCATTTTCCCATGGTAAATAAGAAGATTGCTGAGATACTCATTGTTTGCTTGCCTTGTCATTTTGATATGGGGATTCTTCCGTATCATCGGGCAAGGGGTACCCCGTTGGCGGTTCTCAATGATGCGCACATGCTTACGATGACAAGAACTTACCGGTAACTAAAGTTGAGTAGCATGAGGAGTGGCCCTCGTACTCAAGGGACTTGGGATTTTCAGTTTATAGTCTGTTAAGCATATAACTCAGATTGGACCTCACTTTCACCTTAATAACCTAAATATGCTTATGATAGGGGCAATGAGAGCTGAAAGCTAGTAAGTATCATAATTTTTGGGAGCTCTTTATGAGACTTGCAATCCCTGCTTCCCTCTTTGAAGGGCCTTTCTTTTACTTTGTAGTTGAGTCAGTAAACCTATTCCCTTCTATCTCAGCAAGTATTTTGAGTTGTTGTGTTTCATTCATTCATATGATGATTTATTCATTCATGTTTCTTATGTTCCTTGTTTTGCACATTGCTCTTATCTTGATGTTTACTACTTTGAAAGCTTTCTTTGAAAAACCATCTGTTTGTGAACTCCAGCAAATTATCAACTATTCTTCGACCAAGAGCTAAGTTTTCCATTACCAATTATGATTCACTTTGTGTATATTTATTGTGTTTCCTTTACTCATTGCAAGTTTAGTTATATAATAGGGAGTTGTCTTCTATTATGATCTATGCTTTTTGATGAATGTGATGCTTCTTGTCCTTGTTCTTTTATCGACTCTTCACTCCATAAACCCGAGGTCATGATTATTGAGCTCGGTTTAAGCAGGGACAAGCGAAGTCTAAGCTTGGGGGGAGTTGATACGTCCATTTTGCATCACTATTCTATGTCTTAATTCACTATTATTCATTGATATATTTCGTATTGAGAGGTGATACTTATGTTATTTCATCTATTTTTAGCATGGTTGATGACTTTTGGAGCATGGACCGCTGCAGTCAGGATTCTGATGGAAAAGGTGCTGTTTGGAGGCAAAATTCGCGAAGATCAGAAAATCCGGGAAAATATACGGAAAATCCTATTTTTCCAGAAGACTCGGGATGCCAGAAGATGGAGTGGAGGTGGGCCACAGGGGGCCCACACCACCCCATGGCGCGGGCAGGCCTAGGCCGCTTTAGTGGTGTGGCCGCCCTGGCCCACTCTAGCCTCTCCCCTCTGGCGTATATCAACCTCCCGAAACCCTAAGACTCGGGGAGCGACCACAGAAAGATTTCGCTGCCTCTGCGGGGCGGAAAACACAGAGAGAGAAAGATCTCTCCGGCAGACAGATTTCTACCGGGGGAATTCCTTCCCAGAGAGGGGAGATCATCGCCATCAACACCACCATCAAGTTGGACTTCATCGGGATCATCATCATCATCACCACCATCAGCACCCTCATCACCATCTCCATATTGCTGTAACAATTGGGTTGAATCTTGCATAGTTCATAGGGGAAACTTTCCCGGTGTTGATTACTCTTTGTAGTTGATGCTATTGAATGAACCATTGAATTATTGTTTATGTTCAGATTGTTATACATCATTATTCCAGCTCTGATCATGATCCATATGATTTCTTGTGAGTAGTTCGTTTTGTTCTTGAGGACATGGGAGAAGTCTTGTTGTTAGTTGTGGAGTTGTGTTGAGAAAGATTCAATAGATTGTTATTTAAGTTGTGGTGTACTTCTTCTAGTGGTGTCATGTGAACGTCGACTACATGACACTGCACCTATATGGGCCTAGGGGAATGCATTGTGTATTTGGCTACTAATCGTAGGGGTTGCCGGAGTGACAGAAACCTGAACCCCCGTTGGGAAACCATTGCACAAGGGACGTAAGAGTCTTAGAGTATAAAGCTATGGTTAGGTTTCTACCTTAATTACTTTCTTGTACTTAAGGATGTTTGCAAGGGGTATAATCACAAGTATGTATTAGTCTTGGATGGGGTGGTGCATTAGCACAGGTTCACCCACACAACACTTAGCAAGCTAGAGAAGATTAATCAACTCTATGAAGCGAAAGAACTTGACAATCCTCCCATGTGTCCTCGAGAACGTTTGGTCATCTATAGAAATACAACCGGCTTGTCCTTTGCTGCATAAGGATTGGGCCACTTGCTGCATTCATTCTTACTGTCTTTCATTTACTCGTACCTTGTTTACTTGCTTTATCGAAAACCCCTAAAAATCCGTTTGCTAAGTATTTGCAGAGAATTCCTGATCCATACCACTAGCCAGCACCGTCTGCTCCTCGTTGGGTTCGACACTCTTACTTATCGAAAATACTGCGATACACCCCCTATACTTGTGGGTCATCAGAGGTGTTTAGAACCGTACCTCTTCTTGTAGTGGATGGTAAAATAGGAACTTTGCCATCACGAGACTTACCCATGATGGATGGATAACATCAAACAATAGAGAATCCAAGTGAACTTGATAACTAAAGCTATGCTCCCCGACAACGCCGCCAAAAAATAATCTTGATGACCCACAAGTATAGGGGGTGTATCGCAGTATTTTTGAGGGAAGTTAAACCCAATTTATTGATTCGACACAAGGGGAGCCAAAGAATATTTATAAGCCTTAACAACTGAGTTGTCAATTCAGCTACACCTGGAAACAATCTTGCCCATGGCAGTGTATCAGTAGCAACAGTTTTGTAGTAGGAATAGCAAAGTAACAGCAGTAGTAAAGCAAAGACAGTAGTAACAAAAGCAGTAACAGTGGGATTCGGGTGCGGTAGGCATAGAGATGGACGGACGGGCGTTGCATGGACAAGACAATTCACATAGAAATCAGAACATAGGGCAATTGCAAATAAATAAGATAAAGCATCCAAGTACTAGACAATCCTAGGCATGTGTTCCATATATAGTCATACGTTCTCGCAATGAGAACTTGCAGAACATCTTTTGTCATGCCAGCCCGTTTGCAGTGGGGCCTCTAGGGAACTACTGGCAATTAAGGTGCTCCTTTTAATAGAGCACCGGAGCAAAGCATTAACACTCCATGAACACATGTGATGCTCACATCAAAGCCATTCCCTTCCGGTTATCTCGATTTCTGTCACTTTGGGGCCATAGGTTCCGGACAACAACGTGTGTATACAATTTGCAGATAAGACCAAAACAATACTATCATAATGAATCAATAACATGTACATATCTGAAATCATGGCACTCGGGCCCTAGTGACAAGCATTAAGCACAACAAGTCACAACAAAGTCATAAAACACTAATAAAAGATACTAGGCACCATGCCCTAACAATTTGATGCCATTACATGAACGATCTCATCCAATCCCTACCATCCCCATAGCCTACAGCAGGGGATTACTCACTCATAGATGGGGGAAACATGGATGGTCGATGGAGAAGCAATGGTGATGATGATGGCGATGATCTCCTCCAATTCCCCGTCCCGGCAGGGTGCCAGAACGGAGTTTCTGGTGCTGTTTCGTTGGAATCTGGTGGTGGCGGCGGAGCGGAACTCCTTCTGAAAAAACATCGAACCCCCCAAAGTTTTTAGGTCAGAAGGCTCCTTATAGGCGAAGAGAGAGGCCGAGGAGGTGCCTGGGGGGCCCACACCACCCCTGGCACGGCCTGGCCTGGCCCGTGCCACCAGGTGGTGTGGCCACCCCTGGCTCTTCTCCGTCTCGTATTCTGGCTCCTGGAGTCTTCGGGTGAAATAGGATTTTTGGCATATTTTCCGGGATTTTTCCTGATAGTTGGTTTTCTGCACAAAAAGTAGACACCAAGGCAATTCTGCTGAAAACAGCGTCAGTCCGTGTTAGTTGCATTCAAATCACACAAGTTTAGAGGAGAAATAATAGCAAAAGTGTTCGGGAAAGTAGATACATTTTAGACGTATCAAGCTCCCAGAAGCAGCCATTGAGCCAACGCTGACGACCTTCCACGACATCTTCACTGGTCGGAAGGCGTACCCGATCGGGAAAGTGACGCTGCCAGTCACCTTCGGCACTCCAGCAAACTACCACACGGAGAGGATCGTGTTGGAGCTGGTGAACTTCCGCAGCCCCTACCACTGCGTCCTGGGCCGCCAGGCATTTGCAAAGTTCATGGCGACCCCACACTATGCCTACAACATGATGAAGCTCCCTAGCCCAAGCGGCATCATCACCGTCCACGGCGACCCCGACATGGCCGTGGAATGCGAGGACAAAGGCGACGAGCTCGCCGACTCCGTCATCACCGCGGAGACCGACCATGCGGAGGAGCTCGCGAAATACGCAGGCAACATCAACAAGGACGACGCCACCATCCTGAAGAAACCAACCGCCACGAACTCCACGTTCGAGGCAACCACGCACATCCGCACCGTCAAGCTCGTCCCAGGCGACTCCAGCCAGACGGTCACCATTGGGGCGCACATGAGCCCCACATAGGAAAGCGCGCTCATCGGGTTCCTCTGTGAGAACCGCGACATCTTTGCATGGAAGCCATCTGACATGCCAGGTGTCCCGAGGGAACTCGCTGAGCACAAACTCAACGCCGACCCCAAAGTGCGACTAGTAAAGCAGTTTCTACGGCCCTTCAATGAAGAGCGCCGTCGAGCAATTGCCGAAGAAGTTCAGCGTCTGCTAGCCGCAGGCTTCATCCGGCCAATCAAGTACTACAAGTGGCTAGCAAACCCAGTCCTGGTTCTAAAAAAGAACAACACATGGAGAATGTGCATTGACTACACCAACCTCAACAACGCCTGCCCGAAGGCGGAGTTCGTCCTACCGCGCATCGATCAGATCATCGACTCGACTGTGGGATCGGAGTCGCTGTGCTTTCTCGACGCTTACTCTGGTTATAACCAGATCAAGATGGCGGTCCAGGACGAGGAGAAGACGGTGTTCATTACGCCATTCGGCGCATTCTGCTACACGGCCATGACGTTCGGCCTCAAGAACGCAGGCGCCACATATCAGAGGTGCATGCAACAGTGTCTAGCGAGCCAAATTGGCCGCAACATTCACGTCTACATCGACGATGTGGTGGTAAAATCCACCCGCCAGGACGACCTGCTCGCCGACCTAGCCGAAACCTTCACAAACTTGCGGAGGTACAACATCAAGCTGAACCTCGGAAAATGCACCTTCGGCGTCCCCACCGAACAACTCCTGGGTTATGTAGTCTCCAAGCGAGGCATCAAACCCAACCCCACCAAGATCGACACCATCGCGCGACTCGGGAAACCCGAGTGCCTACGCGACGTCCAGAAGTTGGCAGGGCGAGTCGCGGCCCTCAGTCGCTTCATCCCCCGACTAGGCGAGAAGGCAATGCCCCTCTACCGCCTGATGCGGAAGAACCCCACGTTCCAATGGGACACGGAGGCCGACGAGGTACTCAAAGCGCTCAAAGAAGTGCTACTCGCGGCACAACTACTCGCCGCGCCACTCGACAAAGAGCCCATGCTCGTTTACCTCGCGGCCTCTACTTAAGTCATTAGCGCCGTGATGCTCGTCGAACGACCGGAAGAGGGGAAGGAGCGCCCCGTCTACTACATCGGCGACAGTGCTACCCGCAATACCAAAAACTGGTGTACACGGTATTCCGAGCACAGCGGCGACTCCCACACTACTTCCAGGAGCACCCAATCATGGTGCTCTCCTCTGCGCCCCTGCACGACATCATACGCAATCGCGAGGCGACCGGGCGAGTCGCCAAGTGGGCTGTCGAAATCAGCATCCACGGCATCAAATACGAGCCCCGCAAAGCGATCAAGTCACAAGCCCTGGCTGGTTTCCTTGCAGACTGGGAAGAAGCACATCAACCAGAGAAGCTCCCGTACCTCCACTACTGGTCGCTCCATTTTGACTGCTCCAAGAACGCCGACGGCGTAGGGGCTAGGGTCATCCTGACCTCTCCCAAAGGAGACAAGCTCCGCTACATGCTCCACCTCAACTTCAAGCCCTGCACCAACAACATGGCAGAATATGAGTCCCTCCATCACGGCATGAGAGCCGCTAAGGAGATGAATGTCAACCGCCTACGATGCTATGTCGACTCCGAACTAGTCGCCGGCCAATTCGCCGGGACGTGCAACGCTGTCTCCCCAGCAATGATCGCGTACCGCCAAGCTGTCGACCAGTTGGGGGGACACTTCAACGGCTACTCCGTCGAGTGGATCGACAGGCGCAAAAACGAGGAGGCAGATGCCCTCTCCCGCATCACATCGACCCGACAAGCGCTACCAGTAGGCGTCTTCCTCGACATCATCCACAAACCATCGGTCAGCCCACCAAAAGAGAACGATGTCGGGATCCCACTGCAACCAGAACCGGCCTTAGTCGCCATGGTTGTGGAACCTAGCGACTGGACAACACCATACGTCGCCTTCCTGGAACACAAACTCCTACCGAGCAATGAGACAGAGGCGCGAATGATCGTGCGCCGCCGCAAATCCTTCGTCATCATCAACGGCGAGCTCCACAAATGTAGCATGACCGGCGTGTTCCAGCGCTGCGTATAGCCAGAAGAAGGCCGCAAGATCCTCCAGGACATTCACGCTGGCGACTGCGGCCATCACGCCGGCGCCAAGTCGCTAGTCTCCAAGGCTATGCGGCACGGTTCTACTGGCTCACCGCACACGCCGACGCCACCAACATCGTTTAACAATGCGTCGGGTGCCAGAAGTACGCCAACCAGACGCACCTCCCTGACTCGGCACTCAAGACCATCCCCATCACGTGGCCATTCACCGTATGGGGGATGGACATGGTAGGCCCATTCAAAAAGGCCCCGTCTGGCTTCACTCACCTCCTGGTCGCAGTCGACAAGTTCACCAAATGGGTCGAGGCCAAGCCGATAAAAAAGTGCGACCGCAAGACGGCCACCAAGTTCCTACGTGAACTCATCTACCGGTACGGCTACCCGCACAACATCATAACAGACAACGACACCAACTTTGCCAAGGGGGCCATGGTGGAATTCTGTGAAGAACATGGCATTCGACTTGACCTCGCATCAGTCGCTGACCCGGAGTCAAATGGACAAGCAAAACGCGCCAACCAGAGCGTCCTGCATGGGCTCAAGCCGCGACTCCAGGTGCCCCTCGAGCACACCCTAGGATGCTGGGTCGACGAGCTCCCCTCTGTGATATGGGGGATTCGCACCTCCGTCAACCGCTCAACCGGGTTCACGCCCTTCTTCATGGTGTATGGCACCGAGGCCGTAATGCCAACCGACCTGGAGCATGACTCACCTCGAGTCACCAACTACGTCGAGGCAGCCAACGAGGTTGCCCGCCAAGACAACATCGATCAACTCAACAAGGCATGCGACCTGGCTCGCTCCCGCACCACCATATAGCAGCAAGGACTCCGCCGCTACCACAGCCGCCGAGTGCGAACTCGCACTTTCCAGGAAGGCGACCTGGTCCTACGACTGGCCCAAGACAAGAAGGGCATGCATAAACTCTCCCTCCCATGGGAGGGGTCATTCGCCATAGGCCGAGTCCTTGGCAATGATGCCTACTACCTCATTGACATACGGGGCGACGGCCAACTGGAGGTCGGGAGGCCATGGAACGTAAACCTCCTCAGGAAGTTCTATACTTTGAACCTCACATTGTACTCCATCGGAATATATAATGAAATTCATCCAGATCGCACAAATTGTGTCCACTCGTACATACTAGCAATACGCTACTTACGGAAGTCAACCTCTGGTCGAGCGACCGACACAGCTAAGTAGTGCGGCACAAGGGCACCGGAAATATTCGGGCCTTGGGTCGTCCACGAAAACGCCAACACGGAGCCGCCATTGGAGTCGCCTAGCCCGACTGGCCCACCGGGCCAAGACAACCGGTACACGCTTTCTCACAGCGACCTGTCCCTCCCACCCTCATGCAAAACGACTCGAACAGTTAAGTACCACGCATGGGGAGTCCGCAAAACGGGAACCACCATGCGGCTCGAGAACACAACAAGTAAGAGAGCTTCCTAGGACTCGCCAAGCGACTGGCTCTCCGGGCCAGGGGAGGAGACGCGTTACAAACAACGCACTCACAACCTGCAACAGGAGCATGACCAATGTGGTCGGGCACCACGCTCGGGGACTCGCTTATAAGTCAGTCCTACTCGCGCTCAGGGACTCGCCACTCAGAAGACGCGAGGGATAAAACAATGCATAAACAAAACAATACACAAAAGTATACAATTGAGTTATACCCCATTAAATGGCGGACGCGCTCGGGGACTCGCTCAATCAAAAACAAACACACCACACATTCCTAGTCGCAATACGAGTCGATTGACTCCCCTTGGCATATATTGCAAAAATATTTTACAGCATTCGCCACTTGGCATACATCACATTGTTTACTCCACAGGCCCTGAAGAAGAAGCAGCGCCACCCCCCTTGACACGAACAAAAGGTTGCCACGGGTTCGCCGGGTACGTCGTTAGCGACTTTGACAACGACGACCAGAAGGGCTGCTCCGACTTCATGTCGCGATGCTCCGGCTCGGGGTCGCTAGGGGCCAACACTGTCTCCTGGTAGGGCAACAGATCCCCCATCGCCAAGACCTGATCGGCGTAAGGGGCGGCCTTTGCGGTCAGCTTCAGCACCTCTGACATCTCCACCATGCCGGTCGCCGATGGATAGCCACTCGTCACGTCGTCAAGGTCGAAGTCGTCGGGGAAGTGGGCGAGACCCAAGCTCAACGCTGTGGTGGTCCCGTGCCTCAACGCTGAGCGCGTCATCCACTCCACGACGACAGGCACCTCCTCCAGATAGCGCCACACCTCCGTAAGCCCCCCAGGAATAACCCGGTGGGGACATGCCTGAAGAACGCTTGGGCGCTGGCGCTGAGGTCGTGGCCGCGTTCACCACGGCAGTCACGCACTGCGAGGCATTGTAAGTTTGCACCACCGGATTGCTTTGGCCTACCACAACTGCAAAGTCAGGTGTCAGTGAAACTATGAAACCCCCAAATCTGGGACTCGACAAACGGGTCAGGCAAAGACAGACTCACCAAGGAGTTTGCGGCAGTTCTCCGTGACGTGCTTCTCCAAGGCGGTTTGCTCATTGTGCAGCCCCACGATGATTGAATCCGTGGCTTTGCGTTCTTCCTCAGCCGCAGCGACGACAGCCTTTGCTCGCTCCTCCGAAGAAATTGAGGCCGCTTTCGCCTCCTCCAAGTCCTGGACCAGGGAGGCTATTCGTCCATTCGCCCGTCCAGCTCGGCGACTGGAACATACCCCTCACGAGCCTTGGAAATCTCAGCCGGGAAACCATCTGCAAGAGAAACCATCAGCGTATTGTACACGACTAGCTCACACCCAACAGAGGAAAAGAAAGACAAATAGATACTCACCAATAGTTTCCTAAAGCCGCTGGTTCTCCTCTTGTGCTTCGTGCAAGTCACGCTCCAAGCGCTCTCTCGCGGCCTGCCGATCGGTCGACTCCCTTTGCAATCCCTGCAAACAAACAACTCGCCTCAGCATTCGACAAAACAAAACCCAGTTCCCAGCCGCTGAAATTCAGCGACCAGGAACTCGGGGACTGGAGAAGGAAAAAGAAACTCAATTCCTAGCCGCCGAAATTCAGCGACTAGGAATTCGGGGACTTGAGATGGAGAAAGAAACTCAATTCCTAGCCACCGAAATTCAGCGACTAGGAATTCAGGGACTAGAGAGGAGCAAGAGGTTCAGTTCTCAGCCGCTGAAATTCAGCGACTAGGAACTTGGCGCTGTCCTTGGCCACGGCGTCGTTGGCACCCCCCTTCTGCTACTTCGCGACTTCTGTGGTTGCCACATCTCCGGTAGCCTTTCTCTTCTTGGGGAGGTTGCCCTCTCCCGTGGGGGCGGCCGGCGGAATCTTAGCCACCGAAGGACGGCCAATCTTCTTGGCCCCCGACCTGCACGAGTTCCCTCAATCAACATAACGACAATACAAAAGGAGCAAGGCGAATCAGGATGAAGGAGCAATACTCACTTGGCCCGGTGCCGATGTGGGCGGGCTTGTCCAACTCGGGACCCAACTTGCGGGTGAGCCCCCTCTCGAAGATGTCTGAAGCCCAAGAAACCGTGGGATTCCTCGATGATGAAGCCGCAGTCGCTGGGATCTCCGGCTCCGACGCAGCCTCCCTTGACGGCTGCAGCGACTTGGACATCATCGCCTCAGCCGCTTCTTGGCTTGGAACCCCCGAGGCCGTCGGCGCAATCGCCGCCAAGGGAACCTCTACCACTACCTCTGTGTCCTTGCCCTCCAACCCCTTTGTCGGGACTGCATCCTTTGGAGCCTTGTGCGAGATTTCGGGGGAACCCTCATCATCGGAGTCGTCATCCGACTCGAACACCACCGCCGATTTGGACGGCGACGTGGGTTTCTTCGCTGGCGACTTGGGCTTCCGCGTGGGCTTCGACGGTGTAGAAGTACGCCGGGACGTGTGCTCCTATGCGACCTCGCGTCGAACTCATGTTGTTTTTGCATGCGGGTCTTGCAAGCCACAGGCGCTGGGGGAGGAACCTCTTCCTCCTCCCCGTCGCTGTCAGAAGAATCTCCCTCGGAGTCTTCCTCCAGTTCCTGGGGAACCTCTTCGTCGAGCGGAGGGAGCCAGCCCTCCAACACCTGAAAAAGCTGAGAACCACCACGAGTAAAACACCAAACGCGGAGACTGAGGAATAAAGTACGGACATACCGACTGGGAAGAGAACTTAGTGTGGGGGCTTCATTCTTCACAGGAGTGTACGGGGCGACCCCGACTGCCACGCTGGTGAACTCGGCATCGGTGATCTTCTTCAGGGCGGCCTTGTAGTCCTCGTCCTCCCATGATTCCTTGCTGGTTCGGGATGGATCATGTTTCCCGCCGTACTCATACATCCAGTGCGGCCGAGCCGCCAGCGGAACCAGGCGCCGCCTGAGCCAGCAGTTGTAGAGGTTGATTGGAATCAACCCCTGGTCCTTCAGCTTCTGGATCTGGTCCATCATTTCCGCGACGGCCATCCGCTGATCTTCGGGAAGCTTCTTCGGTGCCAACCGGCGAGACTCGCTCCTCTTGGTGACGAAATCGGGAAGAGCCACCTCGTCGGAGGTAGTGGCCTCTTTGATGTAGAACCAGCTCTTCTTCCACTCGCTGGCGGCCTTCTTCTGCAGGAGGAGCTTGACGAAGTTGGCCTTGGGCTTCAGCTGGAATGTGACGCCACCTGTGGCCAACATCAAGCCACCGGACGCCTCGCGTCTGATGAGGCCGTGGAAGAGTTCCATCCATAGCGGGAAATACGGCCTACAGCTGAGGTAGCATTCGCAGAAAGCGACGAAGATCGCCAGCTGCTCGATGTTGTGTGGACCAAGATCTGATGGCTTGATCGCATAGTACGCGCAGAAGCGGCGGAAGCAAAGTGAGGTAGGGAATCCCAGACCCCTCTCAAGATGACTGGGGAAGCAGATGAACTCGCTGGGTCACGGCTTTGGCTCGGTCTCGGAGGAGGGTGGAACCTGCCAGTTCCCCTTGCGGAGCACTCCGACATCCTCGAAAGATTTAAGCTGGGCTGTGGTACACTTGGATTTCCCCCACGAGCCTTTGGGAGGAACCATCGGGTAGGATGTGGAATCGCACGATGCGGAAAGGACAAGACGGAAGAATGTAGGCAGGGAGATTGGAGACAGGAAGAACGAATGAGGAAGAATGAAGAATGCGAAGAAGGCCTACAGAGCTGAACCATCATTCCCCTTATATGGGAACGCCACCCGCCAAAATCGAGATAGCCGTTACGCACGGTAATTGCGCCGAAGTTACCGTTGGAAATTCCAACGTATAGTTTGACCAGATTTAACGGTCCAACTCCTTTATTTCACCCGCTACCCGCCAGTCTTTTCCACTCGCCAAGACGACGACTTGGCAGCAATAACGTTCATTGGGACGAAATGGAAACATGGGGAAATTCTCCTTGGTTCTAATGGAGTCCATCGCCGACTCGACTGGACGCCCAAATTGGCTCGCCTACTCCGAAAGCCAAAAGGACGCCCGCGTCTGCATAAACGATGGCCTCGGGGACTACTGATGGGGATATGACGAAGGGGGTATGCCCAACAGGACGTTCTGATTGGGCTGAAGGGCCTGCGAGTGCGCCCGAAAGATGGTGACTGGACTACGAAGGAAGGAAAGGCCTAGCGACTGGCGACTGGAGGCCCAGGAGCATAACAGAAGCCCAGTCGGATTAGGTCAAAACCTCTAGATCCTTATCTTGTTCGGTTGTAACTTGTAAACCCTAGCGAGGTGCCTCATATATAAACCTCCCTAGGGTATCCTAGAGACTTACGTTCCATCATACACCCCCTCAAGCGACTCGCAACCTAGCCGCCGAGCTCGCCACCCTGTAACTCGCTCTCCAATAATCTAATCTAGCAGGAGTAGGTCTTTACCCTCCGGGGGGCCGAACCTAGGTAAACCCATGTGCATCTGCCCCCATCTCACACCGCAGATGGCCGCCAACTCTTCCTCACAAAACACTTAATCACTGCCAGTGGCAGCGACTGCAGTGGCCATTTTCACGACACATGGTGATGAAGAAGGCCTCTAGGGTGAATTCCCCTCTCCGGCAGGGTGCCGGGAAGAGCTTTAGATCCCTCCCGATCTAGGGATGGAGATGACGGCGGCTACAGACTCTTTCGTTGATTTTTGATCGGGTACATCGGGTTTTCGTCCTGAGGGCATCTTATAGGCGGAAGGAGAGTCTGAGGGGGTGCTGGGGTCGGCCAGACCACCCCTTGGCGCGGGCCAGGCCTGGTCGCGGCCAGGTGGCGTGGCCAGCCCCCATCCCTTCTCCGTCTCGTATTCTGGCATCTGATGACTTCCGAAAAATAGGCACTTTGTCTTTTGTCCCGTCCAATTCCGAGAATATTCATTTTCTAACTTTCTTGGAACCAAAAACAGCAGAAAACAGGCAGCTGGCACTATGGCTCTTGTTAATAGGTTAGTCCAAGAAATCATATGAAAAGTACTCCAAAGTGTGGCCAAAACAAAAGAAAGTGGATAAAACCAAGCATGGAACATCAAAAATTATAGATACATTGGCAATGTATCAACATCCCCAAGCTTAACTCCTGCTCGTCCTCGAGTAGGTAAGTGATAAAAAGAAAGAATTTTTTTTTGAGGTGACATGCACCATCAAAGACTTGATCAAAGTATTTGCAAAACATTCAAAGCTGGGATCATAGTACTTCAATCATAAAAATGAAAGACAAAGTTCTAGCAATAAGATAAAGAAACTATGATGCAACATGAAAAGGCACAAAGAAAAGATTCATGAATAACAATGGTTTGCAAGACGTTTGTTTGTTTCACATAAAGAAAACATAGCATAATAGTATTCAGCTTGTCCCTCATAGAGTAGCAAATATAATTGCATAGGACATCTTCAAAGTACATAAGAGTGACTAGATACAAATAGTATAAAATAAGCAATATCAAGTTATGCATCAATCAACTAGTCTTGGGACAATGCACATAGAACTAAGAATGGCCACTATGCTCTCAAAGTAGGTGCATAAAGGTAGAAGGTGGAGACTCAATATAATGGTGGAAGAAAAGCTTTCATAAAAGCAAGTAGGGATTCATGTTTCATAAAGAGCTTCCAAAAATTATGGTACTTATAGCTTTCAGCTCTCATTTCCCCTATCATAAGCATCTTGAGGTGATTAAGGTTAAAGTGAACAAACTATGGTGTACATTCTTGACGAAGTATAAGTTAGGAATCTCATATGCCTTGTATACGGGGGCTGCTCCTCATGCTACTCAATTTTTAGTCACCGGTAAGTTCTTGTCATCGTAAGTATATGTGTATCATAGAGAACCGCCAACGGGGTACCCCTTGCCCGATGATACGGAAGAATCCCCATATCAAAATGACAAGGCAAGTAGACAACGAGCATCTCAGCAATCTTCATATTTACCATGGGAATATGGTGCTTTTTTCTCTCTTTCCTCTTTTCATATTTTTTTTCTTTTTCTCTTTTTTTCTCAATATAGGACTCTTTTTTATAAGAAGAATGCTTCATAGATAGCTCATTATGGTTACGCTGCAGGTTTCCACCATGTCAGCATGGATTAGACCAGCGGCCCAGGCGTTTCTCTAACACATATACATAACTCCATGGACTTACAAGCTCCCCTTTCATTTCACACCGACGACATCCATATAGAAAAGAGCATGATATCAACTAGGTACAAGTACCAAGTGCAATGTTGAAAGCGTTCCCCATGACAACATGGTTCTGCTAATTCCCAACAAATAAGTGCAAGCATATACAACATAGATGACATAATGGTTCAAGTTTATTAAGGGCAAGAAAAGTAAAGTGTGCCATCAAGTTCATGAGAGCTTTAATCACTAGTTTTCTCATAACAAGTTTAATTTGGAAGGTAAACAAAAGCATGAATATACTTGGAATTGCATAAGCTAGTAGGTAGGTACGGTGGACTCTTTGGAATAACTTGGTTTAGGGAGTGGGATGCATGAGTGGAACTCATACTTGGTTGTGGAGGCTAGCAAAAGACTGGGAGCGACAAACTAAGAGAGCACTAATGGACATAATCATGCAGAGCGACAAAACATCATTGAACAAAGCATAAAGTGATACTACAAGTTGAAAACTAAAGGATCATAAAGGCTATGGTGACTTGAGACAGTCATAACATGGTGTGAGCATGCGCCAAGTCAACCCAAATAAAGCCTCAAAGGAGAATACCACTATACTATGCTTTAATATGCTAAAACAACGCATGATTCATCCAAGGCACATTAAGCAATCTCAATTATTTATTACAAGTAATGCTACAACAAAGAATACTAAGCATAAATCCGAAACAATATCAAGCATGGCATGATAGAGCATAGGCCATAATCAAAAACGAGCTCTTTTTACCACATAAGCATGGACTTTCCTACTCTTTTCCAAACCAAACCAAACTATTTGCAAACCAATGTATGAAAGAGGGGTCCAACCAATTTATTCAGAAAACTAAGCAAACCAAGCAAACGAAAACCAAAACAAAAATGAAAAAGAAGACGCTCCAAGAACAACACAACTATGCATGAAACAATAAAAATGAAGCGTTTGGAAGAAACCTGGAATTTTTATTGATGAAGAAGGGGATGCCTTGGGCATCCCCAAGCTTTGACGCTTGTACTTCTTGGATATTTCTTGGGGTGACATGGGTGGAATCCCCAAGCATGAGCTTTAGTCCATCCTTCATCTCATTACTCATTCCTTCCATACACCTGAAATTTTTCCTTCATACAAAACTTCACACAATCTTTATTAGAAACATTAGTGCACTCAAGATAAATAAGTCTTAAGGTTCAGTTCCAACACCAATAAACTTCCATTAGAACACTAGCTACTGTATCACTTCCCTCAAAAAGCTCAATTCCCCAAAAGAACTCAAAAAGGAACAAACAAGAAGCAAATGCAGAAAATGGCAGAAATCTATCAAAACAGACCAGTAGGTAAAGACGAATTTTTTCGAAGACCTTCTGTTGCTCAAATCAAAAAGTGTTGAACTAACGAAAGTTAGATAACAACCTGGGGCAGAAGCACAAAAATTCATGCCTCACAAAACGTTCAGATATTTTACACGAATTTTTACGGTGAACCACAGAAATCTGTTTCGGGACAGCAACTTTCCCAATCATTACTTCTCTCTCATTAGAGGTTACTCCTGGCACAAAAAGCAAATAAAAAGGATAAGGAGCGGTTATTACTAAAGTAATAACTTCCAAGACTCATCTAAAACTTTTGGGTTATCTCCCAATAATTACTTTTCTTTAACGTCTTCAAGTTAGGCATAAGAAGCAAGAAAAAATCAAGTGTTCTCGAATGAAGAAGCATTAAGACCAAATTTCTTGCCCTTACCTCTCTTACTTTTATTCTTAACCTTGGGGAAAATATGATTGTTTGGTGGATAAGAAAGGTGCATGGTCCCCTTTCCGACATCTATTATTGCTCCAAGGAGTTCTAATAGGGACCTTCCAAGTGTAATTTGTCCTTTTCCTGCACATTCAATGACAAGATAATCAGCAGAAATCATTTTCCCAAGGATCTTTGTAAACACTCCTTCAGCTATTCCAGTAGCTATTCCAAATTTCCTTTAGTAAGACCCCAAAGAATCAAAGATTCATAAATATCTTTGGGCATAAGGCAAAATTCAGACATGATATCACAGTGGGCTTGAAAAGTTTTAGTGTTTATCTCAATCTTTACTGTAGGGAGCCACTTTGATGGTTCAGAATTTATTGGAACATAATTATGATGCTCCCTAAGCTTATTATAGCAATATTTTAAACTAGTAGTGCTAGTCTCAAGAGTGTTCAATCTAGCGAATATTCTTGCGAAAGAAATATCAGTTTGGCTAGGCAAGTTGTAAGTAAGGATCAATTTCTTTATAGCATTAATAGAATCATCCTCATTACATTGGAGGAAATCTCTAGCAAAGAGCAATTCCAAGGTAAAAACTGCTAAGCAACAAGCTTTAAGTCATTTTAGGCTCAGTTTTTTCATGTAGATCAGAGATTCTAGACCAAGCTTCCTTAAAACTTTCCTCAATTCCTTGTTTAAAAGTGAAAATCATTTCCTCGGGTGACATAGTGATTGGAGCAAGGCTAGACATAGTGGCAACTTGAGAAAGGAACTATTTTTTTTGTGTTTTTCAAATAAGAAAGAAAACTAGTAAAACTAATTTTTTTGTGTTTTTGATAAAGAAACAAGGAAACAAAGCAAAAAGAAACTAAGAAAAACAAAATAACAAAGTAAAGAGATTGGTTATGAGGGACTCCTCTTGTGAAGATGTCCTTGACTCCCCGGCAACGGCGCCAGAAAAGTGCTTGCTGGTGCGATGTTGGCGTGGGAGTTTCTTCTTCTTCGTTCTCGGCAACGGCACCAGAAAAGTGCTTGATGACTCATGTATTAACAAGCTCGTTGGGGAACCCCAAGAGGAAGGTATGATGAGCACAGCATCAAGTTTCCCTCAGTTATGAAACCGAGGTTTAATCGAACCAGTAGGAGCAAGGAAACACCCCAAAGGTGTTGCTAGCTGAGCCTTGGCAGGGCGCACTACCGGTGCTAGTAGCAACATGGATACCTGCACAACACAACCACAAAAATTTGTCCCCAACTTGCGATGAGGTTGTCAACCTCACCGGGTTTGCTGAAAACAAAGGATTAAATGTATCGAATGGAAGGAAGTAATAGATTGCAGAAAGTAAACACAAAGCAGTAAACAGTTTGTAGATTGTATGTAAAAGAAAGGACCGGGATCCATAGTTCACTAGAGGTGGCTCTCCTTAAGATAGATAACATGCTAGGTGAACAAATTACAGCGGGGCAATTGATAAACATTGAGAAAGCATACAAGCATATACTAATCATCTTGACTCCTTTGATACTTTATTGGGCATTACAACATTATACATAGACCGCCATCCAACCGCATCTATGAGTAATAATCCACCTTTAGGTTATCATCCGAACCCCCTCCAGTATTAAGTTTCAAGCAATAGATTATTGCTTTATGAATTGCGTGTATTGTAAACAATATGATTGTTGTTTTCTCCCTGTAGCAACAACACATCTAGTACCTTACAGATTTCTGTCACTTCCCCAAATTACCAGAGGCATGAACCCACTATCGAGCATAAATACTAACTCTTGGAGTTGCTAGCATCTACTTGGCCAAGATAGCTACTAACAAGAGAAAGCATGCAAGATGACAAATAACAAAGACATGATAGAATCAATAATCAATCTGAAATAGCATCTCAATATCCATCGGATCCCCGCAAACACAACATGCAGAATTACAAATAGATGATCTTGATCATGAACGGAGCTCACAAGATCTAGACATGAAAGCACAAAGGAGGAGAAACAGCCATCTAGCTACTACATGGATCCGTAGTCCAAAGATGAACTACTCTCACATCACACCGGAGGTGTGCATGGTGATGAAGAAGGCCTCCAGGGTGATTTCCCCTCTCCGGCAGGGTGCCGGGAAGAGCTTTGGACCCCTCCCGATCTAGGGATGGAGATGACATGACTCTGAGACTCTTTTGTGGATTTTGATCGGTGCCAGGGTTTTTCGTCCCGAGGGCATCTTATAGGAGGAAGGAGAGGCCGAGGCGGTGCTGCGGTCGGCCGCACCACCCCTGGCCTGGCTGGCCGCAGGCCAGAGTGGCCAGCCCCCAAACCTTCTCCGTCTCGTATTCTGGCATCTGATGACTTCCGGAAAATAGGCACTTTGGCTTTTGTCCCGTCCAATTCCGAGAATATTCATTTTTTGACTTTCCTAGAACCAAAAACAGCAGAAAACAGGCATCTGGCATTGTGGCTCTTGTTAATAGGTTAGTCCAAGAAATCATATGAAAAGTACTCCAAAGTGTGGACAAAACACAAGAAAGTGGATAAAACCAAGCATGGAACATCAAAAATTATAGATACATTTGCAATGTATCATGTATCATGAGCCTTTTAAAGACACTTGCATGGAAAATGAAATTGTGATTAATGATAGCAATAGACATGCTCAAACCTCTGAAAGTACTATTTCTTATAAGCATGTTAATTTTTGTGGAATACATAGACCTTGTGAGAGTAATCAAATTGATGAAGAATATTGTATCACCCACAGGAATGAAAAAACTAGAACGTAGTATAGGGCTCTAAATGATTTTGGTAAAAAGTTTGTGTCCTCTATCCTTTTATTTGTGAACTTTGCTTTGAAGTAGGTCATTTCAATTTTCAACTCAGGCCATAATAATAGCCCTTCTAATCCAATGAGTACTACAAGTTTGTATTGTGATGACATGATCACTCCTAATCAGCATGATGAACTTACATTATTTTATTGGTGTGAAGAGTTATCAAGAAAAACCTCTTTGGTAGATATGGGTGCTTTTGATATGAATAGCGTCCTGCATGGTTGTCATCTTTATTGTGTTGATAATTGCCACACAAATACTTACATACAAAATATTATAAAATATGAGGTTTTACCAAAATATGACAGGACTAATATGTGTTTTGTTCTTATTAATGAAAAGGAGGAATCCTCCAAAGTTTCTTCTATTGTCTCTAACAATAAACTAGGGTATATGGAGAAGCTTCATTTCAAGCCTCTCCCTCCTAAAGAGAAGAAGAAAAAGAAGAAAAGGAGGAGTAAAAAGAGAGAGGAAACGGTATTTTCCCCTACATGCTTCTCCTATTATAGTTTTTGATGAGTCTAAACTCGATGATGTTCCTATGCCTATTACCTATAGTAGTGATCATGATTGGGAAAATAACACTACTTTTGATATTGAAAATCTCTTTGGTACAAATTCTGAAAATGATGATGTTAATAATTGCTGCACTATTAGTACTATCCATGTTCCTTTCAATGATGATATGTTTACAAATGAACACACTTTGGAAGATAACTATTCTATTGCTTATGATGATACTATACCTCCAGTATATGATGATTACAATAATGAATATGATATTTTCAGTCCACCTACTATTGAGGAGAAAATTAATTATGATTACAATATGCCTCCTATATTTGATGATTATGGTGATGAGAATAATAATGATAGCTATTTTGTTGAATTTGCTCCCACAATAATGAATAAGAATGACTATGTTTATGTGGGGAGTATTAATTCTTTTATGCATGTGGCTCATGATAAGAATGTTTTATGTGATAGTTATATTGTTAATTTTATTCATTATGCTACTGAAAGTTATTATAAGAGAGGGAAACATGGTTTTATGTATCTCAACAATATTAAGTTCCCCCTCTTTATGTTGAAAATTTGGAAGTTGCACTTGTTTTGCTTTCGTATGCTTGTTTCTTTGTGCTTTCATGACTTGTTTCTTTACAAGATTATTTTTCATAGAAAGTGGGTTAGACTTAAATGTGTTTTAAATTTTCTTCTTGATGCTCTCTTTTACTATAAATTCATTTTTTTATGTGAGCATCATTGAAATTATCATGCCTATCTTAATGGCTATAAAGAAAGAGCTTTTGGGAGACAACCCATTATATTTTTCCTTTCAGTTTATTTTTGTTTTGTTGAGTCTTGGAAGTTATTACTTTTGTAATAACCTCTCCTTATCCTTTTTGTGTGGTTTTTGTGCCAATAATAACCTCTAATAAGATAGAAGTAAGACTTGGGAAAGTTGTTGTCCCGAAATAGATTTTTGTGCTTCGCTATAAAAAATCATGAAAACTCCATGTTCTCCTACATCAGTAACATTACAAACGGTGGATAAGACGACTAAACAACCTGTCAGAATGATCGAAGATGTTTTACTTAAAATAGATCAACATATTATACCCACTGATTTTATTATTCTTGATGTTCCTGAGGATGACAAACTGTCTATCATCCTTGGAATACCTTTTCATAGTATAGTTGGAGCTAATATAGATTTGTCTAGTGGTTATATTATCTTCAATATATATGATGATCATATTGTTCGATACTTTCCTAAGAAACAGGAACACAATCGAAAATATGTTCCGCCACCTAAGCATGATAAAGCAGCAAAAACTAAAGAAAAAGAGTAGCTTGAGATGAACGCCGATGACATGGAGTTTGATTAGTCAAAAGTCTAGAATAAAATACTTAATGGGATTTAACCCATTCTTATTAAATTAAGTTGAAATTTTATTTATGATTACTACTTTATTATTTGTATGATCTAATAAGTTTGTTTTGTGTTTTGAGTTCATTCAGAGAATTTACCTTAGCGAAGTTGAGAAGCAAGGGAAAAATGAAGAAAAGAAAAGGGTTTAGCACAGATAATGAGCAGCGGTACGGCCGCGGTACACCCGTACCGCGCGCCATTACCGGGTCTCGACGAAATCAACAGCTAGAACAATGTCGGTGATGACTAGTGGTACGGCCGGGATACGCCCGTACCCTGCGCCCGTACCCAACTTCGATGAAATCGACCAAAGTTCCCGTATAGATAATGACCAGTGGTACGGCCAGGGTACGCCCGTACCACATGCCCGTACTAGGTTTGATCTCGAACCCTAATGTTGATCTAATGGTGATGACCACCAGTACGGGCGGGCTGCACCCGTACCGCCCGCCCGTACCGAGTTCGTCGCCAGGTAAAGGACGACGGCGGCTGTCTCTCAGCCAGCCTCCTTCTTCTTCTTCCTCTTTCTTCCTTGTTCTTTCTCTCTCCACCTCAAACCCTAGCCTCCTAAAACCTTTGATTCTTCATTGATTTCGTGTTTTGAATTGGGGAATCTTCACATCGGTAAGTTTCTCGTTCGATCCATACTCTATTTTTCTGAAATCCATGGTTAAATTCATCACATTGGCTATTTAGATGAGTTCATCATATTTTTAGACTATTATTGATTCCTGATGTTAGTATTTGTAACTTCTACCTATTATCGTTTGTTTATGTGATAGAAACTTGACACCTATAGTTTTCTTCAAAAATTTCATAGCACAATGCATAACATTGGAAGGATTTTCCGCTCGGGCTCCGCCAAGCCGCCGGGCTAGAAGAAGAGACGCTCGGAGGTGGACAGCTTGAGGCCGGCCAAGATCCGATACTATGAGAGGGTGAGCAACCCCAAGGTTTTGTCCACCAAGTGGGTAGAACGTGAGTTTCTCTCTCGCCAGGGTCTTCTGGAGGACTTCGAGCAGATGACTGTGCAAGCTGGCATGCTCGACTTGTACTACCTCTCCATCGACAACTACAAGCTCGCCAATTTCAAGTTCCTTTCATCGTTCCACGATGATCTCGAGACCCAGGAGTGAAATTACACTGTAAGTTTCATGCTCAATGGTAAACTCCACAACCTGACCTTCTATCAATTTTGTAATAGTTTTAGATTCTCCCATGAGGGAGAACTCGATATTAATGACAATGTGCACATAGAGGCAATGAAATCTTGGGGGCAAATTTCTGTCCTTAGGAACAATGATTACTTGCGCAAGAAGAGCACCACTATCCAGAATCCTACTATGCGTTATTTTCATACCTTCCTTGTTAATTCTTTATTTGGGAAAGGTGATGTAGGGGCAATGGCAGGCCCCGAAATGAGTGTGATTCATATGGCCTTGCATCGAGAGATGGAGCGAAAGGTAAACTTGGGTGCTTTGCTCATCCAACACTTTCTCCACCAAATGTCGGCTTCCGCGGGCGACATTCGTTGTCGAGGGTTGAACACATATCACATACGCAAACAAATTTGTCCCACCACAGGAAATATCTGTGATTGGCAGTAAGGTCCTGGATGAAATTCATATGGATAACACCAAGTTCATGGGGGTCTATAGACCTGAATGTGCCCTCCGCGCATACCAATTTTTTTTTGAACCTAAAAGGGATCTCCACCAAATCTTGCTTCCTTTTGTCCAAGATTTTGGTTTGCCAAGTAAATAGAGTTGGGTCCTTACTGTGGAGGAGTTCCAGCAGGCACTGATCCTCTCAGGAAGGACTGCACCACCAGGTGGCCACCCCAACTGGAAAAACGCAACAGCTAGCCAACAACAGCAAGGTCAAGGAGAAGAAGATTGACATGGTGTAGGATGGGACGACTACGGCTAGTAGCACCATCACTAGCAGCCTTTCCACCAACACCAACGATAAGGTATGCCTCCACCACAGTGGGGATTCAACTATGTCCCGAGGAGTGATTTTGACCAGGTGGTGCATCGCATTGACAACATAGAAAAAACGTTGTATGATGCGAATGCCAACATAGTCAACCTCACTCAGGACTTCACATCTTTCATGACTGACTTTCCAAATCGCTACCCAAACTTCCCATATGAGCAGTCGCCACCTAACGGTAGCGACAACTGGTTCCAGTTAGGCAAATGCCTAAGCTTGGGGAGATTGAACTCCTCCCACCATTTTGCATTCATATTTTTTTTATTTTTTTTGTTTCAATGCATGTTTACTTTCAGTTTTGCATTTGACAAAGAAAAACCCAAAAATATTGGACTAGTTTCTAGTTTTATTTGTGCAAATTTCTCTCGGCTCTTGTTTATTCTTTCTCCAGGTTGCTCACTTCTAGTAATCGAGCTATGGAGACAAACGCAAAGAGTTGGCTCAAGTAGAAGACGAACAATCAAGAGGAGGTACCACATTCCTATTTTCCTTCTTTCCGTAAGCTTATTCATGAACATTTTATGTTTGTTCGGTTGCACTTGAGTTGGACTCCACTCTTAGTTTGTTATTTGTTAGAACTTCAGCTCAAAGGTTTTTGTCACCTCTTTGGTTAATACTTATGACAATTAATATTAGTTTCAAAAAACACTCTTTAGATACAATTCAAAACCTTTTAGAACAAGAGAACGTGTCCATCGACAACTTTGGTGCCCTGTTTTTATCTTAAGGGCTTAATCTTAGAAGTGCTCAACCCCACATACTGATCGTTGACTTGATGATACCTTCTGAAAAAGAATTGCTTGATAGAACGAACATTTTAGAGTGGGAGTGGGAGATGCCAAAACTCATATTGACCTGTTGTAAAAAAATGAGGAAAGAGAGAAAAAGAAAAAGAAAAGTACTTTGTTTCAAATACACACCTCTTTGGGATGCCAACAACTCCGCTAGCTTCTGAATGATCTATGGTATAACCCTAGATTTCAGCTATGAGTTGATGGCATTAGTCACATACATGTCGTTATATGGGCAAAATTATTGGTATTCCCAGTAGGTTGTGTAGGAGTTTACAAAAGAAATATTCGTTGATCCTTGAGATGGAAAAATAAAAGATTTTATCATCAAACTATGAGCTGAGGAACTTTTGATACTTTTGATTATTGGCATCACCTCCCCACCTAAAATGTGCAATTAGAGTTCTTGATAGGCAAGGAAAAGAAGAGATATTTGATAGCCGTGATTATCGAAGTGGGTGATTAATGAAAAATCTCTAAGTTTATCCATATTTTGACATTTACATATGCTCCCTTAATTTTGACTCAAGCGACCTTCCTTAAAAACATTTTCACTCCCATAACATGAGAGGCGCTGAAAGAAATTTATTTGCGAAGCCTCGCCAATTTTTTAACAATCTCATTTGAGTTATAGAACTATTAGCTAGCGAGTTACTTGCGTTTAGGAATCAATCTTAAGTGCAACTGTTCAGATATATTATGCTCGTGTTCAAGACTGCAGGATTTGAGACGATGGAATATGATACAACCTAGAACTTGTAAGTTCTCATCTTGATTCAATTCTTTGCTATTACTCATTATAGCTTTGTCACTTGAGGGCGAGTAACCACTAAGCTTGGGGATGTTGATAGCTCCAAATTTGATCACTTTTTACCATTGGTTTTCCTCTTGTTTATTGTCGTATTTCACTGAAGATTGCCCCTTTCCACTAATGTTAATGTCACAATTAGCGAATCCTTGGTTTCTTGTGATGGTTTTCAAGAAATGAACATTTCTTGAAGATCTAATAGCATTTATGAGCTAATTACACCATAATAAGTAAAACCCCAATTGGAGCAACTTTCATTGGAAGTGTCCTAAATACTTAGCGACCACTGGTATGATCGGAGCATGCCCATGCCGCCTTCCCGTACTACCTACAGGCGCCTTCCTTATATCAATACAAGCAACTTTCGTGAAGGGGGAGATCCGAGAAAAGCCACAAAACAAAAGTTACAGCCGCAGCAAGCTATCTAGAGGGGAATATCAGATCTGGAAGAGGAAAAGAACTTCACCTTTTTTCTCGATGATCTCCAACCTCTAAACCACACACTCCACCATCATTCCATCATTACTTAGAGAGGGAGAGAGAGATTTCCACTTGTAAGATCAGGGTTTGATACTTTGATCTACCTCCGGTTTGTATTTGATTTGATCTTTAATCGCTATTGTGGTTTGCTACAATTACTTTGAGATCATTTTTATTTGCAATACAATTATTCCTTTCATTTGTCTTCCTCTCATGTCTGAGTGAACTGATACATTGCAAATGTATCTATAAATTTTGATGTTCCATGCTTGGTTTTATCTACTTTCTTGTGTTTTGTTCCAACTTTGGAGTACTTTTCATATGATTTCTTGGACTAACCTATTAACAAGATGCCGCAGTGCCAGTTGCCTGTTTTCTGCTATTTTTGGTTCCAGGAAGTCAGAAAATGAATATTCTCGGAATTGGACGGGACAAAAGCCAAAGTTGATATTCTACCTGAAGACTCACGGAGCCAGAAGACGAGACGGAGAGGGTCCATAGGGCGGCCACACCATGTGGTGGCGCGGGCTAGCCCTGGCCGCGCCACCAGGTGTTGTGGGCCCCCTGGCTACCCACCGACCTTGCCTCTTCGCCTATAAGGAGCCTCCCGATGCATAAACCCTAGGCGTCAATCAGAAAGCCACGAAAAGTCCCGCAGCGCCGCCGCCACCGAAGGGGAGATTCAGGGGACAGAAAGTCTCTGTTCTGGCACCCTGCCGAGACGGTGAAGTGCCCCCAGAGCCATCTCCATCGATATCCACCACCATCTCCATCACAATTGTTGATTCCCATGATGAGGAGGGAGTAGATCTCTCTCGAGGCTAAGGGTTCTACCGTTAGCTACGTGTTCATCTATCTCTCTATGCATGATCTTGTTGTGGTAATGAGCTTTGTAATCAAGTAGATCTACCTTGCTACTCAAGTGCTTTAATAGATCTCTGCTCTCCTCATGTGTGTGAAAGTGACAGCGTGCACACCATGGTGGCACTTAGGCTAGAGATTACAAATACTTGTTATGAGTTATATTTGGAGTTGGATGTCTTTATGAAATTGTGGTGTTTGTTGGAACCATCTAGTGCTCAAGGTGACAGTGTGGGGTATTCTAGATAGGAAAAGCTTACTTTGACGTGTGATGTTATAGCCCTACCAATGATTAGAGTGTCCAACCGGAGAGTAGTTAAGAGTAGTATCATAAAGAGAAGATATTTATATGAGAGAGTGTTCACTAGTGAAAGTATGATCCCTAGGCCTTGTTTCTAAGCATTGATACACCGTTTGCAATTAGATCTGTTACATGTTTGCTTGCTTCCATCTTTATTTCAGTTTTACTTGAGTCTTTTCCACGCCATCAAGCTATTTTCTGGCACCGTTACCACTTATAATTATCCATACCAGTTGTATTTCACTATCTTTTCGCCGAACTAGTGCACCTATACACCTGACAAGTGTATTGGGTGTGTTGGGGACACAAGAGACTTCTTGTATCTTGATTGCAGGGTTGCTTGAGAGGGGATAACTTTGACCACTTCCTCCCTGAGTTCGATAAAACCTTGGGTGATCCACTTAAGGGAAAACTTGTTGCTGTTCTACAAACCTCTACACTTGGAGGCCCAACAACTGTCTACAAGAATAGAAGTGCATAGACATCAAGCTATTTTCTGGCGCCGTTGCCAGGGAGGTAAGATAAAAGGTATTCACACCAGAGGATTAAAGAAGAAGAACCTCCCACGGCAAACGCCTATTTTCTGGCGTCGTTGCCGGGGAGGTAAGGTAAAAGGTACTCACATCCTCCGGTGTGTGTGCTCGAAGTTATTTCCTTTAGATTCTGCAATTTTGTCTCTTTGTTTCTTGTTTTCACTAGTTAGGCTTAATGGAAAAGAACAAAAAAATTAGAGAGCTTTATAGTATTTATCTTGAGTTAGGACATGAAGTGTTTAAAGAGAAAATTAAAATACCTATGGACCTTTATTTGCATGCTAATAGCAATGTTATTAGTATGAATTCTTTGAACACCATTATTGCTAATGCTATGGAAAAGTCTAATCTTGGGGAAGCTAGTTTTTATGAAAATGATCTTTTTAGTTCCCCAACTTTGGAAGACTGCTATTCTATTGCTTATGATGATACCAAACCTCCAATATATGATGATTATAATGATGAATATGATATTTTCAGTCCACCTACTATTGAGGAGAAAATTAATGATTACAACATGCCTCCTATATTTGATGATTATGGTGATGAGAATAATAATGATAGCTATTTTGTTGAATTTGCTCCCACCACAATTAATATGAATGACTATGCTTATTTGGAGAGTAATAATAATTTTATGCATGTGGCTCATGATAAGAATGTTTTATGTGATAGTTATATTGTTAATTTTATTCATGATGCTACTGAAAGCTATTATGAGAGAGGGAAACATGGTTTTATGCATCTCAATAATATTAAGTTTGCCCTCTTTATGTTGAAAGTCTTGAAGTTGCACTTGTTTTGCTTTACTATGATTGTTTCTTTGTGCTTTCATGACTTGTTTCTTTACAAGATTCCTATGCATACGAAGTGGGTTAGACTTAAATGTGTTTTGAATTTGCTTCTTGATGCTCTCTTTTACTTCAATTCATATTTCCTATGTGAGCATCTTCTCAAACTATCATGCCTAACTTAAAGGCGTTAAAGAAATGTACTTATTGGGAGATAACCCAAAAGTTTTAGATGAGTCTTGGAAGTTATTACTTAAGTAATAACCTCTCCTTATCCTTTTTTTATTTTCTTTTTGTGCCAAGAGTAACCTCTAATGAGAGAGAAGTAATGATTGGGAAAGTTGCTGTCCCGAAACAGATTTTTGTGCTTCACCGTAAAAATTCGTGTAAAATCTCTGTACGTCCTTTTGCGGTGTGCATTTTTGTGCTTCTGACCCAGGTTGTTATCTAACTTTCGTTAGTTCAACACTTTTTGATTTGAGCAACATAAGGTCTTCGAAAAAATTCGTCGTTACCTGCTGGTCTGTTTTGACAGATTTCTGCCATTATTTGCATTTGCTTCTTGTTGGTTCCCTTTTCAGTTCTTTTGGGGAATTGAGCTTTTTGAGGGAAATACTACAGTAGCTAGTGTTCTAATGGAAGTTTATTGGAGTTGGAACTGAACCTAAATACCTATTATCTTGAGTGCACTAATGTTGCTAATAAAGATTGTGTGAAGTTTTGTATGAAGGAAAAATTTTAGGTGTATGGAAGAAATGAGTAATGAGATGAAGGATAGACTAAAGCTCAAGCTTCGGGATGCCACGCGTGTCACCCCAAGAAATATCCAAGAAGTACAAGCGTCAAAGCTTGGGGATTCCCAAGGCACCCCCCTCTTCATCAATAAAAATCCCAGGTTTCTTCCAAACGCTTCATTTTTATTGTATCATACACAGTTGTGTTGTTCTTGGAGCGTCTTATTTTTCATTTTATTTTTGGTTTTTCTTTTGCTTAGTTTGCTTAGTTTGCTGAATAAATTGGTTGGACCCCCTCTTTCATACATTGGTTTGCAAATAGTTTGGTTTGGATTGGAAAAGAGTAGGGAAGTTCATTATTATGTGGTAAAAAGAGCTTGTTTTTGACTATGGCCTATGCTTTGTCATGCCATGCTTGATATTGTTTTGGCTTTATGCTTAGTATTCTTTGCTGTAGCATGACTTGTTATAAACAATTGAGATTGCTTAATGTGCCTTGGATGAATCATGCGTTGTTTTAGCATATTAAAGCATAGTCTAGTGGTATTCTCCTTTGATGCTTTATTTGGGTTGACTTGGCGCATGCTCACACCATGTTATGACTATCTCAAGTCACCATAGCCTTTATGATACTTTAGTTTTCAACTTGTAGTATCACTTTATGCTTTGATCAATGATGTTTTGTCGCTCTACATGATTATGGCCATTATTGCTCTCTTAGTTTGTCGCTCCCAGTCTTTTGCTAGCCTCCACAACCAAGTATGAGTTCCACTCATGCATCCAACTCCCTAAACCAAGTTATTCCAAAGAGTCCACCATACCTACCTACTAGATTATGCTATTCCAAGTATATTCATGCTTTTGTTTACCTTCCAAATTAAACTTGTTACGAGAAAACTAGTGATTAAAGCTCTCACGAACTTGATGGCACACTTTACTTTTTTGCATCTAATAAACTTGAACCATTGGGTCCTTCTTTGTTGCGTTTATGCTTGCGCTTTATAAATTGAAATTAGCAGAACCATGTATCATGGGGAACGCTTTCAACATTGCACTTGTACTTTGTACCCCGTTGATATCATGTTCTTTTGCTTACAGATCCCGGTAGTGTGAAATAAAAGTGGAACTTGTAAGATCATGGACTTTGTATGTGTGTTAGAGAAACACCTGGGCCGCTAGCCTAATCCATGCCTAATCATGGTGGAAACTTGCAGCATCACCATAATGAGCACTCTATGAAGCATCCTCAATAAAAACCTATGCAAATAGCAAATAAAAAGATCGCTGAGATGCTCATTGTCTGCTTGCCTTGTCATTTTGATTAGGGGATAGCTCCTGTATCATGTGCAAGGGGTACCCCGTTGGCGGTTCTTTATGATACATATGTACTTACAATGACAAGAGCTTACTTGTGACTAAAGTTGAATAGCATGAGGATCGGTCTTCCTAAGTAAGGGGCATGAGATTTCGGTTTATAACTTGTCAAGCATATCCTCTTAGTTGTGTCACTTTAACCTTAATCACCTTCAAGATGCTTATAATAGGGGCAATGAGAGCTGAAAGCTATAAGTACCATAATTTTTGTAAGCTCTTTATGAGACTTGAATCCCTACTTCCTTTTATGAAGACCTTTCTTCCACCATTATATTGAGTCTCCACCTTCTACCTTTATGCACCTACTTTGAGAGCATAGTGGCCATTCTTAGTTCTATGTGCATTGTCCCAAGCCTAGTTGATTGATTCATAACTTGATATTGCTTGTTTTAAACTATTTGTATCTAGTCACTCTTATGAACTTTGAAGGTGTCCTATGCATTTATATTTGCTACTCTATGAGGGACAAGCTGAATACTATTATGCTATGTTTTCTTTATGTGAAACAAACAAACGTCTTGCAAAGCATTGTTATTCATGAATCTTTTGTTTGTGCCTTTTCATGTTACATCATAGTTTCTTTGTCTTATTGCTAGAACTTTGTCCTTCATGTTATGATTAAAGTACTATGATCCCAGCTTTGATTGTTTTACAAATACTTTGATCAAGTCTTTGATGGTGCATGTCACCTCAAAAATTATTCTTTGTTTTTATCACTTACCTACTCGAGGGCGAGCAGGAGTTAAGCTTGGAGATGTTGATACATTGCAAATGTATCTAATATTTTTGATGTTCCATGCTTGGTTTTATCTACTTTCTTGTGTTTTGTTCCAACTTTGGAGTACTTTTCATATGATTTCTTGGACTAACCAATTAACAAGGTGCCACAGTGCCAGTTGCTTGTTTTCTGCTGTTTTTGGTTCCAGGAAGTCAGAAAATGAATATTCTTGGAATTGGACGGGACAAAAGCCAAAGTTGATATTTTACCGGAAGACTCATGGAGCCAGAAGACGAGACGGAGAGGGGCCACAGTGTGGCCACACCATGTGGTGGCGCGGGCTAGCCCTGGCCGGGCCACCAGGTGGTGTGGGCCCCCTGGCCGCCCACCGACCTTGCCTCTTCGCCTATAAGAAGCCTCCCGATGCATAAACCCTAGGCGTCAATCAGAAATCCACGAAAAGTTCCGCAGCACCGCCGCCACCGAAGGGGAGATTCAAGGGACAGAAAGTATCTGTTCCGGCACCCTGCCGGGACGGGGAAGTGCCCCCAGAGCCATCTCCATCGATCTCCACCACCATCTCCATCACCATTGCTGATTCCCATGATGAGGAGGGAGGAGATCTCTCTCGAGGCTAAGGGTTCTACCGGTAGCTATGTGTTCATCTCTCTCTCTATGCATGATCTTGTTGTGGTCATGAGCTTTGTAATCAAGTAGATCTACCTTGCTACTCAAGTGCTTTAATAAATCTCTGCTCTCCCCATGTGTGTGAAAGTGACAGCGTGCACACCATGGTGGCACTTAGGCTAGAGATTACAAATACTTGTTATGAGTTATATTTGGAGTTGGATGTCTTGATGAAATTGTGGTGTTTGTTGGAACCATCTAGTGCTCAAGGTGACAGTGTGGGGTTTTCTAGATGGGAAAAGCTTACTTTCAGGTGTGATGTTATAGCCCTACCAACGATTAGAGCGTCCAACCGGAGAGTAGTTAAGAGTAGTATCATAAAGAGAAGATATTTATATGAGAGAGTGTTCAATAGTGAAAGTATGATCCCTAGGCCTTGTTTCTAAGCATTGATACACCGTTTGCAATTAGATCTGTTACATGTTTTCTTGCTTCCATCTTTATTTCAGTTTTACTTTAGTCATTTCCATGCCATCAAGCTATTTTCTGGCACCGTTACCACTTATAATTATCCATACCAGTTGTATTTCACTATCTCTTTGCCGAACTAGTGCACCTATACACCTGACAAGTGTATTGGGTACGTTGGGGACACAAGAGACTTCTTGTATCTTGATTGTAGGGTTGCTTGAGAGGGGATACCTTTGACCACTTCCTCCCTGAGTTCGATAAACCTTGGGTGATCCACTTAAGGGAAAACTTGTTGTTGTTCTACAAACCTCTGCAGTTGGAGGCCCAACAACTGTCTACAAGAATAGAAATGCGTCGACATCATAAACCCCCATAGGCGTGGGAGATGTAGGGGATTGGTGAGATGTGTTGTGCCTCCTTTAAATCCATCCATTTGTGATCGTTGTAATGTTTTATTTAAATACTGAGAATGAATATCTATGTTTGCCTAATGCTTGTTATCTAATTTAAGGACCCGGGTGACATGATCCAAAGATCTCATAGGTATGAACTTGTATGCTAGTAATTCAGCGACCCCCGTGTGACACGAACGATATCAAAGAAGAGCTAGCACTACACGAGGACAACAAGGAACCATCAAGATTAAAGCCTTGATTCGGTTGGAAGACCGTAATTAATGCGCTGACCATGTCCGTGGTAACATGCAGATATATCATCGGGATTGGGAAGAATTGGCCACGAGGACTCCTAGTCGGTATATGGGTTGCTTGCCTACTCATTTATAAATAAGAAATATCAATATCACTTATTCAGCTTATTCCATTTGGTACTTTCACTCACCATGAACTATTTCTCTCCGCACCTAACTTCTCATATGCAGGACCTTTACACACCTTTCGCATCTCTACTTTTATGCAATTTACTTATTTCCTAAGCAAGTTCCTCTATCTTTTACTCACCACTTCCACCATCAACTTTTGCAGTCAATTCACTCAAGACCTGTGACACTTTGGGTGCGATAGAAACACCGCATAAAAACACTTTCCTAGGCTCCTTTTTGGGATCGATATAAAAACTGGAATAAATACTTCCGCGAAAACATTCTCTGACAAACCTGTGCACTTGCAGGTCATCAGTCCTTCATCGAAAATTTCCTATCTAGATAACTTTTAACACTTTTAAAAGATTTATATCATTTCCAATCAATAATATGTTAACCACATATAATATTAGAAATACCACATTGCTCCCACTCACTTTCTTGTAAATACAAGCCTCTCCATAAGTTTGGATAAATCCAAACTCTTTGATCACCTCATCAAAGCGGAGATTCCAACTCCGGGATGCTTGCTTTAGTCCATAGATGGATCGCTGAAGCTTGCATAACTTGTCAACATCCATAGGATCGACAACACCTTTAGGTTGTATGATATAGAACTCTTCTTCAATATTTCCATTGAGGAACATAGTTTTGATATCCATTTGCCATATTTCATAATCGAAATATACAACAATTGCTAACATAATGCTAACCGACTTTAGCATCAATATGGGAGAGAATGTCTCATCGTAGTCAACTCGTTGAATTTGTCAAAACCCCTTTGCGACAAGTCAAGATTTATAGATGGTCACATTACCATCAGCATCATTTTCTTCTTGAAAATCCATTTATTCTCAACGGACTTTCGGTCGTGAGGTAAGTCCACCAAGGTCCAAACCTGGTTTTTGTACATGGATCCCATCTCAGATTTCATGGATTCTAGCTATTTGCTAGAATCTGGGCTCATCATCGCTTCTTGATATGTCGCAGGGTCAAAAATACGATCTACCATGAAATTCACGACAGGATTTCCGTACAATTCAGGAGCTGCACGTGTCCTGCTTGACCAGCGAGGTTCGTTAGTGTCCTCTTTTGGAGTTTCATGGTCTTTATCATTAGTTCTTTCTTCATTAGTTCTACCTTCCGACTACTCACACCTTTTGCGAGAAACTCTTTCTCTAGAAAGGATCCATTCTTGGCAACAAAAACCTTGCCCTCGGATCTGTGATAGAATGAATACCCAATTGTTTCTTTAGGGTATCCTATGAAAACGCATTTTAACGCTTTGGGTCCGAGTTTATCAGGCTTAAGTTTCTTCACATAAACATCACATCCCAAACTTTAAGAAATGACAGCTTAGGTTTGTTTCCAAACCACAATTCAAACGGTGTCTTTTCAACAGATTTAGATGGTGCCCAATTTAAATTGAATGCAGCGGTTTCTAGTGCATAACCCCAAAATGATAGTGGCAAGTCAGTCAGAGACATCATAGATCAAACCATATCCAATAAAGTACGATTACGACGCTCCGATGCACCATTATGATGTGGTGTTCCGGCAGGGTGAGTTGTGTAACTATTCCACACTCTCTCATTTATGCGCTAAACTCATAACTTGGATACTCACCTGTAACTTCCCAAAACTTTAATCCAAGTGATCAAGATGAAATCTACCCAATTTAGGGTTAACAAAAACTTTTCCCATTTAAAATCTTTAAGCATTCATATGTGTGTGCATTTAAAATAGGAGTTGTTTGAAATGCCATGATTGTTTGTTCTAATGGTTGTAAAATGGTTCTATGATGAATGTCACATCATCTAGATCATTCCCAAGCAAAAACCAAAGAAAAAGAAATCAAAAAGAATTAAATAAAGGAAATGGTCACTTTTGCTATTTTAATCACCTAGCCCACTTTGGGTATTCCTAGCACTCAAATTCAAACAGAACAATTGTGGATCTTTGCACCCCTTGCTAGTACAAGTAGTGATGTGCCAAGGCCCACTTTGTGATCTAACAAAAACATTTGAACTCTAAATTTAAATGACATTGGAAAATTGAATCTAGTTCATATGTCTAGATCACAATTTTTCAAAAACCATCCCAATGAACTCCATTTCAAAGTCGCAAGCAACCACAGATGCTTAAGCATGTAACAAACCACTCCACAAAAAATCTATGAAAAATTCAAAAGTTTTCTTCATGCGGCCATTTAATCAAACACTTGGCATTCACTGATCACACTCTAGTTTAGGTTCGCTGTTTCTATAGGGGTTTGCCACCCATTTGACCTCAATTTACTCCCTGTGTCCCTCCTAGCTCTAACCAAACCATAATCATCCCACAGCCTTGTCCCTAGCAGCAGTGCACCGACACCCCGAGGCCATGCTCGCTGGCCAAATGTGCACCAGCCGTAGGAGACCGTCACCCCCTCTCCGCCGCTCCAGGAAGCAACGCGCAACTCCATCGCCGCCCACGGTCCATCCCACGGCCCCTGCTAGCCCCTGGACCACCCTAGAGCCACGCCGCACTAAGTCTCTGCACCACGCCAGAGCACGCCAGAGCGCCCTCACCGCCAGCACGCCATAGACCGCGCCTCGACCGTAGACCGCGCGCATCGCTCCGCCTTGACCACCTCACCCCGCTAGACATGGCCGTGCACCGCCGCGAGACCCACGGTCGCCGGGAACCACATCGAGCACCACCTCTGTCCCCCAGAGCGCGCGACGCTCCCGACCGATTGCCACCGCCCCTAGCTGCTCCATAAAGACACAGAGGACCGCCAGGAGGCAAGCCACCGTCCACCTATCTCGCCCACATCGCTAGCCCGATGTACCATCGTCACCAGCGAGCACCGCCCATGCCTCACTGGCGCCTCGTCGTGCCTATATAAGGAGGCCTCCCCAGCACCATTTCCTCACACCACTCTCATCCACTCCCCCTCAGGACACTCCCAGCGCCCCACCAGAGCAAGCCGTAGCCCGTAGCACCGGAATTTTGCTGGAGTCTGCCGTGGAAGGAGGAGAAGGGCGCCGTTGATCCAGGCCATCTCCCGGGACGCCGCCAGTACCAGGAGAACCACCGTCATCTTCTCGTTCGTTTTCCCGCCTCGCCGCACTAGCTGGAGCCCCGGTACGTCCCCACTGCACCCCCAGCGAGCCGCTAGGGTTCAGCCTCGCCGGCGACAGGTCCGTCGTCGATGATAAGCCCCTGCCGTAGATCTTAGTTCTAATCCTACGGTCCACGTTGCCCCATACCGCTTCACGTTTAAAGAGCCACTGACAGGCGGGACCCCCTGTCAGCTGTCCTCAATGCCGCGGAGTGAAACCAGGCCGTCCCATTAGTGTCCCCGCGCGACCCAGTTAATTCAAATTTAGATTTTTCCTTTTTAGCTGAAACTTTGTTCTGTCCCTTGGTTTAAAAATCAATCCTGAGAGTTTTACAAATCCAAATTGAGTGATTCCATTTTTGTTGGAAAGCTATTTAAAATCTCTATCCAAGCCCATTGGATTTAAATCATTTAGATATATAGATCTCTCCTAGTTAAAATAATAATACAGAAGCTTCTTCACATTCAAACATTTTTCTAAAATCAACCATAATAGCTTTTGAGTTGATTCCAACTCTCAAAAATCACATTTAACCATACCTATCTGAATATGTAATAATATTTAGGTTTACATGTAGTGACTTTGGACTGGTACCAAAATAATGCTATATAGGCATTTCTAGTCACTTTAAATCATTAATTATTAAACTTGAGCTTATTAAAATATGATCCACCCTTTAAATCACATTCCCATATATTAGAATATATGGTGATGACATGTGTCCACATGATCCCATATTTTAATTGTAGAATCTTAAATCTTAGTTAATTTCAATGAGTAGAAATTACTTTTCTCAAATAAATAGAATGAAGCTAGTTCATGAAACCTTGTGATGCTTGTGACGATAACAGATCATCAAATGTGTGCCATAGTGTGCTAGCTAGACTAGTTAAGTATTGTTTGGTGATTGTGTATCCCGTATGTATTTATAGATGATAGTACCGACCAAGTCTATGAGGAGGAGGAGTTCTACCAAGAGGAGGATGAAGAGAATTGCAACCACTGCACCAACCAAGGCAAGCAATTATTTGGCAAGCTAACACTTGAAAGTATTATACCTAGCAAGCCATTTTAACAGTGCAAGTTAACCCTTGCAAGATAGGTAACCCAAGAAAGATGCATTAGGCATGATTTGGTTATATCATTTTTGACTTATACCTACTCCAAGTTTTATTTACAGCTTTACCTTCTTTACTTTACCAAAGTCTTTTACTTGTTTAAAGGTAGCATAAAGAGTATAAAACTTGACCTATCTAGTTAGACTTAGATGTCATTCCATGGCATGAGATTGAGATTAGCATCCCACCTTAGTGAACACTCTTAACTTAGTAGTTGGAACTAAACCAAAACTTTATTCACTTTAGATGGGAATACTTGGTGAAAATGACTTGTGAAAACCTTGGAAAGATGAGTCATTCTATTGATATGTTTTGACATGTGTTGACAAACACAAATGGTTTATGATGATGATGAAAATGTTGAGGCATGAGCCTTAGGCCTTTTACAAAACTCATGGTTGCGTTCGGATGCGATACCATTCCAATTTTACCGTACAACCACAATACCTGAATTGGGTAAGGCTTAGCCAGAAGTTTATATGCATTAGTATTAGTTCCCTCGCGGGAGAGGTGTGAGCTGAGGCTACCTCTCAATGTTGTCCACCTATGCAGTGCCCAGGATGACAGATGGTCGTGGCTGGGAGGCCATACTCATAGGAGAGGTGCTTATACTAGAGTGTGTATATGAAAGGTTATGTTTGATTATCTCCATACTAAGTATGATGATTCAGGGTTACCCCTGACAGATGTATCGAATCTTGTGGTAAAAGTGTAGCACCTCTGCAGAGTGTCAAACTATTCCAATAGCCGCGTCCGCGGTTATGGACAGTTGGAGTGGCCATACTGTTCCGTTGTCAGATGTTTTCAAAACGACTTATGAAATTAATTGTGACATGACTTGACCACAACAGAGTTGTGACTATGACAACTAAGTTCCCACTTAGGTGTTTTCAAACTTTATTTTATCTTTCTTTGTTTCTGAACTCATCTTAGGTTTCATTAAATTTACAAATAAATATAGAGTTAGCATTCCTACTAGAACTATCCTAATTGTTAGTAGTAGTTTGCGAGTACTTAAAGTGTACACATGGCTTTTGTCCCTGGCTATTCCCGTGGCCAGATTATGAGGAGGACTACCCTGAAGGAGGACAGCAGGACGACTACGACAACTAGGATCATCTCCCATCGTTAGCATTGCCTGTGACACTGAAGATGGACCCCACCGCTATGCTATTTATTCTGCTGCTTGATTGTACTAAGACTAGATCATGAGATCCTTTATTTGTGTAAGACCTTATTATGGTTTGTAATGGATGATGTACTGTGATATCCAATCTGTTATGTCTCGCAAAAATGGTCATCCTGGGATTGCGATGTATGGCATACCAGACATCTGGGATTAAAAATCCGGGTGTTGACAAGTTGGTATTAGAGCCAATCTGACCATAGGAGACCCTAATTAGAATGGACGTTCGAACAAAAACTTAGTTTCAAAAACCAAAGTGAGTATTTATGAAAACTATTTCCTCTCTTACCCTTGGGAATTCTTTCTCTCAAAAAAATTCATGTTTCTCCAAATTCTTACATTACTACATAAAACTTTGACACACTTGATCACTTCACTAACTTTCTCATCCTAAAATTCTTATAGATGGAAGCCCAATACAACAAGTTCTACCAATTGGGCAACAGAGGCCAACTGATCTTCGAGAGGGATCTGGATTCACTGTCTGAGTTCCTGGAGCATCCTCATCCGGATTTTCTTGGAGCTCAACTCCTGGGTCCACCAGGAGGAGATTTACAATGGATAGTAACTGCTGATCTTCGAGGCAAGATAGAATCACCAATATCTGGGAGGATTCAATTCTCCATGAGAGAGAACAACTGGTTAGATGGATTAGCCAGGGCAATGCACGAAGCTCTCGCACGTATGTGTGCCCTGAGTGTCAACCTAATCCAAGGAACCCACCTTGTTCACTATGCAAGGCGTGATTCCATGGGAATGCCGCTAGAGATGCCAAGTCACCAAATTCTGAAGCGTCAAGTGGAGAACCTCGACTTCCTACTGTATGACAGACATAAGGAGTTGGACAATGCTAGAGAGGTCGCCAACCACAACCTCGCCCTTGCCACCCAGAAGGTCGAGACATTCTCACTGCTCGTCAAGGATCTTCAGTCTCTTCGCCGTCAACGCACAAACAAGGATCACACCATTGACCGTCTTCGCAAGAAGGTGGATGACCTAGAGAAGACCATCAAGGAGCAAGAAGCTCAGCTTGCAGCAAAGGAAGAAGAAGAGGAGGTGAAGATATCCAAGGGGATATTGACTCCTACCTCAGCAATGATGATGACTATCTGGAGGAGGATGCCATGGACTTCTGCACCGACGATGATGACTCTGACTTCATCGATGATGAGTAGATGCACTAGAGCACTATCATAGAGTGAGGAGTATCGGTCCCATTGTATCGTAGCTTACAGAATGGTTCTTAAAACCATCTGTTTTCCTTTGATGTTGTGGTGTGTGTGTGGTTGTATCGTGTGCTTGCTTGAATGAATGAAAATAAGTTAGTTGCAAAACCCGAGTCAAACTCAAAGTTTTAGCTTTGAAACCAAAACCATGAACCTTAGAACTTTCCCTCTTACCCCTTTATCTATCTCAATCTTCAGATGACTCGTGGAAACAAAGGAGGGAGAAGCTCATCGCAAGACCCAATGCTGCATATTTTGTAGACTCTCATTGCAGACTGTGAAGCTAGTAGGGCAGAGCGCCAAGCTAATCTAGCAACACTGCATCAAATCGCCCAGATGGCTCACAACAACCAGAACCATGGAAATCAGGATCATCATGGATCCAAACTCAAAAAAACCAATCCCCCAATCTTTAGCACTTCAGAGAACCCAATGGATGCTGATGACTGGTTGCAGACAATGGAGAACAACCTAGAAGTAGCAGGAGTGGAGGCCAACGAGAAAGTTCTTTTTGCCACCCACTATTTGGCAGGAGATGCAAGAACATGGTGGAACAACACCCGCACAATGAACCATGGTCAAGTGATGACATGGAAGCCTTCAAAATCAAGTTCAGCCGCACCCACGTGCCGCAGGGTTTAGTCACTCGAATGAGGGATGAATTCAGAGAGCTGAAGCAGGGCAGAATGACTGTAGTTTAGTACCGTGACAAATTCTTGTCCCTAGCCAGGTATGCACCTGATGAGATCAACACGGAGGCCAAGAAGAAGGAGATATTCTTGAACGGACTGCATGATGAGATGCAGACTGTCCTCGTCAACATCTGTTTCAGGGATCTCGAAGAGCTAGTCGAATCTGCCATTCAGATGGAAGGGAAGCTTAATCAAGCGAACGACAACCGCAAACGTCGTATGATGCACTAAGCTGGATCCAACAGTAACCAGAAGTACCGTCCCAACCCTCCTGTCGGATATACCCCGCAAAACAATCGACCCCCAGTGTCTCGCCCAAGCTACCCCAACCGTGACGGAGGAAATGTGGAGTCCAGAGGAAACAACAATCACCCTGGCAACACCAGCAATTTCAACCGTGCACCTCCCAAGAGCAACAAAAACAACACTGCACCCAGAACTGGAAGCAATGTTGTGCCCGTGGCAGCGAAAGACAAGTCACAGATTACTTGTTTCGAGTGTGGAGTGACGGGTCACTATTCCAATGAGTGCCCCAAGAAGATTGTCGCCACTGCCAATGTGAATGCCCCAGCCCAAAAGCAGCATCGTGTTCAACCAGGAAGAAGATTCGCCCTAGGGAACCCTCACAACCGCAACGGCTGACTCTTCCACATGAACGCCGAAGAAGCCCAAGAAGCGCCAGATCTAGTGCTGGGTATGTTTTCTGTCAACTCAGATTTAGCAAGAGTGTTGTTTGATTCTGGAGCATCGCACTCATTTGTCACCGAAGAATTTTCATGCACTAGTAAGATTCACCCAACCAACTTGAAGCATGTCATGATAGTTCAAATCCCTGGTTCAACTACAAAAGCTGGAAAAATTTGCAAAGTTGTGCCTATCAGAATACATGGGATAGATTTTTATGCCAATCTAATAGTACTTGGAACCAAAGCTTTGGAAGTAGTACTAGGAATGGATTGGATGTCAAAGCATAAAGGATTGATTGACTGTGCCAAGAAATCCATCACCATGACCAGTAGCTCTGGAGTATCAGTAGAGCATATATCTGAAACCTTGCCCCATCAATTCAAGTGTAATAAGAGTCTAGCCCTACCAACCATTGACCAAGTCAGAGTAGTCTGTGAATACCCTGATGTATTCCCAGATGAATTGCCAGGTATGCCCCTGGATAGGGATATTGAGTTCATTATTGAGCTAATCACCGGAACCGGACCCATAGCCCAGAGACCCTAAAGTATGAACCCCTCAGAGTTAGTGGAATTGAAGAAGCAGCTGGATGCTATGTTGGCAACAGGCTTGATTCAACCAAGCGCATTGCCATGGAGATCGCCAGTGTTATTCGTCGACAAGAAAGATGGAGGCAACCGTTTGTGCATAGATTACGGAAGTCGAACGACGCCACCATCAAGAACAAGTACCTTTGCCAAAGATAGAGGATCTATTTGATCATTGATCGAGCAAATGTGTTCTCTAAGATCAATCTTAGGACTGGTTATCACCAACTTAAGATTTGTGCAATGGATATTCCGAAGACCGTCTTTACTACTCGTTATGGATTATACGAGTATACGGTCATGTCTTTTGGATTCACCAATGCCCCTGCTTATTTCATGAATCTCATGAATAAGATCTTTATGAATTTTCTAGATAAGTTTGTCGTGGTGTTTATCGACGATATCCTTATCTACTCCAAGTCAGAAGAAGAGCATGAGCAACATCTGTGAATCATCCTTGAAATCCTTAGAGAGCATCGGTTGTATGCCAAGTTCAGCAAATGTGAGTTTTGGCTGAAAGAAGTAGGATTCCTAGGAAATATCGTGTCTGCGGGAGGATTCGTTGTTGATCACGCCAAGATCAAAGATGTTAAAGAATGGGAAGCCCCAACCACTCAAACCCAAGTCCGTGCATTTCTCGAATTAGCAGGATATTACCGCAAGTTCGTAGAAGGATTCTCGAGCATTGCCAGACCCATGACCCAATTGTTGAAGAAGGATAAGAATTTTGAATGGACCGACAAATGTGAAGAAAGTTTCCAAGAGCTGAAGAAGAGATTGATTTCAGCCCCAATATTGATCATGCCAGATATCAAGAAGTCGTTTGATGTGTATTGTGATGCATCCAAGAATGATCTCGGATTTGTGTTAATGCAAGAAGGCAAAGTTATCGCATATCTGTCTAGACAACTAAAGCAGCATGAGCAGAACTATTCTACCCACGATCTCAAGTTAGGAGCCGTAGTTTTGGCCTTGAAAACATGGCGTAATTATCTTATGGGTAATTGCTGTGAGATTTACTCAGATCACAAAAGCTTGAAGTATATTTTCACTCCGAAGGAGATGAATACGAGGCAAAGGAGATGGAAAGAGTTAATCAAGGATTATGGCCTTGACATTCACTATCACCATGATACGTCCATTTTGCATCACTATTCTATGTCTTAATTCACTATTATTCATTGATATATTTCGTCTTGAGAGGTCATACTTATGTTATTTCATCTATTTTTGCCTGGTTGATGACTTTTGGAGCATGGACCGCTGCAGTCAGGATTCTGATGGAAAAGGTGTTGTTTGGAGGCAAAATTCGCGAAGATCAGAAAATCCGGGAAAATATACGGAAATTTTATTTTTCCAGAAGACTCAGGATGCCAGAAGATGGAGTGCAGGTGGGCCACAGGGGGCCCACACCACCCCATGGCGCGGGCAGGCCTAGGCCACGCCAGGGAGTGGTGTGGCTGCCCTGGCCCACTCCTCCCTCGGCGATATCAACCTCCCGAAACACTAAAACTGAAGGGAGGGACCACAGAAAGATTCCGCCGCCTCTGCTGGGCGGAAAACACCGAGAGAGAAAGATCTCTCCGGCAGACAGATTTCTGCCAGGGGAATTCCTTCCCAGAGAGGGGAGATCGTCGCCATCAACACCACCATCAAGCTGGACTTCATCAAGACCATCATCATCATCGTCACCACCATCATCATCAGCAGCACCCTCATCACCATCTCCATATTGCTGTAACAATTGCGTTGAATCTTGCATAGTTCATAGGGGAAACTTTCCCGGTGTTGACTACTCCTTGTAGTTGATGCTATTGAGTGAACCATTGAATTATTGTTTATGTTAAGATTGTTATACATCATTATTCCATCTCTGGTCATGATCCATATGATGTCTTGTAAGTAGTTCGTTTTGTTCTTGAGGACATGGGAGACGTCTTATTGTTAGTAGTGGAGTTGCGTTGAGAAAGATTCAATAGATTGTTATTTAAGTTGTGGTGTAATTCTTCTAGTGGTGTCATGTGAAGGTCGACTACATGACACTTCACCTATATGGGCCTAGGTGAATGCATTGTGTATTTGGTTACTAATTGTAGGGTTGCCGGAGTGACAGAAACCTGAACCCCCGTTAGGAAACCATTGCACAAGGGACGTAAGGGTCTTAGAGTTTAAAGCTGTGGTTAGGTTTCTACCTTAATTACATTCTTGTACTTACGGATGTTTGCAAGGGGTATAATCACAAGTATGTATTAGTCTTGGATGGGGCGGTACATTAGCTCAGGTTCACCCACACAACACTTAGCAAGCTAGAGAATATTAATCGACTATATGAAGCGAAAGCACTTGACAATCTTCCCATGTCTCCTCGAGAACGTTTGGTCATCTATAGAAATACAACCGGCTTGTCCTTTGCTGCATAAAGGATTGGGCCACTTGCTGCATTTATTCCTACTGTCTTTTATTTACTCGTACTTTGTTTACTTGCTTTATCGAAAACCCCTAAAAATCCGTTTGCTAAGTATTTGCAGAGAATTCCTGATCCATACCACTAGCCAAAGACCTTCGCCTCGTTGGGTTCGACACTCTTACTTATCGAAAATACTGCGATACACCCCCTATACTTGTGGGTCATCAAGACTATTTTCTAGCGCCGTTGCCGGGGAGTGAAGCACTATTGGAGAGTGGAACTGGTAAAGGAAACTTCTACTCTGAGTATTGTTTACTTCTGTTAGTTGCTTTATTTTAGTTATGAATAATTCGCTGAGTTTCTTATTTGGTAATGCTACTACCACTGCTAAGGTAGTAGATAAGCCATCACCTGCTGAGAAAGATGTTTTCAAAATACCTAAAAGAATTATTGACCGTGTTATGGATAACTACTATGTTGGGGATGGAACTGTCCATCCCGGTGATCATTTACTCTTTATACACGAATTATGCGGGTTGTTCAAGTGTGCAGGTATTACTACAGATCAAGTTAAGAAGAAGATATTCTCATTATCACTGAAAGGAAGAGCTGAGGACTGGTATAAGCTGCTGAAGAATGGTCAAGCTCTGGAATGGGAGGAAATAGTGCCTCTCTTTTATTCAAAGTTTTATCCTCCTAGTGAGATTCATAAAGATCGGAATCAAATATAAAACTTTTGGCCTCTTGATGGAGAGAGTACAACTCAAGCTTGGGGGAGATTGAAGTTACTAATGCTCAAATGTCCCATTCATGAGCTCCCCAACAATATTATTATCAACAACTTTTATGCAAGGCTCCCTCTACATGACAAAGATTTATTGGATGCTTCTTGTGCTGGATCATTCACTCGTATGGAAGAAGAAGTTAAATGGGACCTTCTGGATCGTATTCAGGACAATGCTGAAGCTTGGGAGAATGACAAAGGTAGAAAGTCAGGTATAAATTATGATTATGAATGCATTGAATGTTTTATGGGAACTGACGACTTTCAAAATATTAAAAATGCTTATGGTCTAGACTCTCAAGCTATTGCTTCTTATTTTAAGGCTTTTGCTTCTTACATTGAAGTGCCTAAAAAGAAGTGGAATAAGTATCATGAACCTTATAAAGATATTGCTAAGAGTGTTCCTGCAAGAAATACTGAAGTTTATACTGCTAATCATGTTTTACCTGAACCTTATATTGAGAAAATGCCTTTCCTAGTTAAGGTAAAGGAACATTCTATGATAGCTAGTATGGTTAATGAAAGTATGAATAAGGCTGTTGAACCTGATAAACAAATGGTTGATGAACCTATAATAGCAAATATGAAAGACTTTGTCACTAAGTATGAGGAAGAGGGACACACTATCCTTTGTAAGGATACCTCCAATATTGTTTCACATAGTAGTGTTATGAGAGCTAGTATTCCTGTGTTTTCTGTTAGAATAAGTGATCATTGCTATGATAGTCCTTGTGATAGCTATATTGTTAAGTTTATGCATGATACTGAAAGTTACTATGAGAGAGGAAAAAGTGTTCTTATGTATCTCAATAATATCAAGTTTCCTCGTTTTATGTTGAAAGTTTTTATATTGCGCTTCTTTTGCCTTCTTATGCAAGTTGCCTTTGGTTTCAATAACATGTTTGTTTACAAAATCCCCTTGCATAGGAAGTGGGTTAGACTTAAATGTGTGTGTTTTTGCTTCTTAATGCTCTCCTTCACTTCAATTCATATCCTATGAGAGCTTCTTCAAAATTATCATGCCCATCTTAATGGCTATAAAGAAAGAGCTTTATGGGAGACAACCCAATTTGTTTTTGCTTTTAGTTTTTTTTTTGAGTCTTGGAAGTTATTACTTCGGTAATAACCGCTCCTTATCCGTTTTGTTTGGTTTTTGTGTCAAGATCAACCTCTAATGAGAGAGAAGTAATATTTGGGGAAGTTGCTGTCCCGAAACAGATTTTTGTGCTTCACCATAAAAATTCGTGAGAGACCTCTGTCTGTCGAATTGAGCTGTAATGTTTTGTGCTTCTGCCCCAGGTTGTTATTTAACTTTCGTTAGTTTTGAACTGTTTGATTTGAGCAACAGAAGATTTTCAAAAAAATCGATCTTTACCTGCTGGTCTGTTTTGACAGATTTTGCCACACTTGCATTTGCTTCTTTATTCGATTTCTTTTTTTTGAATTATTTTTGAGTTTTCGGAAGTAGTTGCTTCAGTAGCTTTTGTTTTGATGGTTTTCAGTTGAAGTTGGGCTCAAAAGGTTTTATCACTTCATATATACTAATGTTGCTAATAAGAACTGTGTGAAGTTTTATGTGAAAGAAATTTCCAGTAAGTGGAGATAATGGTGTAATAAGGAAGAGAAAGGTTTTATGACTCGAGTAATAAGTATATGAAGATGAAGATATCGATGATATTCAACAGATGACCCTGGAAGAATCTACTAGATACCAAATTGTAATGACCTCGGATCGGTAAGGATCCTAAGTCCCTGTGATTAACATGCTAGTCCCTGGATCAATAGCTAGCACTCACAATCGATGAAATATCATGTAAAACACAAAGTCTTTATTACACGGAGAATCCATAGTATGAAATTATTACAAAAGTTGCTTAGCATTATGCTAGCTCAAATAACAGCGGAAACATAAAAGCAGCATGAGTCCATCAACGCCCAGGCTTGTCGAGTGTAGACCCGCGATCCCTACGCACCTTTCAATCTTCGGATTCTGCACATAAGACGTGCAGCCAACAAGTTGGGTCAATACTTTGAATGTATTGGCAAATTACACCAAGGAGAGAATAGACTATCTCTACATGCAAGGCTAGTTTAGGCTTTGGAGTTCATTTGCATAAAGCTAGTTTTCTTAAGTAGAGAGAAGAATAGAAGATTGCCCTACTTTGTAAACATTTGCTTGAATAAAATAAGGTCTAGTGGCACACAAGGATATTACGCACCAAGTGTCCAAACAACCAAACACTTGGATATTACGCACCAAGCGTCACTTGGATATTACACACCAAGTTCCCAAATTCCCTCCCATTAGCGATATTACGCACGCCATGGGGTTTCAAAACTTTGTTTTTAGAAAAGAGAGAGGAAGATCCTTCAGAGGCTCCATCCTTTAGATGCTCAATGTTGTTCTGTTTCCGTGAACATGGCTGATCGATCAGATTGCAATACTCTCGAGAGTTTGTGCACTTTACCCACAATCCACGATCAAGTCCTTTTACAGACAAGACCATGGCGAGGCTTTCCCTTAGTAGCCCCTCTACCTTCCGGATCCAACCGTGCCAAGAATCCTCCAAATGTTGGTACCCAGGTGAGGTTTCCCACTAAGTACTAGGCCAAGACAGAGCCCATAATGTATTGTGGTTGCACTGGAAGCTTCTGAATTCTGAAACATGGCAGACTTCTTTGATTCCTGGGCGGCCGTCCTCCACCAAAATCACACTCGTTGACCCGACAACCATTCCGCCCAGAAGAAAACTTAGTTTTATTTTGAAGTGGATTTGAGAAGAAAAGTTTGCTCTAGAGAGACTTTATACTTAGAAAAATTCTTTGTCTTTCGAAACCCCCAACGGTACTTTGTATATATAGCATACCAAGCCATACTTAGTAAAAACAGGGGTAACCTATTAGGATGGGAAATGCTAAGTATAGAGCTACTCATGGCGTACTACAAAATCATCGCACTTGCAAAATAACACTAAGGAAAATTCTACTAGATCATCCTACACATGCATACTACAGAATTTTGAAGATCACATGCATAGAATCAAAACTGGGACAAAAGTTATGAACAAGTGGTGTAACTTGCCTTGATCTGAGCAGCACTCTACACAATAGCACTCCTTAGCGCACTCCGAGCAATCTAACGAATCACAAACATAGACTTGATCACAACTTGCTCAAAGCATACACAAAGGAAAACATGCATGCATGCAACATGGTAGTTTATGCAAGGTTGGTTAATTTGATTGAGGTAGCAAGTTTGTGTTGTGATAGTGTAAGGGTGTCACTAGGAGTTATTATCCCAAGGGTTTAGATCTAATAGAGTCACTAAAACAAATCCTAGGATTATAAGAAGATCAGCCATCTAGTTAGCCCCAAGCTAGATCTAATGACCCTAAGGAAAGCTCAATGATTTGGATCAGTAGGTATTGTGGAAACAAAGTTATAGCAACAAGAATCAAATAGAATAGAATTTTAATTATTTTTCTATAGATCAAACCCTCTAATCCAATGATTAAAATCTACACCCAAAACATTACAGGAAACCTGCAATATTATTACAGATTTGGATTCTACATAAAATTAGGAATCCAACGGTATATTACAAGCTAGATTTGGACAAATATTTGATTTTATATGATTTTCGCAAGTTTTAATTCCAATCTACAAACAGATCTAAATTTCACTTAAACCTAGCCAGGTGTCACCATCTGATTGGGCCAGCTGACGGCGCTGGCGTCGCGTGCGCTTGGCGTTGTAGCGTTGGCGCCGTGTACGCTGTTATTCGCCGATACCCCTTCGTTCGAATCTTCTAATCCACAGCGTCGGCCTGGATCTAACGGCTTAGGAGCAAGGACGGCTCACCTCTCCGGCTGGCGGCGGCGGCTGGTGGCGACGGCGCTGCGGTGGTCGGCATCGGCGTCGGTGTCTCTAGGTGATGGCGAAGCAGCCTCGGGCGATCGTCTCCTTCTCGCGGTTCCGCCCGTAGACTCGGATTCGAGCTTCTCTTCCCCGAACGGTGGCGGCGGCTGCTCCTCCTCCGCAGCTCCGGCGAGCAATTCGCGGTGGCACGCTGCAGTACACAGGGGGAAAACGCGATGAGTCGATGACGTTGATTGAGAGGTCAAGATAGGGGAAGAAATAAGGGGATGGGGGTTCCCGTGTCGCCGTCTCTGTTGGCTTACCGAGCGTGGCGGCGGTTCGACGTCACGGAATCAGAGGGGCTAGGGTTCTAGGGTTTTGAGGGACGGAGGAGAGGCGTGCGGTCGGTTTTTATAAGGGCCTGGGGGAGAGAGTCCTGCCGACACGGATGCGGGAGGTCATGGTCATGCGGACTGTCCTCGTCGGAGAAGAAAGGAGAAGGGCGACGGGTGGGGCCCGGGTGTCGGTGGTGGAGGGGTGGAGTGGTGGGCCGACGTGCGCGGGTAGGTTTACTGCTGCAAGCGCGCGGGGCGGGTGGGCTGGTCAGCCGCCCAGCTAGGGTTAGCTGTTGGCCCTTGTCCTCTTTTTTTTTAACAATTTTCCCTTTTTCTGTTTTAGAAAAACTCCAATATCTTTTGCAAGCCAAGTCCAAATTTGATGAATCTTGTTTCTAAATTTTTATAAAATTGAGGTCGTCAACATAGGCCAAAGTTTAATGTTTTTCAAGGTTTGTAGAGGGGGTCATGCTACTACAACAAGGGTGCTAACTTATGGGAATATGAAATAGGGTTTTAAATGGGTTTATGTGCCAGGGTTTTTATTGCAATTTTTCAAATGCAGGATGCAATGATGCAAGGATGATGCATGACACTAATATCACCCTAATATAGAATCTGGGATGTTACAAACCTACCCCCCTTAAGAAGAATCTCGTCCTCGAGATTCGGGTTGGCTAGCAAATAGGTGTGGGTGTTCTGCCTTCAAATCTTCTTCACGCTCCCACGTAGCTTCTTCCTCGGAGTGGTGGTTCCATTGTACCTTGCAAAATCTTATAGTCTTGGTGCGGGTAATCCTTTCAGCTGTTTCCAGTATTCTGATGGGTTTTTCCTCGTAGGTAAGGTCATTCTCCAATTGAACCTCATCTAGGGGAACGGTGTCTCTTAGCGGTGTTTCAGCCATCTCCGGGTGACACTTCTTTAGTTGTGACACATGAAACACATCATGAACAGTCAGTCCTTCCGGTAACTCCAACTGATAAGCAACTTCTCCTCTACGGGCCAGAACCTTATATGGTCCTATGAATCGTGGGGCTAACTTGCCCTTGATTCCGAACCTCTTAACTCCACGTAGGGGTGAAACTTGAGATACGACGGTCCCCTATTTCATAGGCCACATCTCTGCGTTTGGAATCAGCGTAGCTCTTCTGTCGGGATTGGGCTATCTTTAGCTTTGTCCTGAATCTCGCACCTTTTCTTGACATCCTTTATCAAGTCCGTCCAAAAGATCTGCGTTCTCCAACTCCATTCCATAGCAATGGAGTCCTACACTTCCTGCCGTATAGAACTTCAAACGGAGCCATCTTGATACTTGTCTGGTAGCTGTTGTTGTATGAGAACTCAGCATATGGAAGGTTATCGTCCCAACTAGACCCATAGTCTAGTGCGCAAGCTCTCAACATATCCTCCAAAATTTGATTCACCCTTTCTGTTTGGCCATCTGTTTGAGGGTGGAAGGCAGTACTGAATTCTAGTTGGGTCCCAAGAGACTCATGTAGTTGTCGCCAGAACTTTGAAGTAAACTGGGTGCCTCTGTCTGACACAATTCCCTTGGGAACACCATGTAGGCTTACAATCCTGGACATGTATATCTTAGCAAGCTTAGCACTTGTATATGTGGTCTTTACGGGGATGAAGTGAGCCACCTTGGTGAAGTGGTCCACCACTACCCAGATAGAATCAAATCCAGAACGAGTTCAGGGTAATCCCGTGATGAAATCCATGCCTACCTTGTCCCACTTCCAGTCGGGTATAGGTAGTGGTTGCACCAATCCTGCTGGTTTCTGATGCTCGGCTTTAACTCACAGACACATCACACGAGAAATATACTCGCAATATCTCTCTTTAGGTTATTCCACCGTAACCTATCCTTCACATCCATGTACATCTTTGTGTTGCCTGGATGAATTGAGTATGGCGAATCATGAGCTTCTTGTAAAATCAACTTCCTGATATCGGGGTCATTGGGAATGCACAAACGCTTCCCATACCAGAGGGTTCCTTGTTCGTCTGCATTTAAATTCTTTAGTCTTTCCTTCATTTATCCTGACTCTTATTTCTTCCAACTCTTTATCCCCCTTTTGTGCTTCTTGGATCCTTTCTTGGAAGGTGGACACTATTTCCATAGTCGCTACGTGTCCTTTCGGGACTATCTCTAGCCTGAGGTCCCTGAATTGCTTGCGTAAATCCTCTTGAAGTTACCTGCGGTAAGTCCATTTACATATACCTTACGACTTAAGGCATCACCACCACGCTTTGCCTTCCGGTGGTACTGTAAATCCAAGTCATAATCCTTAATTAGCTCAAGCCATCTTCGTTGTCTCATATTCAACTCCTTTTGGGTGAAGATGTACTTCAAACTTTTATGATCTGTGAACACATCACAATGTTTGCCCATGAGGTAGTGTCTCCATACCTTGAGTGCATGAACCACAGATGCAAGTTCCAAATCATGCGTGGGATAATTGTGTTCGTGGTTCTTAAGTTGTCGGGAGGCATAGGATACCACTTTCCCGTCCTGCATCAATACACTTCCAAGTCCTAGTCGAGAAGCGTCGCAATAGACTTGAAAATCCTTCTGGATATCAGGCACACACAGAACTGGTGCCGTTACCATGCGTTTCTTCAACTCTTGAAAACCTGCTTCACATGCCTCGGTCCATAGGAATTTCTTTTCCTTCTTTAATAGTTCCGTCATGGGTTTTGCTATCTTAGAAAAGTTTTCGATGAACCTACGGTAATATCTTGCGAGGCCCAAGAAACTTCTAATATCTCCCACATTCTTGGGTGACTCCCATTCCGTCACGGAAGCTACCTTGCTAGGATCTACGGCAACTCCTTTAGCTGACACAGCATGACCAAGGAATCCCACTTCCTTTAACCAGAACTCGCACTTGCTGAACTTGGCATACAACTTGTGTTCTCTTAGTTTCTCCATAATAAGGCGCAGATGTTTCTCATGTTCCTTATCATCCTTTGAGTATATGAGTATATCATCTATGAATACTACGATAAACTTGTCCAAGTATTCCATGAACACCTTGTTCATCATGGTCATGAAGTATGCTGGGGCATTGGTTATACCAAAAGACATCACGGTGTACTCATACAATCCGTACCTTGTGGTGAATGGTATCTTGGGCACATCCTGTTCTCGAATCTTTAGCTGAAAATAGCCCAATCGTAGATCGATCTTTGAGAACACACTGGCTCCTTTTAGCTGGTCAAACAGGTCGTGGATGTTGGGCAGAGGATACTTATTCTTAATCGTCACTTCGTTCAACGAGCGGTAGTCCACAACCAGCCTCTTGGTCTTATCCTTCTTTTCCACAAATAGGACGGGTGCTCCCCAAGATGACGCGCTGGGTTGAATGAACCCCTTGTCCAATTGTTCCCTAAGCTGTTTCTTGAGTTCCTTTAACTCGTCCACATCCATCTTGTATGGTCTCTTAGCTATGGGCTCCGTGCCTGGCATTAAGTCAATGAGAAACTCGATATCACGGTCGGGTGGCATTCCGGGTAGCTCTTCTGGGAAGACATCTGGGTATTCCTTTACAATAGGTACCTCCTCCAAGCTAACCCCCTTAAGAGAGTTCACCATGTCTTCTTTGAGTGCGAAGTTCGACTTGATACGAATCCTCTTCCCTTCCGGCGTTGTGAGCACGACAGTTCTCTTGGCACAATCTATGACTCCTTCATATTCGGTCATCCAATTCATGCCCAAGATTATGTATAATCCTTGTGATTCTAGAACTACTAGACTGGTGGGAAAAATGTGTGTCCCAATCCTTAGTTCTAAATCCCGGCAACCGGAGTTTGCCACTATTTCTCCCCCAGGAGAACTTACCCTTAGAGGAAAGTTTATAGTCTCCGTTGGTATCTTGCCTCTTTCCACAAATACCCTTGATATGAATGAATGTGATGCACCAGTATCAAAAAGAACAACTGCGGGAATAGAATTGAGTTTGAACTTACCAATCACAGAGTCTGGCGCCTCACAAGCATCCTCCATAGAAACATGATTCACCGTGGCTTTGACAAAAGGATTTGGCTTCTTCCCGTTCCCATTGCCATGGTTGTGTCCATTTCCATTCCCATTACCATTGCCATTCTTCCTCTCGGGGCAAGAGGTTGCATAGTGCCCTGTCTTGTTGCACTTAAAGCATGTCACCTCACTGAGATCCTTTCCATTGCCGCCATTGCCATTGTGGTTTTTGTGCCCATTGTGTTTGTGGCCACCATGGTTATGACCGTTATGGTTGTGGCCATTATTGTTATAAGGTGGTGGTGAGGAATTGCGCTGCTTCTGGTACGGAACAGAGTGTTTGTGAGGGTTGGATTTCCTCTTGCGATTTTCTATGCTCTTCCTCTTTGATTCAACCACAATGGCTCTGTCCAAGAGTTCCTGAAAGTTGTCAAATTTCTGAGCCACAAGCTGAATGGATATCTCATCGTTGAGCCCTCTTAAGAACTCCTCCTGTCTCTTGGCATCAGTGGAAACATCATCGGGTGCATAACGGGCTAGCTTATTGAAAAGCTCACCATACTCGGTGACAGAACGGTGGAGCTGGTGTAGGTCGCGAAACTCGCGCCTCTTTAGAGCCATGACACCAGCAGCCACATGATGAGTGCGAAAAGCTAACTCAAACTGTTCCCAAGTGATAGCATCAATGTCCGGGTGGGTGACTTGGTAGTTATCCCACCATTCTGCAGCAGGTCCTTCAAGCTGGTGCGCGGCATAACGCACCCTGTCGGCTCCGACAGCTTGCACGGTGTCTAGCTTCTTGTTGATCGTACGCAGCCAGTCATCAGCGATGATTGGTTCGATCTTTGCTAGTGAAGATAGGTGGGTTCAGCCTCAAAAACCGAGTCAAGCGATCCTGTTGAGGTGGTGGCGGAGGTGGTGGTGGCGGGTTGTTGTTGTTGTTTTGCATGTTCTGAGTGAGCAGTTGGATCAGCTGGTTCTGAGTGGCCAAAAGTTCTGCTATTTCTGGCGGGATTTCGAGATCCGCACGTCTTGGCGGCATCTGTGGGGTTTAAGAGAGTAGTTAAGAAAAAGACAGAAAGACTAAGTAGTAAACTCCTACCCTTATGAAAAACACACCAAGCACACAAGGCACACAAGGCATAACACCACAGATTAACAACCAAGTTTTTAACTAAACCAGAATTTATCTTGGTATTTATTACATTTGCGAATAATGTTCTACTATAGAATTAAAGGTGGTCCAACTATTACACATCTTCCACGCCTTCCTCTTCCTCGTCCTCGAACGAGTAGCCTTCTTGCTCTAGAGTTGTCTTGTACAACTCCATCTCCTTTGTGGTGGCTTCAAGCTTCTCTTGGAGGTCCTTTATCTCATCTTGTAGCTTCTTGGAAGTGGCTTCCAGCTGCTCCTGAAGTCCCTCCTTCTCGCTTTGTAGTTCCTCCACTAAACTTGACTTCATTGCGTCTTCAAGTTGCTTTGCCAAGTCCCTCTTGGAAGCACACACATCATCGATTATCTTGCAAAGGCCTTCAGTTTGCACTTCATCTCCATCGATCTGCTGTTTGAGTTCCCTAATTCTCTTGTTTTTATTTATCACCCTCTTCTCTTGGTTAGCGAACTTCTTCTCTTGGTCCTGAAATTTTATCTCTTGGAGCTTCATTGCCTCCTCCTGCTGCTTGATAATTTCTTCCTTCTCCTTGATGAGGGCGCATAGCTCATCATTCTTCAACATCTCGAGGAAGGTACCCTTCTCAAGGTCTTGGATGTGGCACTCCAAGTCTTGATATTGTGTTCTTCGGCGCTTGGTAGAAGTTCTTTCCTCAAAGGTTAACTCCATGTGAATTCCTTCCTCATCTCGTCTTCCAAAGAGGCCGCCGCAGTGTCCTTGGAGAGCTTCATTATGACGTCCACATAGGCGACCAATGAGTTCCTGCAAGCTAATGCTAAGGGCCTTCTCCTTGGAATTGCTAACAATGTGGATTGCTATGTCTTCCTCCGGGTTCTTGCCTCGCTCTTTTCCTGGCTGGATGACCTTGACTCCCCAACAGCCGTCCTTGTGGAGTTTCTTCATTGTGCTCCCTTGGATTGTTGGGAGAGGAAGGTCCAAACGTTTGAGTAGATCCATGAGGCATCCTCCAAAGCGAAGGGGCTCGATGTCCGCGACGGTGTCGTAGAGGAAGCTTGTCATCTTTGAGTTAGAAGAATGAGGGTTAGATACTTAAACAAGAAGAGGAAAGCAGATACTAGATGTGCGGAAAATAACTTAGTAGAAACAAGTAAGGCACTAAAGTTAGAGGTGGTTCCAATCCTAGGGTCACGTCCTACAGGCAACGATGTGCTCTGATACCATCTGTAATGACCTCGGATCGGTAAGGATCCTAAGTCCCTGTGATTAACATGCTAGTCCCTGGATCAATAGCTAGCACTCACAGTCGATGAAATATCATGTAAAACACAAAGTCTTTATTACACGGAGAATCCAGAGTATGAAATTATTACAAAAGTTGCTTAGCATTATGCTAGCTCAAATAACAGCGGAAACATAAAAGCAGCATGAGTCCATCAACGCCCAGGCTTGTCGAGTGTAGACCCGCGATCCCTACGCACCTTTCAATCTTCGGATTCTGCACATAAGACGTGCAGCCAACAAGTTGGGTCAATACTTTGAATGTATTGGCAAATTACACCAAGGAGAGAATAGACTATCTCTACATGCAAGGCTAGTTTAGGCTTTGGAGTTCATTTGCATAAAGCTAGTTTTCTTAAGTAGAGAGAAGAATAGAAGATTGCCCTACTTTGTAAACATTTGCTTGAATAAAATAAGGTCGAGTGGCACACGAGGATATTACGCACCAAGTGTCCAAACAACCAAACACTTGGATATTACGCACCAAGCGTCACTTGGATATTACACACCAAGTTCCCAAATTCCCTCCCATTAGCGATATTACGCACGCCATGGGGTTTCAAAACTTTGTTTTTAGAAAAGAGAGAGGAAGATCCTTCAGAGGCTCCATCCTTCAGATGCTCAATGTTGTTCTATTTTCGTGAACACGGCTGATCGATCAGATTGCAATACTCTCGAGAGTTTGTGCACTTTACCCACAATCCACGATGAAGTCCTTTTACAGACAAGACCATGGCGAGGCTTTCCCTTAGTAGCCCCTCTACCTTCCGGATCCAACCGTGCCAAGAATCCTCCAAATGTTGGTACCCAGGTGAGGTTTCCCACTAAGTACTAGGCCAAGACAGAACCCATAATGTATTGTGGTTGCACTAGAAGCTTCTGAATTCTGAAACATGGCAGACTTTTTTGATTCCTGTGCGGCCGTCCTCCACCAAAATCACACTCGTTGACCTGACAACCATTCCGCCCAGAAGAAAACTTAGTTTTATTTTGAAGTGGATTTGAGAAGAAAAGTTTGCTCTAGAGAGCCTTTATACTTAGAAAAATTCTTTGTCTTTCGAACCCCCCAATGGTACTTTGTATATATAGCATAGCAAGCCATACTTAGTAAAAACAGGGGTAACCTATTAGGATGGGAAATCCTAAGTATAGAGCTACTCATGGCGTAGTACAAAATCATCGCACTTGCAAAATAACACTAAGGAAAATTCTACTAGATCATCCTACACATGCATACTACAGAATTTTGAAGATCACATGCATAGAATCAAAACTGGGACAAAAGTTATGAACAAGTGGTGTAACTTGCCTTGATCCGAGCAGCACTCTACACAATAGCACTCCTTAGCGCACTCCGAGCAATATAACGAATCACAAACATAGACTTGATCACAACTTGCTCAAAGCATACACAAAGGAAAACATGCATGCATGCAACATGGTAGTTTATGCAAGGTTGGTTAAATTGATCGAGGTAGCAAGTTTGTGTTGTGATAGTGTAAGGGTGTCACTAGGAGTTATTATCCCAAGGGTTTAGATCTAATAGAGTCACTAAAACAAATCCTAGGATTATAAGAAGATCAGCCATCTAGTTAGCCCCAAGCTAGATCTAATGACCCTAAGGAAAGCTCAATGATTTGGATCAGTAGGTATTGTGGAAACAAAGTTATAGCAACAAGAATCAAATAGAATAGAATTTTAATTATTTTTCTATATATCAAACCCTCTAATCCAATGATTAAAATCTACACCCAAAACATTACAGCAAACCTGCAATATTATTACAGATTTGGATTCTACATAAAATTAGGAATCCAACGGTATATTACAAGCTAGATTTGGACAAATATTTGATTTTATATGATTTTCGCAAGTTTTAATTCCAATCTGCAAACAGATCTAAATTTCACTAAAACCTAGCCAGGTGTCACCATCTGATTGGGCCAGCTGGAGCGACGCGGCGCTGGCACATGCGTGCTGACGCGCGTGGCCATGTGGCACGCTGTTATTCGCCGATACCCCTTCGTTCGAATCTTCTAATCCACAGCGTCGGCCTGGATCTAACGGCTTAGGAGCAAGGACGGCTCACCTCTCCGGCTGGCGATGGCGGCTGGTGGCGACGGCGCTGCGGTGGTCGGCGTCGGCGTCGGTGTCGCTAGGTGATGGCGAAGCAGCCTCGGGCGATCGTCTCCTTCTCGCGGTTCCGCCCGTAGACTCGGATTCGAGCTTCTCTTCCCCGAACGGTGGCGGCGGCTGCTCCTCCTCCGCAGCTCCGGCGAGCAATTCGCGGTGGCACACTGCAGTACACAGGGGGAAAACGCGATGAGTAGATGACGTTGATCGAGAGGTCAAGATAGGGGAAGAAATAAGGGGATGGGGGTTCCCGTGTCGCCGTCTCTGTTGGCTTACCGAGCGCGGCGGCGGTTCGACGTCACGGAATCAGAGGGGCTAGGGTTCTAGGGTTTTGGGGGACGGAGGAGAGGCGTGCGGTCGGTTTTTATAAGCAGTCTGGGGGGAGAGGAGTCCTGGCCGGACACGGATGCGGGGGAGGTCGCGGTCGGTGCGGACTCTGTCCTCGTCGGAGAAGAAAGGAGAAGGGCGACGGGTGGGGCCCGGGTGTCGGTGGTGGAGGGGAGGAGTGGTGGGCCGACGTGCGCGGGTAGGTTTCCTGCTGCGCGGGCGCTTGGGGCGGTGAGGGCTGGCTGGCGAGCCGGCCCAGCTAGGGTTAGCTGTTGGCCCTTGTCCTCTTTTTTTTTAACAATTTTCCCCTTTTCTGTTTTAGAAAAACTCCAATATCTTTTGCAAGCCAAGTCCAAATTTGATGAATCTTGTTTCTAAATTTTTATAAAATTGAGGTGGTCAACATAGGCCAAAGTTTAATGTTTTTCAAGGTTTGTAGAGGGGGTCATGCTACTACAACAAGGGTGCTAACTTATGGGAATATGAAATAGGGTTTTAAATGGGTTTATGTGCCAGGGTTTTTATTGCAATTTTTGAAATGCAGGATGCAATGATGCAAGGATGATGCATGACACTAATATCACCCTAATATAGAATCTGGGATGTTACACAAATTCAGAGACCTACAGAGTCCGTTTCCAACTAGGTAACAGATCTGGTAAGAAAAGTTCTGCGAAAGTACAATCCAACTATATTTTTGCAGTTTTCAGTCAATAAGGAAAGTTTCGAAGCGAAAAAGGGACGGAACCGGAGCCGGGGTGGCCCACACCACCCCATGGCGCAGGCCCAACCCTAGCCGCGCCACCGGGTGGTGAGGCCAACCAGGACTCCGCCCACTGCTTTTCTCCCAAAGACGTTCCTTTTGATATGAAACTTCGTAATATATAACCCCCAGATCCCCCGAGGTCTGGATATCGTGTTTTCGTCGTGTTTTTGTTTCGATCTGTTTTTGTCAGGACATACTCTTTGAGAGCTTAGAAGCACAATGGTGTCTGCCAAGGATAAAGGGAAGGAGCCCATGGAGGAAGACCTCCAAGACCCCGGGAAGGAGACGGAGATCAAGAGTGAAGGTGAAGAGGAACAAGGCCAACGTCCGCATACCGGCACCACCATTGCAAGCATTGGAGTGGTGAAACCTGCCAAGGTTAGAAGGACTGCATGGATGCAGACTGGGGGATGATTTATGCATTCATGTTTCTTATGTTCCTTGTTTTGCACATTGCTCTTATCTTGAAGTTTACTACTTTGAAAGCTTTCTTTGAAAACCAGCTATTTGTGAACTCAGCAAATTATCAACTATTCTTCGACCAAGAGCTAAGTTTGCCATTACCAATCATGATTCACTGTCTATATCTTTATTGTGTTTCCTTTACTCATTACAAGTTGAGTTATATAATAGTGAGTTGTTTTCTATTATAATCTATGTATTAGATGAATGTGTTGCTTCTTGTCTGTATTCTTTTATCGACTCTTCACTCCATAAACTTGAGGTCATGTTTATTGAGCTCAGATTCGCTTGGGGACAAGCGAAGTCTAAGCTTGGGGGGAGTTGATACGTCCATTTTGCATCACTATTCTATGTCTTAATTCACTATTATTCATTGATATATTTTGTATTGAGAGGTGATACTTATGTTATTTCATCTATTTTTGCATGGTTGATGACTTTTGGAGCATGGACCGCAATGTGGATTCTGATGGAAAAGGTGCTGTTTGGAGGCAAAATTCGCGAAGATCAGAAAATCCGGGAAAATATATGGAGAATTCTATTTTTCCAGAAGACTCAGGATGCCAGAAGATGGAGTGGAGGTGGGCCATAGGGGGCCCACACCACCCCATGGCGTGGGCAGGCCTAGGCCACGCCAAGGAGTGGTGTGGCCGCCCTGGCCCACTCCAGCCTCTCCCCTCTGGCGTATATCAACCTCCCGAAACCGTAAGACTGAAGGGGGGGACCACAAAAAGATTACGCCGCCTCTGCGGGGCGGAAAACACCGAGAGAGAAAGATCTCTCCGGCACACAGATTTCTGCCTGGGGAATTCCTTCCCAGAGAGGGGAGATCGTCGCCATCAACACCACCATCAAGCTGGACTTCATCGGGATCATCATCATCGTCACCACCATCATCATCATCAGCACCCTCATCACCATCTCCATATTGCTGTAACAATTGCGTTGAATCTTGCATAGTTCATAGGGGAAACTTTCCCAGTGTTGATTACTCCTTGTAGTTGATGCTATTCATTGAACCATTGAATTATTGTTTATGTTCAGATTGTTATACATCATTATTCCATCTCTGATCATGATCCATATGATGTCTTGTGAGTAGTTCGTTTTGTTCTTGAGGACATGGGAGAAGTCTTGTTGTTAGTACTGGAGTTGCGTTGAGAAAGATTCAATAGATTGTTATTTAAGTTGTGGTGTACTTCTTCTAGTGGTGCCATGTGAATGTCGACTACATGACACGTCACCTATATGGGCCTAGGGGAATGCATTGTGTATTTGGCTACAAATCGTAGGGGTTGCCGGAGTGACAGAAACCTGAACCCCCGTTAGGAAACCATTGCACAAAGGACGTAAGGGTCTTAGAGTTTAAATGTGTGGTTTGGTTTCTACCTTATTTACTTTCTTGTACTTACGGATGTTTGCAAGGGGTATAATCACAAGTATGTATTAGTCTTGTATGGGGCGGTACATTAGCACAGGTTCACCCACACAACACTTAGCAAGCTAGAGAAGATTAATCGACTATATGAAGCGAAAACACTTGACAGTCCTCCCATGTGTCCTCGAGAACGTTTGGTCATCTATAGAAATACAATCGGCTTGTCCTTTGATACACAAAGGATTGGGCCACTTGATGCATTTATTCCTACTGTCTTTTATTTACTCGTACTTTGTTTACTTGCTTTATCGAAAACCCCTAAAAATCCGTTTGTGAAGTATTTGCAGAGAATTCCTGATCCATACCACTAGCCAGCACCTTCTGCTCCTCGTTGGGATTGACACTCTTACTTATCGAAAATACTGCGATACAGCCCCTATACTTGTGGGTCATCACACCCCAGCAAAGCCAATGTGGTAGCGGATGCTCTTAGCAGATTGTCGTGTAGGCTAAACACCATGATCAAGGAGAACCAGCCAAGTTTGCATGAAGAGTTGGAGCAGTTTAGAACTGAGCTAGTTAGAAAAGGATTTTTAGCTAGCATTGAACTTCAACCCACTTTGATTGGCCCAATCAAGGAAGCCCAGAAAGGAAATGAAAGTATCGACGGAATCAAACGTCGTATTGGTACAGGAAAGGTACCTGGATTCACCGAAGACGAAGAAGGAGTTTTGTGGTACAAAGGACGTATCTGTGTGCCAGCAGATTTGGAGCTGAAGCAAGTTATCATGCAAGAAGCTCATGATACTCTTTATTCTATCCACCCCGGAGGAACGAAGATGTATCAGGATTTGAAGGAGCAATTTTGGTGGCACAAGATGAAGAGAGAAATCGGAAGCTACATCGCAAGGTGTGATATCTGTCAACGAGTCAAAGCGGAACATCAGAGACCCGCAGGACTGTTGCAACCCTCACAGATTCTGGAATGGAAATGGGATTCCGTCAGAATGGACTTTATCACCGGTTTGCCTACTTCTAGTAGGGGAAATGACTCAATCTGGGTCATCGTTGATAGACTGTCCAAGGTAGCTCATTTTATACCTATCAAGACAACCTACCAGAGTTCGAAGCTAGGAGAGTTGTACATTGCTAGAATAATCAGTTTGCATGGAACCCCCAAGACCATAGTGTCGGATCGAGGCACCCAATTTACCTCGAGATTTTGGCATAAAGTCCAAGAAGGATTAGGAACCAAGTTGAACTTCAGCACCGCTTATCACCCGCAAACCAATGGACAGACTAAAAGAGTCAACCAAATCCTAGAGGATATGTTGAGAGCTTGTGTGTTAGAGTATGGATCAAAATGGGAAGATTATCTTCCTTTCGCAGGATTATCATATAACAACAGTTATCAAGCCAGTTTACAAATGGCACCATTTGAGTTCCTATACGTAAGAAAGTGTCGTACCCCTTTGAATTGGTCGCAAGTAGGAGAGAGACAGATTTTTGGACCCGACATTCTCCGAGAAGTTGAAGAGAAGGTTCACAAAGTCCGTGAGCACCTCAAGACCTCCCAATCCAGATAGAAGAGTTATGCTGACAAGAGAAGGAGAGACCTGACTTTCAATGTCGGAGATTTTGTGTATCTCAAGGTTTCACAATTGAAGGGAACCCAATGTTTTAGTCTGAAAGGAAAGTTAGTCCCCAGATATATCGGACCTTTCAAGATTCTGAATCGTCGAGGAGAAGTATCTTATCAACTGGAACTGCCAGAGGAGATGTCAGCCATCCACAATGTGTTCCATATCTCGTTATTTCGCAAATGCTTAGAAGTGCCAGAGAAGACCGAAGTTTTTAATAACATCGATCACTGAGCTGTTGATATCAACAAGGATCTGACGTATTGTGAAGTGCCCATCCGTACCTTGGAGGAAGCCTACCAAACCACCAAGACTCGGAGTATCAAATTTCTCAAGATTCAATGGAGCAACCATACCAAAGACAAAGACACTTGGGAGCGAGAAGATTACATTAGGACTGAGTTCCCAGATCTCTTTAGTTCCTAGTTTTCTTTCTTAAATCTCGGGACGAGATATTGTTTAAGGGGGCAAGGTTTGCAGCATCCCAAAACTTTAATCCAAGTGATCAAGATCAAATCTACCCAATTTAGGGTTAACAAAAACTTTTCCCATTTAAAACCTTTAAGCATTCATATGTGTGTGCATTTAAAATAGGAGTTGTTTGAAATGCCATGATTGTTTGTTCTAATGGTTGTAAAATGGTTCTATGATGAATGTCACATCATCTAGATCATTCCCAAGAAAAAACAAAAGAAAAAGAATTAAATAAAGGTAATGGTCACTTTTGCCATTTTAATCACCTAACCCACTTTGGGTATCCCTAGCACTCAAATTCAAACAGAAACAATTGTGAATATTTGCACCCCTTACTACTACAAGTAGTGATGTGCCAAGGCCCACTTTGTGATCTCCCAAAAACATTTGAACTCTAATTTAAATGACATTGGAAAATTGAATCTAGTTCATATGTCTAGATCACACTTTTTCAAAAACCATCCAAATGAACTCCATTTCAAAATCCCATGCAACCACAGATGCTTAAGCATGTAACAAACCACTCCACCCAAAATCTCTGAAAAAATCAAAAGTTTTCTTCATGCGGCCATTTAATCAAACACTTGGCATGCACTAATCACACTCTAGTTTAGGTTCACTGTTTCTACAGGGTTTTGCCACCCATTTGACCTCCATTTTCTCCCTGTGTCCCTCCTAGCTCTAAACAAACCATAATCAGCCCACCCCCTTGCCCCTAGCAGCAGTGCACCGCCACCCCGAGGCCATGCTCGCCAGCGAAACATGCACCAGCCGCAGGAGACCGCCAGCCCCTCTCCGCCGCTCCAGGAAGCAAGGCTCCACTCCACCGCCAGCCACGGTCCACCCCACGGCCCCTGCTAGCACCTGGACCACCCCAGAGCCACGCCACACTAAGTCTCTACGCCACGCCAGAGCATGCTAGAGATCCCTCACAGCCAGCACGCCACAGACCGCGCCTCGACCGCAGACCGTGCACGCCGCTCCGCCTTGTCCACCTCACCCCGCCAGACATGGCCGTGCACCGCCGCGTGACCCACGATCTCCTTGAACCACGTCGAGCACCACCTCTATGCCCTAGAGCACGCAACACTCCCGACCGATTGCCACCGGCCCTAACTGCGCCATAAAGCCATAGAGGACCGCCAAGAGGCAAGCCACCGTCCACGTATCTCGCCCACGTCGGTAGCCCGCTGTACCGTCATCACCAGCGAGCACCGCCCAGGCCTCACTGCTGCCTTGTCGCGCCTATATAAGGAGGCCTCCCAACACCATTTCCTCACATCACTCTCATCCACTCCCCCTCAGAACACTCCTAGAGCCCCACCGGAGCAAGCCGTAGCCCGTAGCGCCGGAATTTCGCCGGAGTCTGCCGCGGAAGGAGGAGAAGGGCGCCATTGATCTAGACCATCTCCTGGGACGCCGCCAGTACCAGGAGAACCACCGTCGTATTCTCGTTCGTTTTCCATCCTCGCCGCACTAGCTGGAGCTCTGGTACGTCCCCACTGCACCCCCACTGAGCCGCTAGGGTTCAACCTTGTCGGCGACAGGTCTGTCATCGATGATAAGCCCCAGCCGTAGATCTTAGTTCTAATCCTACGGTCCACGTTGCCCCGTACCGCTTCATGTCTAAAGAGCCACTAACAGGCGGGACCTCCCTATCAGCTGTCCTCAGCGTCGCGGAGTGAAACCAGGCTGGCCCATCAGTGTTCCAGCGCGACCCAGTTAATTCAGATTTAGATTTTCCTTCTTAGCTGAAACTTAGTTATGTCCCTTAGTTTAAAAATCAATTCAGAGAGTTTTACAAATCCAAATTGAGTGATTCCAATTTTGTTGGAAAACTATTTAAAATCTCTATCGAAGACCGTTGGATTTAAATCATTTATACTTATAGATCTCTCCTAGTTAAAATAACAAGACAGAAGCTTATTCACATTCAAACATTTTTCTAAAATCAACCATAATAGCTTTTGAGTTGATTCCAACTCTCAAAAATCAAATTTAACCATACCTATCTGAATATGTAATAATATTTAGGTTTGCATGTAGTGACTTTAGACTAGTACCAAAATAATGCTATATAGGCATTTCTAGTCACTTTAAATCATTAATTATTAAACTTGATCTTATTAAAATATGATCCACCCTTTAAATCACATTCCCATATATTAGAATATGTGGTGATGACATGTGTCCACGTGATCCCATATTATAATTGGAGAATATTAAATCTTAGTTAATTTCAATGAGTAGAAATTACTTTTCTCAAATAAAAAGAATGAAGCTAGTTCATGAAACTCAGGATGCTTGTGATGATAACAGATCATCAAATGTGTGCCTTAGTGTGCTAAGTAGAATATAGTACCGACCAATTCTACGAGGAGGAGGAGTTCTACCAAGAGGAGGATTAAGAGAATTGCAACCATTACACCAACCAAGGCAAGCTATTATTGGCAAGCTAACACTTGCAAGTATTATACCTAGCAAGCCATCTTTAACAATACAAGTTAACCCTTGCAAGATAGGTAACCCAAGCAAGATGCATTAGGCATGCTTTGGGTATATCATTTTTGGCTTATACCTACTCCAAGTTTTATTTACAGCTTACCTTCTTTACTTTACCAAAGTCCTTTACTTGTTTAAAGGTAGCATCAAGAGTATAAAACTTGACCTATCTAGTTAGACTTAGATTTCATTCTATGGCATGATATCGAGATTAGCATCCCACCTTAGTGAACACTCTTAACTTAGTAGTTGGAACTAAACCAAAACTTGATTCACTTTAGATGGGAATACTTGGTGAAAATGACTTGTGAAAACCTTGGAATGATGAGTCATTCTATTGAGATGTTTTGACATGTGTTGAGAAACACAAATGTTTTATGATGATGAAAATGTTGAGGCATGAGCCTTACCCCTTTTACAAAACTGATGGTTGGGTTCGGATGCGATACCATTCCAATTTTACTGTACAACCACAATACCTGAATTGAGTAAGGCTTAGCCGGAAGTTTATATGCATTAGTATTTGTTCCCTCACGGGAGAGGTCTGAGCTGAGGCTACCTCTCAATGTTGTCAACCTATGCAGTGCCCATGATGACAGATGGTCATGGCTGGGAGGCCATACTCATAGGAGAGGTGCTTATACTAGAGTGTGTAAAGGAAAGGTTATGTTTGATTATCTGCATACTAAGTATGATGATTCAGGGTTACCCCTGACAGATGTATCGAATCTTGTGGTGAAAGTTTACCACCTCTGCAGAATGTCAAACTATTCGAATAGCCGCGTCCGTGGCTATGGACAGTTTGAGTGGCCATACTGTTTCGGTGTCAGATGTTTTCAAAACGACTTATGAAATTAATTGTGACATGAGTTGACCACAACAGAGTTGTGACTATGACAACTAAGTTCCCACTTAGTTGTTTTCAAACTTTACTTTTATCTTTGTTTGTTTGTGAACTTAGCTTAGGTTTCAAACTTAACTTTACAAATAAACGTAGAGTTAGCATTCCTACTAGAACTATCCTAATTGTTAGTAGTAGTTTGCGAGTACTTAAAGAGTCCTCATGGCTTATGTCCTTGTCTGTTCCCATGGCCAGACTATGAGGAGGACTACCCTGAAGGAGGACAGCAGGACGGCTACGACAACTAGGATCATCTCCCATCGTCATCATTGCCTGTGACACTGAAGATGGATCCCACCGCTACGCTATTTATTCTGCTGCTTGGTTGTACTAAGACTGGATCATGAGATCCTTTATTTGTGTAAGACCTTATTATGGTTTGTAATGGATGATGTACTGTGATATCCAATCTATTATGTCTCGCAAAAATGGTAATCCTGGGATTGCGATGTATGGCATAACAGGCATGTGGGATTAAAATTCCGGGTGTTGACATCACCTCCACGATTGGACTGCAGAAATTTAACCTTTTATTACGATGATTTTACACTTCACTCTGAAATCCTTGAACTTTTCAAAGGTTTTAGACTTGTGTTTCATCAAATAGATATATCCATATCTACTCAAATCATCCGTGAAAGTAACAAAATAGCGATATCCACCACGCGCTGACACACTCATTGGACCACATACATAAGTATGTATGATTTCCAATAAATCATCGCTTCCATTATACCAGAAAACGGGGTTCTAGTCATCTTCCCCATAAGTCATGGCTCACATGTATCAAATGATTGAAGATCAAGTGATTCCAAAAGTCCATCAGAATGGAGTTTATTCATGTGTTTTACGCCAATATGACCTAGACGGTAGTGCCACATATATGCAGATATATCATTATCAAGTTTAATGCTTTTAGCGTCAACATTATGAATATGTGTATCATTACTATTGAGATTCAACTGAAAAAACCATTCATCACAGGTGCATGACCATAAAAGATATTATCCATATAAATCGAACCACCATTGTTTTCGGATTTAAACGAATAACCACTTTGCAATAAACACAATCCGCATACAATGTTCATGCTTAGTGTAGGCACCAAATAACAATTATTAAGATTTATAACTAATCCTGACGGCATATGGAGAGGCAACGTTCTAACAGTGATCACATCATGATCCATTGCCAACACGCATTGTGACCTCCTCCCTTGCTAGCCGTCCCTTGTTCTGTAGCCCCTGATTCGAGTTACATATATTAGCAACCGATCCAATATCAAATACCCAGGTGCTACTCGAGTACTAGTCAAGTACACATCAATAACATGTATATCACATATACCTTTATTTTCCTTGCCGTCCTTCTTGTCCGTCAAATACTTGGGGTAGTTGCGCTTCTAATGGCCAGTCTCCTTGCAACAATAGCACTCGGTATCAGACTTAGGGTCATCTCGGGATTTCTTTTCAGGCGCAGCAACATATTTGCCGCCCTTCTTTCCCTTATGTTTACCCTTATTGTCTTTCTTGAAACTGGTGGTCTTATTGATCATCAACACATGATGCTCTTTCCTGATCTCCACGTCTGCAGTCTTAAGCATTGACAGAAGCTCGGGAAGAGACTTCTTCATGCCCTGCATGTTATAATTCATCATGAAGCTCTTGTAGCTAGGTGGAAGATATTGGAGAACATGATGCATGGCTAAGTCAATGGAAATCGTTATTCCCAAAGACACAAGCCTATTAGTGTACCCAGACATTTTGAGTACGTGCTCACTAACGGAGTTGTTATCTTCGATCATGAAGCTAAAGAACTTTTCGGAAGCATCATAAGACTCTATGGTAGTATGGGTATCGAAAATCATTTTCAATTCACCCATGGTACCAAAGGCATTGGAATTTTCGAAATGCTTTCGAAGTTCTGGCTCTAGCCCATACAGAATGCCACAATGAACTAAATTGTGGTCCTCCTGACGAGTCAAATAGACATTCTTTTCTTTGTCAGGGGCATCAGGAGCTGGTGGGGGGCCTAGAGGCGCTTCTAGCACATATTGCTTTTGTGCAACAGTGAGGAGAATCCTCAGATTCAGGGCCCAGTTGGTAAAGTTGCTACCGTTCATTGCAATTTTCTCTTTCTCCACGAACACATTAAAATCAAAAGCAGGTGGTGCCATCCACAACAGAATTTGTAAAGTTTATTTCGACTAAGTTTATGATAGATCGAGTTCAACTAATCCAAATTACAAAACTCCCACTAAAAAACATCATTCCTCGTGTCTTTTTGGTGATTACATGAACCAAATCCACTGCACCAAGTTCGATCATCATGTGAGTCGGTGTAGCTTCAAAGGAGAGCATCTATATGGGCATCATTTCAACTATATGACTCATATTTAACCTTTCGGTCCGTGTTCCGAGGCCATATCTGTACATGCTAGGCTCGCCAAGTAAGCACCTTAGTACTCGCGTGTGTAAAACTGTCTTACACCCGTTGTATGAAAGCGTAGAGTCAAAAACACCCGATCATCAGGTGATGTCTTGAAACGACAGACTTCCTTAACGGTGCATACTTATGGAACAACATATTTTATATTGATATATAAATGTGGGATCACCTTATAATGCTACTAAAATACCAAACAAGCAATATAACATGCAAACATCATATGCATAAAGTGAAATGATATGGTTCTTGCACTTGATCAGTATGATGTGCATCGTGGTACGATATTTATCATTCCTTTGTGTGTAAGGCCAAGGTCTATGGAACTTACACGTTATATATGCTATAGTTTGCAAGAGTATCAATTATACTTCAAATTATAATATTACCATATCATGACACTAGCCCATCAACAATCTAAACTGGACGCTTCTAATTTATCAATTGCATGGAACCACAACGATGATAATCAAATTATTAGCAACTCTTTGTAAATCAGATATTGACTATAGTAGGATAGACAGACACCCACTAGCCACTTATGAAAAACTAGTTGCATGTCAAGCGTGGAACAGGTCTCATGTGCGAGGACATGTATAGTTAGTTCGGGCCGCTTCATCCCACTATGCCACGAATATCCAAAATACATATAAGATGCAATAAAACGATCAACATCGCCAACATACTATTATGTGTACTACCCGTGCAAAGAATATATGTATAGATCAGGCTCTGACACCACTATTGGGTTCACAACATAGAAAAGAAAATTTCCTACAATGGGAACTACTAAGCACCAAGATCTATCCACCTAGATACAAGCAACGAGTGGATATACATCCATAGAGAACATACCCTTGAAGAACGACAAAGTGTAACGAGATTGGACTCGTGGATGATGTAGTCGATCGCTTGCAGTGAAGTAGCAAGTCCTTCTAGACGAAAAGCCACCAGGAACATGTATCTCGCTAATCCGAGAACATGGGGGAATAATTCTAGAGGAGGAGAGATCCTTCACGAGGAGGTGTGCTTTGTGAGGAGGAGAGGGCCCTTTTATAGGAACAGGGGGGAAGCCTCCTCCCATTTCCGGCAGCCATGGAGGTGCCCCCACCTCTTCCTTCATTCATGTGGGTGGAAGCTCCACTCACATAAACATGCCTCCACTCACACATCCACTCAAATGCATAAATGTTCCATCAAAATTATTGCACCTCTCATTAAATAAAACTATTTTATTTATATTATTTAGAATTTTTTAATTACTTTAATTAACAAACATTCACATAGCCTCCCTGCAACATTTCAATATCACATGTAGAACCAATTTCAGCAATTTCACCCGAAATAATTCTAGTGTCCATTGAAATAATTCCAGCGCTTTGCAATTCTTTTCTCTAGAACACATTTGCTCCAAACGGTGTCGGTATACCTTAAGCGTGTCACCCTACGGTTCACGAATAATGCAGACATGATCGAGACCCTTCTCCGATCAGCAATCAGGAGCGGGACCTGGAGATCCATACTGACTTCGACACATTCAACGATGACTTCTGTGATCGTTAGAACCTTTAACGCTAGTAACTAAATCCCTTTTTCTCACGATATATTAGATGTACGAGATACGATCATCAGTATCTCAATATCTAGTTTGATCTCGTTACCGACATGCACTCTTTTCTTGTTCCCGTGATATAACATTCTATCCTGTACCTTTCAAATTTATTTGCAGCATCAATGGGAACCTTCTATCCTGTACATTTCATGGTCTCCGAACTTTCTGGCTCAACCTCGTTTCTTCTTTGTAGAAGATTTGCTCGATACGGAGGGCTAAAAGAAGAAATAGCGTTAATATATGTATATAGACAAAAGAGGCTTAATTAATTAATATATATATGCAGCTCGCCGGAGTTTTTATTATTTAATGTTCCCTCATCTGCTTCTCCCTCACCGGAGGCATCTATTCGGTCAAAACCCGGATCTCCCTCACCGGAGTTGTTCAGATATAGCATGGTGACATCGTTATCATATGTCCTCCCTCATTGATCATATCCTCAAGCGCAATTTCCTTTTCTTCGTCTCTTGGTTCCATAGTTTCTGCAAAAGGGGAAATGCAGATGTGTCGAAGCGGCCAAGCGAGGAGGTTAGGTAGGCGAGATTTGACGGATAGGGTGCCGTGGTTTGACGATGAGATAACCTTAAATGTAACCCTAATACATGCTTGACAATTTAAAAAAGGGTCCGAGGGATATAAACCGTAATTCGAAGAAACCCTAATATATGGAGTGCGTTGCCACACCAGTTGATCATCCCTGTATGGCCAGCGTTGCTGCACCGTCCATCGTCCCTATATGGAGCGCGTTTCCGCACCCGTCCATCGTCCCTATATGCCGCATGTTGTTGCACCCGTCCATCGTCTCTATATGGCACGCGTTGCCACACCCGTCCATTGTCCCTATATGGCGCCTCTTGCCGCGCCTAACCCAAGACATTACTCCCCCGAACAAATGTGAAGCACCTGACTGTTTCTGCTTGCACCTGGCAAAACTAGCACTTACCTAGTGTGCCTCTAATTCAATGGTAACACTAGTACAACCCTAGTGTACCACTAACACAAAATGGCCATACTACTACATCCCTATTGTGCCTCTAACTCAATGGTACCACTACTATATTCCTAGTGTACCGTTATCACAAAATGATCATACTAGTACATCCCTAGTCTACCTCTAACTCAATGGTAGCACTAGTACATCCCTAGTGTACCCTACACCTGACATGGTCACACTAGTACTTCCTAATCATAACTAGCTAGCTAACTAATGCTTCTAACTAATAGGAAATAAACTAACTAGCTAACTAACTAATACTTCTAATTAGCTAACTAACTAGCTAATACTTCTAACTAAAAAATAACTAATCTAATCAAAATAATTAACCTAATCTAACAACTGAAAAAATAGAGAAAAAATGTAGAGCTCACTTGTGAGCTCCCGTACGACGAGGAGAGGTGCGGTGGTGATGGCCGGGTGCGTGAGGCGTAAGGGATGGCCATGCCGGCTATAACATCCCAACAATAGAGCTTAGAAATAAGATGAACACAGGTGTGTGCATTGCATTCATTCATGTAAAATCTGGATAATTTTCGTGCTTTTAAATAAAACTTGTCAAAGTGATTGAAGCTTCTCTTAACTTGGTGGAACTCAAGTAGATCAACAAGTTGATTGTGATAAGTTTCAATATGACCTGTCCTAAAACCTTCTTTGGGTAATATAATTTGATCTAAGGGTAGATCAAATGTAATAACACTAAGTCACAACACACTACTTAATAAGGAGTACTAGATCTTCTATAGATCATTATATGGTATTCCATACAACAACTCAAGGATGAATACTTAATATTCCAAAGATGATATCAAGGTATTATCTACCACAAATCCTGAATACTAGGTTAAGTATATAACTTAAGTAAAGAAACTCTATAACTAAATCTTGATACACTTTCTTCCCATAGTTATTCCTACCATGAGAATCATGGTAGTTTTTAAACATTAACTCTTACCACAAATAGAGTAGGAAAGGAAGTCAAGCCAAGACCATCCAGCATATACTCTTAATATGATATTAAGAGGTGACATTCCTATTTACCAAGTTCTAGTGTCAAGTGATCATTAGTGTTGAGTGATTAAATCCTGACCTAGAACTTATTAGACTCTTAGCTTTGACCTATTATATTGACCTTCCAAAGACCTTAAGTAAATTAATAAGAAGAATGAACTACTTATGGTAGAGTGTGCCATAATCAATAGAATGTGATCCTTGGTGGAGATCAAACCATCTGATGTTGGAGGACTTCACTCACTCATGAGTTAACTAGAAGAATTAGTTAAACCCAAGAGTTTAGATAGTAATTATGAAGCTATGAGAAAGTTAGTATTATTAGTACATCAAATAATAATCTTGTTAAGACCAGTGGATATAAACTAAGAGTAAGCTTGCTTGACAAGATAAGATTTATAGAGAGACTAGTACAAGTCTACTACCTAGTGATGATAGATGTTGATCAGACAACTAGAAGCCTAAGCATAGTATGATCAAAGGATGGTGGTCATTATTCTGAAGTCACTTGAGGATATGTGACTAGGTGCTGAAGAAAGGTTGTGAGTATACCAAATTAGCCAAAACCTTAGTAAGCTGAAACATCTAGCTTGATCCTAAGAAGTCAAGCTAGAGTATGATGAAGTATGTAGTATTAGTTATAGGGAGTAGTTGGAGGCAAAGTATTTTAACCAAGATAATACAAGAACAAACTTGTATTATGGGAGTAGTACCATACCTATTCTAGAGGACTGATATCGCATGTGATATAGAGAAAAATATAATCTTGCAAGCCTTGGAAGTAGTTGCAAGATGGATTTAAGGAAGTTAATAGATGGAGTTAGTAGTAGCTGCATTGATGGATTTATCACGGGTAGTTTAGAAAGGGAAGTCATATGTACTAGGAGAAGAATGAAGGAGTAATGTTGAAGTGGCATGACCATGTCATCATGGTATGATGGATATGGTAGAGTCAGATGATTGACTTATTGAGTAAGATGTGATCTTTGTGAATAAGATAAGATAGATATATGGAGTATATTTAGGAAAGGAATTCTTTACCTAAAGATAAGTTCAGTGAGGTATTAAGGTACGAGTGCTTGAGAAACCTTTAACCAAAATCATATCAAGCCATGACAAGAACCATGTCTACTTCATTATTCAAAACCCTGGAATCAAATGATAGTGGAACCATTTCCTATTCCAAAGTAACCATTTAATATTATCTCTTAGACAAATGAAGCTTCCAAGAGATAATTAGAGAACCAGATGGGTGTTTATGGATTGAAGCCTGGTCCATCTTATTGTCTTAAACCTCAATAGAAACCTAGACCCATGAACCATCAAGGTCATATTAAGAATTAATATTTGTAGCTCACTCTAACTGGAGATGTTATTCAGGATTATAAAGTTAGGATCATTCCTTAAATCTTGATCCCTAGCAACATACATTAATAAACTTTAGGGTAGTGTATCCTCTAGGATCCATAGTGAGTGTGGTATTAGAAACCCTATGTAGATGTTGCTGGGCATTGAGATCCCTTGTGACACATGAATGATAATGGTTATTCACCATTATATAATAAACTTCTATCAACACATCAGCCACACTTAAGAAAGTAATGAACAACTAGTTCAAGAAATGATCCATGCTTACTTTTAAAATAAATAGAATGGTTATGAAGAAATTGTAATGGAATCTAAATATAGGAAATTCTAAACTTTAAGAACCCTATGATTTAAACAAACATCTAATATGGTTATTAAAAGAGGTTAAGTATGCATATATTCCATGCCTATCACTCACCATCTTAAATAATTACCATTACAAATTCTACGGTAAAAATCAGAACATTACCATATGATTTGCTTTAGAATAAGCAAATTCCTAAAAAACCCTAATTTATATTTACTTTACTAAATAAATGAACCTTCATATAATTATGAATATTTTTATACACAATAAAAAATTTAATAGAAGGGGGTGATACATGCTTTATACAATAAAATACATGATCTGTAAATTCTCTGGATATTTAAATCCTTCAAAAATATTCATATTTGAAATGAATTTGTAAATAGAAAAAAAAGATTGAAATAGAAACTGAAATTGAAAAGGAAAAGGAAAGAAGCAGTGAGCAGACGCGGCCCATGGCCCAGTTGTTCTCTCGCTTAACTGTCACTCCAAGCACACCCAACAACATTTCTCCCGCTTCGCCATAGCCTAGTACCGGCTCAAGCCCATATACCCTTTCGCCGTTTCTTTTCCTTTCTTCCTCCTCTTGCTAGAAGGACATCGCCGGGAAGCAGCTCACTGGCGAGTGCTCTGCCGTTCGACGTCACTGAGATGACCGCTGCGCTACGATTCGTGCTACCGATGTTGCCATCGTCTATAAGAACCCTGTACACGCAGAGAGCGAACTCCGTTTTCCCTTCTTGTTCCTCCTCCCTTATCCGCTAAAAACCTAGCTCGTCAGAGCTACGGGGCGCCGTCGTCTCAGTCAGTATTACGGCTATCAGAGACCACCATCATGATCTCCTTGATGTCCTTGTTCGCCCCCACTAGACCATGAAAGCCGGAGAGCTTCCAATCAAGATAATCGACACCTCCCTTCGGCCACCAGTCACCGGCGTTCACCGTCGATTTCAAGCTCGCCTCTCCTCGTCGTCACCTCTACGAGCTTCCTAGTGAGTCACCGGTTCTCCCGGTACCTCCCACACCTCCCTTCTGCTCTCGTCTATCCAACACGCCCGCTCCCGCTTGCTCACACGCTCCCGATCGAGAGATCGATCAACGATCTAGAGGATCGGCCCCGGTTGATGTCAGCGTGACATCACGCTGATGTAATCCACCTGTTTTTATTAATTCATTTATAAATTTTATTAATATTTTCCATAATAAATAATTCCATGGATATGACATGGCATAGGTCCCACCAGTCAGTAGCCTGGGTAGAATCGGTTGGGTATACAAAGTCTAACCCGGAGGTGTTGTGTCATGCTGATGTCACCTTGACACATTTAATCCTTTAAAATAGTTTACTAATTCCCAAAAATAATTATCAAATCTTGTTAATTATATATCTTTTGTTTTTTAATTTGGAAAATTATATATTATATATCAAAATGCTTAGAAAAATAAATTCTATAACCTAAAGCTATTATCATGTTTATTTTCCAACTTAAATAAAATAATAATTATTAATTATTAAAAACCTATTGAGGGTAAATCTTAAATAAGTATATTCTATTATTTAAAATTCATAAAAATAAGTGTAGCATATCAAAATTCTTATAAAAACAAAATACACATTTATAAACTAATTTTGTAGATTTTTGTGATACCTAACTAAGTATTTATTATTTATAAAGTGATAAAACTTATAAAAATCATATCTTATTAAAATCACAAAAATATTTGTAGTATACCAAAATGATCACAAAAACAATATCTACATGTTAAAAATATAATAATCCGCTGTTGAATTAAATAAATTCTTAGTACTCCAATAAAATTGAATTAATCTTATTTCCTTAATGGATAATTCATAAAAGGATATATATCATTGCTAATACTTCTAATATTATCCATTAAAGGTCTAATAATAGTGTTAATCTTAAGTGATGTTACTATAAAGACAGAATAGTCTAAAGCATCCTAAATACAATATTTGTTAAACTATTATTCACAAATAAGTGTGTATTATTTTCCAAAGGGATTTTATGAAATATAAAATCCTGAAGAATGATATTTTAATTTTTACTTATTAAAACCTTTACTATTATTTCACTCACAAGTTAATAAGTATATTAAAAATCCAAAGATAATTCATAAGTATTTAAGTAATGATGTTTCCATATTATGAATATACCCACTAATTTGTAAGGAAATAAATGATTCTATTCAATTATAGGTTAAGAAAACAAGACTCAAATAGAAATTTTACTACTCTTAGTTAACCTTAAAGAAACATTATAAAGTGAACAAATTATAATACCATATAATGACGAAGACAGATAAGTCTCAACTACTAATGTGGTTCTTATTTAAATAAAGTAATTCTTTCTTCTTTGAGAATTATAACAAGAAAGAAAGCCTAAGAGTGTTAACTTATAGTCTAAATGCTTATGTTTAGTTAAGTATGATTTTCTTTAAAAGTTATTCTTTTAAGAAACATTAAAAGTAATCCTTAAGCATTTCTATAAAGGCTCTAATTGATTAATAATTTGACTTAAGAAATCTTTTAGATACCATGCCCCATTTGAGTGCTTTAATATTGCATGCTACTTGTTGTATTTACATATTGTTTCACACACTATCACAAGCCTTAATAAGAAGCACAAGTATGAAGCTGATATAAAAGGGAAACACATTCCAAAGAACTCATCACAAGCTTTAAACCCTAGATCAGATACGATTAGTTCGAGGATTCGCGTTTATCAAATTGCGTAACATTACTTATGCATAATTGCATCTTGCTTCTTTCAAATTAGTCCTTACCAGACCAATGATGCTATTAACAGAATTTGGATCTTCTAATATCTTGAAGATTGTGAGTGCATAATCTAGCAATCACAAAAGGCAAATTCACAACTTGCTCATGTCCTTTGATTATTTTCTATCAAATGCTTGTAACTCAAATGTTGTCATTACCTGCATTTCAAAAAGGTCAGAAAAAATATTTGCATAATAATATGATTATAGATTATTTACCAAGAGGTAATAATCTACTGATACAGTTCTAGTGGTAAATTAACATAATATCTAGGACTTAACAACCAATGTCGCCAGTGATTGTAGCACCGTATATTACGCGTTAACCATGAGATCTGGAATGGGACAGAAAAGTCAGCTAGATCTTCTTCCTTTTGCATGGACAGATGACCTTATCGTGAGGCTGTGAATTTCTAGTGGAGAATCCAGCACATGGGTGGGAACCCCTTAGTTCTGCGTGATATTGGTGTCTAGATTATCTGTGCATAGCTATCTTGGTCAAAGTTCCCCATGGTTGATGGTGACTGCCAAATAGAGCGGCTTACAGAGTCTTCGAGAGGCTACCCAAAGAGTAACTGTGGTAGTCCATCTTGAGGGATCGTGTCTTCATGCGGGGTCGCGGAGAAGGGCAGCGATTGGCCTGGATCATCTATTGGGCCCCACATCAAGGAATTATGGACGGGAATAAGCTACCCAGTTGTGCAACAAGGAGTTAGTCTCTCATGGGTAAAGCAACGCACCTCTGCAGAGTGTAAGAACTGTGACATATTACTCTCTGTTCCGAGAAGGAGCTACGAACGCGGCAGGAAAGGAACTCCATGAAAGTTCTGGTTAACCTGTGAAGGCTGTCGGACATAGTTTTTAGAGTAAAAACAACCTGTGAAGAAATGTTTACGAAAACCTACATTCCCTATGACCTTTGGTCTGTGGCTATAGAGATAGTGCATCCTACACTCTCTTTTTAATGAACTTGCTGAGTATGCTCGTACTGAACCGTACCTTCTTAACCCTTGCTAGGTTCTAAGCCGTTGAAGACGACGTCAACACCAGCTTATGCTCAAGAAACCATCATCTACAGCTCAAGTTCTTCAATAAAGTCAACGAAGTCAACATATAAACCAACCGAAGTGAAGACTAAGTTCTTGATTAGATAGGAGTAGATGCTCTAGCCATTAACCCACTTCTGTAGAGCTTTGCATTAGCAGCAATTGTAAGCCAATTAGTTTAGATGCTAGTCTTATTAGCCAGATAGTTCTGACTTATTACTTCTGGTTCTTCTTTGTAAGAATTTTCTTTCACCCTCTTTAACCTAGAGTGTTATCTAGATCATTTGCAAGGAGTCGAGTTGTAATCTATTGTCATGTCTTGGACCTGCTGTGTTTCTGTTGTACCACTCTGAGGGATATGATACTAGTGAACGGTGTTTCATTGGTGTTATGTCAACGACTATAGTGTATTACATCACGCAATGGTATGTTGGGTCACCGCAGCGGCGCGGATCCTCTATCTCCTCCCTAGTGGCGCGGGACTCCACGGGCACGGGCGGCGGTAGTTCGTGGCTCATCGGAGAAGCGGCAGCGCATGGAGGCCGGTGGCGGGGCGGCGGTTGGGTAGCCTGACAGCGCGCGTGGAGGTCCTCTTGGGTGGCGGCGGCTCTGCTTCTCTGTTCGCGTGAAAGGAGAAGGATGGGGGGAGAAGGGGTTTCGCGTGGTTATAAAGGAAGGGCCTTTAGTCCCGATTGGTGGTTCCAACCGCGACGAATGCTCTGCTCAGACGTCCCGGTTGGAACCACCAACCGGGACGTATGTCCTATTTTAGCTGGCCTGAAACGGCGCGCGAGAGACCCTTTAGTCCCGGTTGGTGGTTCCAACCGGGCCTAAAGGTCATTGTTTCAAATGTTTTTCAAACTTCTCAGTCCAGGTTTCTGCCTTATTTCTTATTTAGGTGTTTATATTTGTAATGGTTTTTAAATGGTAAATCATTCTGAATTTGAAAAAACTTTTCAACATGAAAAGTGTTTGAATTTGAATAACTAATTCAGAACCATTTTATTTTTTTCTAAAATAATTTTCCCAACTATTCAAACTATTAACCATTTTGCCATTTTCAAATAAAAATACATTAACTCATAATTGTTGCATACTTTTGAATTTGAAAAAACTTTCAACATGAGAAGTGTTTGAATTTGAATAACTAATCGAGAACCATTTTCTGTTTTCTAAAATAAGCATTCGAAATATTAACCATTTTACCATTTTCAAATAAAAATGTATTACAGAATGATAATAGTGGATCTTTCGACAATCTTGGGTACACAGAAAAACCATTTGTCCTAGCCAATGGATTACTCATAATCATGTCTAGCCCTATAGTACACAGCTTCAGGGTCATCTTCCGAATCATCTTCGTCGTCATTACTATGGCATATTCCGGGGATCCTCAGCCCTTCCCCGGCTTGTGTAGGGTGGAACCCACTACAAGAAAAGTTTCCTTCCGCAATGACTTGGCACAATGGTCATCGTAGAAGGCGCGTCTTCCGCGATGAAATTCTCGGCTCGGCCGTGGCCGATGGAAAACTTTTTTCTGGTTTCGCGGCCCTCTACTGCAACGGATATTCTAAAAACATGGAGGAAGATCGGCCAACGCATGGCAGAAGCAAGACTTTCGTTTTCTCACGCGATGTTGACTCGGTAAAGTCTTTTGAGGTCGCGCCTTCCTGATTTGAACTCGATAATGTTGCTCGAGGCTTCTGCCATTTAGTCAGGCTGCTAGGTCCCACATGTCAGCCTCTCATTAGAAGGATCATGTGTATGATTGAATTTTTTTCCTTCGCTCGCACTACCCTGTTCCGAAGTTGATAGCGTTGCTCGATGCATATACCGTTTAATCAACCTCCTAGGACCCACATATCATCCTCTCATTAGAAGAAACATGTTTATGCTAGAATTTTTTCCCTCGGCTATTGCCTCCCTGATTTGAACTCGATAACGTTGCTCGACGCGTCTGTCGTTTAGTTAGGATGATAGGGCCCACATGTCAGGCTCCCATTAGAAGGATCGTGTGTATGATGGAATTTTTTTCCTTCGCTCGCGCTACCTTGTTCTGATGTTGATAGCGCTGCTCGATGCATCTACCATGTAATCAACCTCCTTGGACCCACATGTCATCCTCTCATTAGAAGAAACGTTTGTATAATTGATTTTTTCCCTTGGCTATTGCCTCCCTGATTTCAACTCGATAACGTTGCTCGATCTATCTGCCATCTAGTTAAGCTCCCGGGTCCTCCATGTTAGCCTCACATTATAAGAATCTTGTTTATGATGGAATTTTTTTCTTCGCTCGCGCTACCCTGTTCTGAACATGATAGCGTTGCTGGATGCATCTACCGTTTAATCAAACTCCTAGACCCCACATGTCATCCTCTCATTACAAGAAACGTGTGTACGATAGAATTTTCCCCTCGGTCGCGCCTCTGTGTTCCGAACTTGATAGCATTGCTCCCTGCATCTACCTTTTAATCATGATACATGGCCCCACATTTAATCCACTCATTAGAAGAAACGTGTGTATGATGGAAGTTTTGCTATCTGCCGCGCCTCCGTGTTTCGAACTTGATAGCGTTTCTCGATGCATTAGCCGTTTTTCCAGGCTGCTGAGTCCCCCATGTGAGCCTATCATTAGAAGAAATATGTGCATGCTCGACTTTTTTCTCCCTCGCGCCTCCCTGTTTCAAACTTGGTAGTGTCGCTCGAGGCAGGACCTGTATATGGCCACGAAACTAGGTCCCACATGCCAGTCTCTTTGTAAATAAAACCTGCATATGATGGACTTTTTACCGGTCGCGTCCGCTGTTTTGACCTTGGCAATGTTGCTCGATGTGGCAGCCGTGCATTGTCTTGCTGCTGAGACCCCCATGTTAGCCTCTCTGGTATGTTCTGGCTTGTGGGTCCCAGATGCAGCCTCGTATGTTCTGGCATCTGGGTTCCCGATGCCAGTCTCTATGTACAAGTATTTTACTTTTTTTCAAACCCGACCATTAAACTCGAATGATGTTGCAGGCTGGTGGGTCCGTGATGTCAGCCTCTCCATAAAGCAATATTGCTAGAAGGAAAAATGTAAACCCAAGATAATTTTATGTCAAGCACAGAGAATCAAACACAAGACTTCAAAACACATATAAACCATGTGCATTGCCACAACGACAAACAAAATAGATGAACATTATCATTAAAAAGCTTTATAGTACCTATAACTTATATATTAGCCTTCTTAAAAAGATTTTATGTGTCCATGTTATCTCTCCTATTAAAATAAAAGGGAAGCAATCCTGGCATCTCAATTTATTAAATGCTAGACAATGGAGTAGTTTCTTAAAAACATGGGTAGGTGGGTGTTTTGTTTTTGTTTTAAAGGGCAATTCCAAAAACGCCGAATTAAACATTTTGGGCTATTCTACATCTACTATACTCAATGGGCCATACTCCATGCGCTATTCTCGATGGGCTCCTTGATAAATAGATAAATGGGTTGTCGTCAGCAAGTCCCCTGACCCCTACAAGGGCGAATTAAATTGTTCTAGGCTAAAGAGGGGTCGAATGGGCTAGATTTTACCTCCTCTTTAGTAAAATTTGCATTATGCTGTGGCTCGGCCGGATTCGGAACACAAACCTCACTGCCGGAGGAAAACACAATTTTTATGACATATATTCGTGTACAAATATCTAAAGAATAAGGGACACAGACCGCCTGCGCCAAAACTAGACTGGTATCCAATGACTTCACTTGGTACCCTCTCCTTTCTGTCCAAAACACATCCAACGGTTCAGATGACACACAGGCAAAAGCTCTAGTGCAAGAAGCCTAGTAGCAGCGACATAACTTTTTTACAAATTCAGTAGCATTTGAAAGATCAAGTAGTATAGAAAAAGATGGAAAAAATATCGACAGATTCCTAGTTCATATTCAGCAGCACTTGACCAATTCTGTAGGATTCCAAAGTGATTGTTTCAGCTATACATACACTGAAACTCAATAGCAGTACAAAGAGAACTCGTTCATGTTTCAGCTCTAAAAACCTTGTCACACGATCAGTTTCCCTTTTCTCCAAACACACTCGATCATTGGAGCAAGCATAACTGATGATCAAGTATGCTTTTGTGTGCATACCTCCTCTTCACATTAATACCAGTGTGACCCCCATATATATGCATCCCAAAATGCCCAAGCCTGATCTAGATTGTGACAAAGCCAAGTATAAAAATGAAAGCAAGACCATCTACTACACTTGATCTAAACAAGTACTAGTACATCAATATTAGTTCTAGAAAATACCTTAGTAATAGTAACGGCATAACACTTGACAGGTTGAGTAGCATTTGAATCTTGAGCAGTACAGAATAAGATAGAAAAAATAGGGTTGTAGCAAGGCCATGACTCAGCACTTGACAGATTCGGCAGCATTTCGAAGTGACTGACTCAGCAGTACACACAATGGCCAAAAGAAATGACAGATTCAGCAATGTAGACATTGAAATTCAATAGTTGTAGCAAGGCCATGACTCAAAAGGAATGAGAGTCCATATTCAGCACTTGATCAGTCAATCTGAACAAGTACCAGCACATATGTATTACTATAAAATAGATTAGCGGTAGCAAGTTAAGACCTCCTGATATGTCATAAACGTATCTATAATTTTTGATGTTCCATGCTTGTTTAGTATCTACTTTCTTATGTTTTGTCTACACTTTGAGGCATTTTTATATTTTATCAGGAAGTAACCTATTGACAAGATACCATAGTGTCAGTTCCCTGTTTTTTGCTGTTTTTGGTTTTAGAAAAGCCAGAAAAGAAATATTCTCGGAATTGGACGAAATAAAAGCCGAAGTTCCTATTTTTCCCGACACGACACGGAGTCCAAAGGGGAGACGGAGGGGAGCCAGGGGTAGGCACACCCTAGGGTGGCGTGGGTCACCCCTGGCCACGCCACCAGGGGGTGTGGACACCCTGGCCCACCTCTGGCATCGCTTCTAGCCTATATATCCCCCCGGGATCAAAACCCTATATACCAGATCAGAATTCCACGAAAATTTCCGCAGCTCCGCCACCATCGAAGAGGAGATTCGGGGACAGAAGTCTCTGTTCTAGCACCCTGCCAGGACGGGGAAGTGGCCCTAGAGCCATCTCCATCGACTCCACCGCCATCTCTATCGCCGTTGCTGATTGCCATGATGAGGACGGAGTAGTTCTCTCTCGAGGCTAAGGGCTCTACAAGTAGCTATGTGTTCATCTGTCTCTCTATGCGTGATCTTATTGAGATCATGAGCTTTGTAATCTATAGATCTATTATGCTACTCAAGTGCTTTAAGTAATCTTTGCTTATCCCCACGTGTGTGAAGTTGACAGTGTGCACACCGTGTGCCACTTTGGCTAAGGTTACATAAATACTTATCATGAGTATATTTTGAGTTGGATGTCTCTATGAGATTGTGGTGTTTGTTGGAACCATCTAGCGCTCAAGGTGATAGTGAGGGTTTATCTAGATGGGGAATGCGAACTTTAAGGTGTGCTGTTATAGCCCTACATCGTCCAACCGAAGAGTAGTTTAGGGTAGCATCATAAAGAGAAGATATTTATATGAGAGTGTCCACTAGTGAAAGTATGATCCCTAGGCCTTGTTTCTAAGCATTACAACACTGTTTACAATCAGTTTTGTTACATGTTTCTTGCTGCCACTCTTATTTCAGATTGCAATTACCCCTTATAATCATCCATATTACTTGTATTTTACTCTCTCTTTGCCGAACTAGTGCACCTATACACCTGACAAGTGTATTGGGTTTGTTGGGGACACAAGAGACTTCTTGTATCTTGATTGTAGGGTTGCTTGAGAGGGATACCTTTGACCACTTCCTCCCTGAGTTCAATAAACCTTGGATGATCAACTTAAGGGAAACTTGCTGCTGTTCTACAAACCTCTGCACTTGGAGGCCCAACACTGTCTACAAGAATAGAAGCGTGCGTAGACATCAAGCTATTTTCTGGCGCCGTTGTCGGGGAGTGATATGTTGCAAACGTATCTATAATTTTTGATGTTCCATGCTTTATTCATATCTACTTTCTTATGTTTTGTCCACACTTTGGAGTATTTTTATACACTTTCTTGGACTAACCTATTAACAAGATGCCACAGTGCCAGTTGTTTATTTTCTTCTATTTTTGGTTCCAGGAAAGTTAGAAAATGAATATTCTCGGAATTGGACGCGACAAAAGACAAAGTTGATATTTTAGCAGAAGACACATGGAGTCCGAAGGAGAGACGAAGGGGGGCCACAGGGCAGCCACACCCCCCTTGGCGCAAGCAGGCCTAGGACGCGCCAGGGCATGGTGTGGGCCCCCAAGCTGGCCACCAACCTTGCCCCTTCGCCTATAAGAAGCCCATGGGACGAAAACCCTGAATAGAACAGCCTCTAGGCACGAAAAGTTCACAGCTTGCCACCGCCAAAAGGGGAGATTCCTGGGACAGAAAGTCTCTGTTCCGGCACCCTGCTTGGACGGGAAAGTGCCCCCGGAGCCATCTCCATCGATCTCCACCACGATCTCCATCGCCATTGCTGATTCCCATGATGATGAGGGAGTAGTTCTTCCTCGAGGCTAAGGGTTCTACCGATAGCTATGTGTTCATCTCTCTCTCTCTATGCATGATCGTATTTTGATCATGTGCTTTGTAATCAAGTAGATTTGCCTAGCTACTCAAGTGCTTTAATAGATCTCTGCTTTCCCCATGTGTGTGAAAGTGATAGCGTGCACACCATGGTGGCACTTAGGCTAGATATTACAAATACTTGTTATGAGTTATATTTGGAGTTGGATGTTTCTATGAATTTGTGGTGTTTGTTGGAACCATCTAGGGCTCAAGGTGATAGTGTGGGGTTATCTAGATGGGGAAAGCGGACTTTGAGGTGTGTTGTTATAGCCCTACCATGGATTAGAGTATCCAACCGGAGAGTAGTTCAGGGTAGTATCATAAAGAGATGATATTTATATGAGAGTGTTCACTAGCGAAAGTATGATCCCTAGGTCTTGTTTCTAAGCATTGAAACACCGTTTGCAATTAGATCTGTTACATGTTTGCTTGCTTCCATCTTTATTTCAGTTTGCCTTTAGTCATTTCCTCCCGTCAAGCTATTTTCCAGCACCGTTACCACTTATAATTATCTATACCACTTGTATTTCACTATCTGTTCGCCGAACTAGTGCACCTATACACCTGACAAGTTTATTGGGTGTGTTGGGGACACAAGAGACTTCTTGTATCTTGATTGCAGGGTTGTTTGAGAGGGGATACCTTTGACCACTTCCTCCCTGAGTTCGATAAACCTTGGGTGATCCACTTAAGGGAAAACTTGCTGCTATTCTACAAACCTCTAGACTTGGAGGCCCAACAACTGTCTACAAGAATAGAAGTGCGTAGACATCAAGCTATTTTCTGGCGCTGTTGCCGGGGAGGTAAGGTAAAAGGTACTCACATCCTCCGGTGTGAGTGCTCAAAGTTATTTCCTTTATATTCTGCAATTTTGTCTTTTTGTTTCTTGTTTTCACTAGTTAGGCTTAATGGAAAGCAACAAAAAAATTAGAGAGCTTTATAGTATTTATCTTGAGTTAGGACATGAAGTGTTTTTGCAGAGAAAATTAAAAAACCTATGGAACTTTATTTGCATGCTAATAGCAATATTATTAGTATGAATTCTTTAAACACCATTATTGCTAATGCTATGGAAAAGTCTCAGCTTGGGGAAGCTAGTTTTTATGGGAATGATGTTTTTAGTCCCCCAAGCACGGAGGAGAAAATTTACTTTGATGATACTATGCCTCCAACATATGATGATTACAATGATGAATATGTTATTTTCAGTCCACCTACTATTGAGGAGAAAATTAATTATGATTACAACATGCCTCCTATATTTTATGATCATGGTGATGAGAATAATAATGTTATCTATTTTGTTGAATTTGCTCCCACTATAAATAATAAGAATGACTATGTTTATATGGAGAGTATTAATTCTTTTATGCATGTGGCTCATGATAAGAATGTTTTATGTGATAGTTATATTGTTAATTTTTTTCATGTTGCTACTGAAAGTTATTATGAGAGACGGAAACATGGTTTTATGTATCTCAATAATATTAAGTTCCCCTCTTTATGTTTAAAGTCTTGAAGTTGCACTTGTTTTTCTTTACTATGCTTTTTTGCTTTGTGCTTTCATGACTTGTTTCTTTACTAGATTCCAATGCATAGGAAGTCGGTTAGACTTAAATATGTTCTATATTTGCTTCTTGATGCTCTCTTTTACTCTCAATTCATATTTCTTATGTGAGCATCTTCTCAAACTATCATGCCTAACTTAAAGGCGTTAAAGAAAAGTACTTATTGGGAGATAACCCAAAAGTTTTAGGTGAGTCTTGGAAGTTATTACCTCTGTAATAACCTCTCCTTATCCTTTTTATTTGCTTTTTGTGCCAAGAGTAACCTCTAATGAGAGATAAGTAATGCTTGGGAAAGTTCCTGTCCCGAAACAGATTTTTGTGCTTTGCTGTAAAAATTCGTGTAAAATATCTGTATGTCGGTTTGAGTTGTAATTTTTTGTGCTTCTTCCCCAGGTTGTTATCCAACTTTCGTTAGTTAAACACTTTTCGATTTGAGCAACAGAAGGTCTTCTAAAAAATTGGTTTCTATCTGCTGGTCTGATTTGACAGATTTCTGCCATTATTTGCATTTGCTTCTTGTTTATTCCTTTTTGGGTTCTCTTTGGCGAATTGAGATTTTTAAGGAAAGTGCTACAGTAGCTTGTGTTTTAATGGAAGTTTTATTGCTGTTGAAACTGAACCCAAAGACTTATTATCTTGAGTACACTAATGTTGCTAATAAAGATTGTGTGAAGTTTTGTATGAAGGAAAAAATTTCAGGTGTATGGAGAGAATGATGTAATTAGATGAAGAATAGACTAAAGCTCAAGATTGGGGATGCCACGCGTGTCACCCCAAGAAATATCCAAGAAGTACAAGCGTCAAAGCTTGGGGATTCCCAAGACATCCCCTTCCTCATCAATAAAAATCCAAGGTTTCTTCCAAACACTTCATTTTTATTGTTTCATGCATAGTTGTGTTGTTCTTGGAGCGTATTTGACGAGTGTTTAACTCATCAATGCCCATTGTTACGGACTTGGGTTTTGGAGAAGGAGGGAGCGCTGGAAGCATCAATCGGCTAGCAAACAAGCACATAAGGACGCAAGGTTTACCCAGGTTCAGGCCTCGTAGAGGTCCCTACTCCTGCTTGTCTGCTCGTGGAATTAACAGAGGAATCGAAGATTACAATGGTGCGCAGATGCAATATGGCGAGGGTTGTGGAAACTAGGGTTGCATGTGTCCTCCGCGCCACCCCCTCCTGGCCTTTATATAGATAGGCCATGTCTCAGGTAGCAGGTCGAGTCGGTTACAGATTAGGGTTTGCCCTTCAAACTTTCTATCTTTAGCTTCTTCTTGTTCCACAAGCAATCGGGAGTCCATTGGTTACTCGAGTTCTTCATTGGGCCATGGCAACACTGTGGGCTTCCACCATATCTGGACCGTATATACTAAACTCGAGTACGGGCAGGGTATACCCATGTCAGTAGCCCCCGAGTGTCCAGTGGAATCACAGATTCGACTGGGGACTTTATGAAGCCTTTGGAGTGCATGACTGAGTATTTTCGTCTGTTATGTTTGTGTCATATTGATTGTTGATGTGCATGCCCGATTTAACCGATGTATCGGTATCAATTAACTACCTTAGGGTAAAACAACGCAATCTACCCGAACTTGAGTCCCCGGACTCGAATTCGGAAAAGTGCTGGTGTAAATCGACTCAAGCCGCAGAGGTCTTACAGGAGTCGAATTCCAGTATATGGGTGTGAGCACTCGACGCGTCTGTCAAGGCATGTTCATCGTACCTGCATGCACGGATATATTTCTGGTAGTGCGCAGCAAATGCATTGCCAGGCCTTATTCAGGTCTTATCTTCACGCTGCAAGCGCGGCATTCGAATTTTGTCATCGCGGAGATGATTCGGGTGACCCAGGAGACACAGTCTCTTTGTAGGGAAAAATTTTTAGGCGGTGTCGCCATAAACTTCGAATGTGGATGCTATCGACACACAATACGATGCACAAATAATCATAGGGTGTGCAACCAGCGCTCCCTATGGGAGTAGCCCCCGAGTGCCTGGTTGAGTCGAAGACTCAGGCAGGGACTAAAGAACTTTTGCGACTGCTGTCGTCTTTTGTTTGCTTGTTTCAGTCAAATTTAGTTCTGGCGTTCCCTATGGGAGTAACCCATGTCCATAGTCGAATCGCGGATTCGAGTGATTGGGTATGCTTTGAATGTCCATATTCCTGCAGAAGCGAAAAAGAAAAAAAAATTGTAGGGTCCGCGACCAGCGCTTCCTATGGGAGTATCCCCCGAGTGCTTGTTGGAGTCGAAGACTCGAGCAAGTACTAAAGTAGTCGAAGTCTTCTGCTGCTCAATTTTTGATGACATCAGTGCTGACGATGTGATGATCTCAGTTGCCCGCATGAGCGAGTTTGACGGGACGAGACGAGCGGTGGGTCCCATTTTCTGACCCTGACTTGACCGACTATGCGTAATCTTTGTTTTAACTACGCCTCCTCGATTTCCGTGCATAATGGGGGTAGTGGGGGACGGTTCGTGCTTCAGGTCCTCCACGTGTCGATCACGATGGGCGTCACGCGTTTGATAGGGTTTCTGCTGGCCGTTCGATTACATCTTCCAGGGGGTTAAGTAGCAGCGTTGCTGCTGTAATTTTTTCCATCTGCTCTTTTCTCTGCCTTTGCCTTCATCGTCATTGTTGCTGCTCCTCTGCTCCCTAGAGTTCATCTCCTTCGTGGCACTGAACCAGCTCCGCGTATTCCCTAGTTACTTCCTCCGGTCACATCAACACCGCAAGATGGGAAAGAAGAAAGGAGCTGCCACGGCTGAATCCGCCGCCGCCATTGCTGCTGCCAATAAGAAGGGCGGCTCTGCCGCTGCTGGCACCAGCACCGCCGTCATCAGGAAGAAGAAGGGCACGGGCACTCACGTCACCAGTGGCGCATGGCGCGCGTCCATCATCAAGTCATCCGAGCTCTATCTCCTGCGCCAAGACGGAGTTCTCTCTTTCGTGGCCAGTGACTCACGTGTTCTAGGTGGTGAGGTAACCCCTTGCCCTCCGGTTGGTTTTCGGGTGATGTTCCTAGCGTTCATCATCCGCGGTCTTTCTCTGCCCCTGCATCCTTTCTTCATGGGACACCTTTGTTTCTATGGGCTCCAGCTCCATCAGCTGTCCCCCAATTCTATCCTCCATATTGCCTGCTACATTATGCTTTGCGAGTGCTGGCTCGGAATTGAGCCGCACTTTGGTCTCTGCAAGCGCCTCTCTAAGCTGAAGTGCCAGTCAGCGTCTGGCTCCGTAGTCTACGATGTAGGAGGCTGCGGTATCCACGTCGACTCCTCCGTCATGTATTTTGACATCAAGCTCATGGCGTCCGTCCAAGGGTGGAGGGACAAGTGGTTCTACATCGGTGACCAGAAGGCCGACGGAGACCACTCCGGACTTGCACCTTTCAATCCCGCGGCGCCGTGCAGTAGGAGGCGCTTCTGGAAGAACGTTGTGATGTCCGACGAGTCTGAGGAGACAGATGTGCTGTCTGAGCGTGTCTACGACCTTGAGAGTCGCATGGGTAAAGAAGAGGGAGGTTGCGCCCTCATTCGCACGTGGTTGCGCCGTCGCGTCCAGCCCCTGCAGGCCAGAGTCCACCCTATGTTCCAGTGGGCTGGCGTGGAAGATGTCACTCGCGTATCTGCCGATGGCATTTCCACGAGTGAAGTAGATAAGCGGGTGCGACTTCTCACGAAGTACACCGTCAAGGATGTGCTCCCCATTGAGCCAGTCGTACCTCCATTCGATGCTGCTAATCCTCCTCCTGAGGTATCGTTGTGCTACGAAGTAGCTTTGTTTGTCGAGTGCTTTTTTTTCCTTGACTTGTGCTAACCTGTTTTTTGTATGCAGGATGGGAAGGTGTCTCCCAGTATGCCCCCTCTTCCTGAGGGGGTTATTCCTCACGATGTAGATGAGGAGGACGAGTTGGAGTCGACCGTCCCATTTGAAGAGGGGGAGGAAGCCCCCGAGTCCAGCGGTCCGGACACTCGCAAGCGTTCGCGAAGCAAGGATTCGGATGCGTCGTCTCCTTCGACTCCAGAAGGCCCAGCTATTGGTGCGGAGTCGCTGATACCTGCTGTTCTTGTGAGTGTTGTGGTGCCATCTTCCCGCAAGAAGATGCGGCTGCCGAAGGAGTTTGATTGGTAAGTATACACTTCTTCTCTTGGTTCTTTTTTTGGAGTTGCATTTTCCTGTGTTTGGTTTTGTGCCACAGTCAACCGGCATCGTCAGCTTCTGGTGACGTCCAGTTTTTGAAAGAATCTGGAGTCGCGGACTCCAAGGCCAAGAAAGTGGCTGAGCGGACTCCTTCCCCTCCATTGGTAGCCCACTCCGGGCACAATTCATCAAGTTCTCCACACGATGCGGAGCACCAGATGGTTGTCCAGACGACTACGCGTCAATCGACTTCAGAGTCATTGGATGATCATGTATGTGTGATGTTGCTTCTTCTGATTTTTGTAGTCGAATTTTTCATCCATACCATCTGCTGATCCTTTGTTGTTTCTCACGTTGTAGCTTATTGTGAAGGAAGTTGCTCGCCTGGCGGAGCATGTGCTTGCAATGGGTCGCCAGCATGCAATGCTAGACAATCGTCATCGCGTGGTTGAAAGTGAGTGTTTTTGCTTCTTCTTCATCATCCTTATGATATACTCGACTGACGGTCTATCCTTATTTGTTTCGCAGCCGAGCATAACAGACTATTTTGCGATGCCGCTTCCCTTGAAAAGACGCTTACCACGGCGGTGAAGGGTCGTGATGAGGCAGTCGCAGTGCTTGACAAGTCGTGGAAACGCGAAGAGGATTTGCGCGTCTCCATCGTGGCCAGGGAGAAGTTGTTCAATGAACAACTCTTCTCGATTGCCAAGGCCCTTTCAGGTATTCCTTCGTCTGCATTTCCGTCGTCTCCCTTCTTTCGAATTTGTTATTGTGCTGACTTTTTGTGCCAACACTGTGCTCTTGTGTAGATGCCGGCGGTCTGAGCTTCGATGCCCAGGCTCTCTGCCGTGATGATGCATTGGCAGGTGCCATCGCGATAGTCGAAGATCACAGTGCTTCCATCTAGGGGACGCTAATCAAGGCCAAGGGCGTACTCAGTCGCCTCCGTGAAGAGCTGGCGCCCAAAGCTGAGCTAATTGAAAATGTAGATGATCTAGTGGAGTCCCTTGCTGGAGGCATTCCTGCAGGCTTCAAGAACTCACTCCATGTGGCTGGCGCTTCTATGTCACTCGTGATGGTTCAAGCCCATGGAGTCGAAATTGATCCCGCTGTGGTCTCCAAGGCAATGCCTGTCAGCGCGGATGGCCAACATGTAGTTTTTTCTCCTTTTGCAACTGCCTGTGGCAAGTACGGGCCGCAGCTAATCAACACAATCGCGAAGTACTGTGAGGAGCTACAACGAGCCAAGAAGGCGGCGAAGGCTGCAGCGTCAGGGCCCGGCGGGAAGTCTATGGCGTCTGATACTGCCACAGACTCGATGAGGCCCCCAAAACCGAATTCTAAGTCGAAGAAGCCGGTTTCTCCTCAGTAGTCATATTTGTAATAGTTAATATCTTGAACCCTTTTGTCTTGAACATGCTGTTGGCGGGTGTATCTGTTGACATTTTGTTATGTTCGAATGCACATTGAGTGTTTGCCTATGTATTACTTGGTCTTCTTATTATCTCTTACTTGACTTGTGATAGGGCACATCGAGTGGTCCTTTGAGTGAACCTAGGAATATTCCATCCACTGATGATACCTTAGCACAGTCGCGCTCAAGGGTGGACGAGCTGTCTCTGCTCGCGCGACTCCGTGACCGCGTGAAGCAGTTGGAGCGCGAACTGCCCGTGCTCCGTGGTAACACGGATGTATGGAAGTCGAGGGCGGAGAAGGTCACTGCCCGAGAGCAATATCTGCTGGGGGAGGTGACGCAGCTGGGCAACCAATTCAAGTGTTAGCTTTCTGCTTCAATATCTTTTCTTGTAGCCACTCGCGGTAGTTCATTGTCTTCATACTTTTGCCTTTGCTTGGTATACTTGTCAATGCACGCCATCCGCAAGATGAGACGGACAGGAATGTCATTCGCATGAATGACATGACCCAAGAGCAGCTTCAGGCTAGTGGGTATTTCTGGGTGGTTCATGATCACGCGATTGCACTGACAACCCTGCAGGATTATGCCTCACGAGTACTTCATTTCCTGAAGAAATAGAAATCGTGATTAAGAACTATCTATTAGACGATGTTTCCGCTGGATGTTGTCCCATCGAGCCTGCTGGCCCTTCTTGCAAAATTTCAAGACTTGAGTATAGTCCGCGAGTGTGTACGGCAACAGTTAGTGGTTGGTGCCAAGGCTGCTCTATCGCTGGTGCGACTGCACATGCCTGATGTGGATGTTGCAGCAATTGCTACCGGACCGCTAGCGCTGCCAGTAGGTTCGACTTAGAACATGGTTCCTCACTACCAAGCGGTGGATCGCCCAGCGGATGAAATTGTCGACCTCTTCGAGGAGCAGACAAACGTTCTTCTGTTGCAACAGTAGTTTAATTTGTATCCTGCACATAGTTGCACCAGTGTTGTAAAGTTCATATATATATGTTGTGTATAATTGATTGACATTGATGTATATAAAGAGCTTGTTAGCTCGTATGTTTTGCGAGTGCGTTGCACTATGCGATGCCTTTTTGTTAGCCTGACTTGTGTTTATCTCAGCACCTTGCCAAGCTGTCAGGTGCGTTGCAACTGGGTTGGTGTTTGTAAAGGGTTCGATTTGTGCGTCAGCTACTCAGGATATCGCGTTGGTTCGTAGAAAAGATGTGTATAGGGTGGCGCAGCCCCCGAGTGGATAAATTGCAAAAATTAAATAAAAGAACACAGAGTTTGGGGTACTTAGCTTTACTCATTCGTAGGATAGTACGAGGTACAATGTGTGGCTGAGTAGCCTTGGCTGAATAGCCTTATTTGCAATGTAAGAAATAAAAGACGACTAAGGATAGAAGCGCCGCAGCTGCACGACGTTCCAGGGGTTGGAGTACGCAACTCCTGTCTCGAAATCTTTGAGGCGATAGGCGCCACCTGGGATTAGTTTTGTAATCATGTATGGTCCCTCCCAAGGGGACTCGAGCTTGAGATGCCCTTGTTGTTTCAGTCGCAGGACTAGGTCTCCTTCGACGAAGGACCTAGGGCGTAGCCTTATGTTGTGGTAGTTGCGCAGGTTCTACTGGTAGATCATTGATCTTTTTGTGGCGATTTCCCGTGCCTCGTCAAGGAGGTGGACGGAGTCTTCGAGTGTAATTGTTGACTCCTGCTCGCTGTAAGCAACCACTCGCGGTGCCTTGTACCGTACCTCTGCGGGTAGAACCGCTTCGGTGCCATGCACCATGAAGAACGGGGTGTATCCCGTGGCACTGTTTGGGGTTGTGCGTAGGCTCCAGAGTACGGATTGCAGCTCGTCTGGCCAGCATCCTGCAGCTTGTTCGAGTGGCCCGAGGAGTCGCTTCTTTATTCCGCCGCAGACGAGCCCATTAGCTTTTTCGACTTGACCGTTGGTCTGTGGATGAGCTACTGAAGCATAGCTTACATTGATTCCCAAGTCCTCGCAGAAGCCCTGGAACTCCTTAGAGGTGAAGTTTGTCCCATTGTGTGTGATGATGCTGTGTGGCACTCCAAAGCGATAGACAGTGGACTCGAAGAACTTGACTGCACTGGCCCCAAATTGGTTAGTCACCGACATGGCCTCTATCTACTTGCTAAATTTGTCGACTGCGACCAAGAGGTATACGTAGCCTCCTCGCGAGGACTTTGGGAGCTTGCCGACCATGTCGAGCCCCCATTGCGCGAAGGGCCAGGCTAATAGTATTGGCAGGAGCTCCGCGCCAAGTGCATGTGGTTTGTCCGCGAATCGCTGACAAGCGTTGCATTTTTGGACGATGTCCTTGGCGTCACGCATGGCCGTAGGCCAGTAGAATCCAGCTCGTAGAGCTTTCGCAATGAGGGCGCGACTACCGGCGTGGTGCCCGCAAGTCTCCTCATGGATGTCGAGGAGAACAACTCTTCCATCAGCGTTTGAGATACATCATTGGAGTATTCCTGTGATGCTGTGTTTGTACAGTTCGCCATTGATACAGCGAATGAGTTGGATCGCCGCGCAATCTGTCGTGCGTCAGTCGGATCGTCCGGTAGCCTCTTGCTGACAAGGTATGTCATGTACGGTTGAGTCCAAGATGGCTCGATGATCATGACACTCATCGGTCCTTTGAGTCCTGTGTAAAGCTCCAGGTCGTCGAGTGCCATTGGCTCATTGGGCGGCACAACCCCGAGTCCGTTGTTGCGCTTGTTTTCTTCTCTGCGGCCTTTGGCTTGATGGAGCGTTCGCAGATGCGCTCGAGAAATACCCCAGGTGGTATGGGGGCGTAGGCAGAGCAAATGTTGGCGACTACGTCTGCCTCTTCATTGCTTTTGCGGCCTATGTGTTGCAGCTCACAACCGTCGAAGTCCCCTTCGAGTGTGTCATAGAGGTCGTGGTAGGCGATCATATTGCCGTTCAGTGCGTCACACTCATGCATTGTCTGGTTGACGACCAGCTTGGAGTCGCCGTATATTATGAGCCTCCTGGCGCCACAGGCTTTTGCCATCCTCATCCCGTATAATAGGGCCTCATATTCAGGTTCATTGTTGGAGGCGGTGAACTGCATTCGCATAATATATTTCAGCTTGTCTCCCTGGGGCGATGTTAGTATGATGCCTGCGCTAGCTCTATCCTTTCGCTTGGATCCTTCGAAGTGCATTGTCTAGAGGTAAGACATATCTAGTTTTTTAGGGAGCTCATTCTCCATCCAGTGCACGGGGAAGTCAGGGAGAACTTGCGACTTGATTGCATCACGCTTTTCATATGTAATGTCTCGTAGAGACAGTTCGATTCCCAAAGCGTGACTCGTCCGGTGGCGTCGGGATTGTTGAGGATATGTCCAAGAGGGGCGTCGTTGACCACCACGATTGGGTGTTTCTGGAAGTAGTGGCGCAGTCGCATGGTTATCATGAAGACGTCGTACGCCAGCTTTTGATAGTGCGGGTACCGCTGCTTTGTTGGCGTGAGTACCTCGCTGAGGTAGTATACTGGGCGCTGTACTCCGTGGACCTTGCTTTCCTCGGCTCGTTCCACCACGAGCACCATGCTGACCACCTGGTTGGTGGGGGAGATGTACAGCAACTGTGGTTCCCTTTCGTGCGGGGTCACCAGTAGTGGTGAGGTGGACAATAGGCACTTGAGATCTTCGAATGCTTCCTATGCCTCATTGGTACACTCGAACTTGTCAGCTTTAGGGAGAAGTTGGTAGAAGGGCAGTGCCTTTTCGCCCATTCGACTGATGAATCGACTGAGCGCCGCAATTCGCCCAGCCAGCTGCTGGACACCTCTTATGTTCTTCGGCTTCTCCATGGCCAGTATGGCTTTTATTTTCTTCGGGTTCGCCTCGATCCCTCTCGCGGAGATGAGATACCCGAGTAGTTGCCCAGATGGTACGCCGAAGGCGCACTTGTCCGGATTGAGCTTGATCCGGTAGCTATCGAGGTTGGCAAAGGTTTCGCGTAAATCGTCGATTAGTGAAGCTTCCTCTTTGGTCTTGATGACGATATCGTCAACATAGACTTGGATGTTGCGACTAAGTTGGTTGTTGAGGCAAGCCTGCATGCACCGCTGATTGGTTGCTCCTGTGTTTTTTTAGCCCGAAGGGCATTGTGTTATAGCAGAACACACCAAAAGGCGTTGTAACGCTATTTTTTCTTGATCCTCTTCCTTCATTCGAATCTGATTGTAGCCTGAGTAGACGTCAAGGAAGCAGAGGTGCTCACATCCCGCGGTGGAGTCGATGATCTGGTTGATTCATGGCAGCGGGAAGTGATCCTTTTGGCAGTGCTTATTAAGAGAGGTAAAATCCACGCACATCCGTAGGATATCCATGTCCTTTTTTGGTAAGACAACCGTGTTGGCGAGCCAAGTGCTTTCCTTGATCTCGTGTATGAATTTGGCGTCGAGGAGTCTGTTGATCTCCATTCCAACCGATGTTGCTCTTGGCTCAGATAGTTGCCGAATTGTTTGTTTGACTGGCCTTGCGTCTGGGTTGATATTGAGTGCGTGCTCGACGAATTCCCTGGGGACTCCTGGCATGTCCACTGGACACCAGGCGAAGATTTCCCAGTGCTCAAGGAGGAATTCGACGAGCGTGAGTTCCTATGCGGGACTCAAGTTGTTGGCGATGAGGGGCCATCTTGGCGGGGTCCGATGGGTGGACCTGAACTTTCTTCGTATGCACCGACGAGTCGAAGGATAGGTCGGGTGAACCTGGCCGACTCAGGGGAGGCAGACTGTTGTCTGTCGACTCCTTCAATCTTGCGAGTTCCTCCTGCATGCCGAAGGACTGGGATATTTTGTTGAATTCCCTATCGCAACTGTCGGACCTCTCGAAGCTCCCGTTGATTGTGATGACGCTGTTGGGGCCTAGCATTTTCATCTGCAGATAGGCGTAGTGTGGCACTGCCATGAACCTGGCGAACGCGGCACGTCCAAGGATGTAGTGGTACTGTGAGGGCCAGTCGATGACTTCGAAGTCGATGCGTTCACGTCAAAATTGTTTTGGTGTGCCGAAGATGACGTCGAGGTTGATTTTGCCAAGGGGATATATGCCCTTGCCTGGGACGATGTCATGGAATGTCGTGTCTGAGACCTCTAGGCATGTCAGAGGGATCCTCATTGCTCGCAAGGTACTTGCGAACATGAGGTTAATGCTACTTCCACCGTCCATGAAGACGTGACTCATGTCGAAGCCTCCAATCTGTGCCTCAAGTACGAGGGGACAATGGCCTGGACGGGGTACTTGGCGCGGGTGGTCGCGCTTGTCGAAGCTGATGTGGGAGTCGCTTCCACTGAGGTACTCAGCGGTGGATGGTGGTGAGTTTCTCGCCAAATTGACTTGGCGAGTGATGGCTTTTGCACCCAGTTGGAGGGCGGACTTTTTGGATCATCATGGTGCCTATGGCCCGTGGGTACAACTTGCCCCCGTGATGCTGGCCAGGCACAGCTGCAGTTGGCGGCGGTCCAGGTGGTGTTGGAGGAGCTCCATGTGCCACAGCTTCTGGGGCGGCTCCATAGCCCCTGTTGACCGCGTCGCGATTCATCCGAGCCAGGCCCTCATGAAGTTTGAGGAACTCGCAGCAGTCCTTGAGGAGGTGGTTGGATTTCTTTTTGCCGTCATGCTTGTCGATGTAGAAGTGCACGGTGCACAGCCCGGATAGCTTGTCCTGAATGGATGTTGCGGGTGCCTCGTCGCGAGTGCGGCATTGCCATACTTGCGTGGTTTTCCCGGAGTCGCGATATTCGCCGCTACGATAGCCGCTGTTGCGGCCGTCGTCGCGCTTGTCAGCATAGCCAGCTGCGACCATGTTGACGTCGTCATGGTCATCGTAGGTGTGCATTCGACGTTTACTTCAGCGATCGCGTCTGCGCTCGAGTTCTGCTTCGTCGTTGGAGTGAACGCGATTTTTCACCAAATCTTGTCCATCTGCCCACCCATTCGTGATTTCCATCGGGTGGTCAATGGTTTTGGGCTTCGAGCGGCCCAGCTACTCCCTGAGCTCTATGCGACGAACGCCGCCGTTGAATGCGTCAATTGCCTGGTCCTCCGAGATATTTTCTGCGGAGTTCTTGATGATGGACCACCTCTAGATGTATAAGCGTAATGACTCGCCCGATCTTTGCTGGCAACATATCAGCTCTTTGATTGATGTGGGCCTTTTGTAGGTGCCCTTCAACTTGCGCACGAAGCTGTAGACCAGCTCGTCCCAGCTGCGAATGGATCCGCGCGGGAGGTTATTGAGCCAAGCTCGGGCGGCGCCCTGCAGTTGTAGCTGCAGGCATTGCATGGTTGTGCTTCGAGTCCCACCATGGAGCCTGACAGAGGAGATGTGGTCTTCTAACCAGATTTTCAGGTCCTGCAGACCGTCAAACTTTGGGTTCTCCGATGGGAGCTTGAATCCCTTGGGCATTTGCTTTTGTCTGATGGCCCTGCTGAAGCATTTGGCGCCACAGAGCTCCACGTCTTCGTCTTCTGAGTCAGTCGATCGGGCGCGTCGCGCCCTTGACTTGTCAATCTTGCGCTGTGTGATGTCATCATGTGCATCATAGTCGTGGTCGTGTCACCGGTCGTGACGTGATCGCCGCTGGATGAAAGTGAGGAATAGCGTATTGCCAGAGCCTTGTTTTTCTTCAGCTCCGGCGTCGGCTCTTTGTCGAGAGTAACCTCGATTAATCCCAAGCCTGCGATCGTAGATCGGTGCATGGGAGCTCGGGGATCTCCAGCTGGCGGCTGGTTGTTGAGTAGGTACATGGTGGCCGCTGTCACCGCTGCTTGTGGCGTCTTTAGTACCACGTTACCCCGAGTGTCGACTGTCATAGAGCCGAAGTCGAGGACTTTCGCAGCTTCTATGCACTCTTGCTTGGTGAGGTGGGCCACTTGAGATCGTCTCTTGTTGGCCACGTATTCGTTCCCTTTGGAGGAGGATCCTCCATGGGAGGAGAGCCCGACCCATCGAAGGCTCGACTCGTCTACCGCCTTTTTACGCGCTTCGAGTTGCGTCATTGTTTGTAGCTCGCGTCTGTACTCTTCCTTTAGCAGCCATTGATAGCCCATCAGCAGTTCTTGCGATGTGCCTGGGGGTAGAGGATTACCTCGCTGGGCGTCTCGGCAGTGAGCCCACTCGAGATCGTTGAGCTTGATCACGACACACTCACAAATGTGCTCGTTCACCATGGTGGGGGGTTCGGCTGCCCCTCCGTTGTTGACGGGGCCGCCGTTTGTGGGGCCGCCATTGGGTGGTCCGCCATTAGGTATGCGACCGTTTGGTGGGTCGGTTCCATTGCCACTATTGCCTATGTTGTCGCGATTGGCGGAGGAATCACCAGCGTTGATGACGTTGCACATGAAGTGGTTGGGGAAGCTGTTGCTCCCACAACTTTCAGATCTGGAGCCGTAGGCTCCATCTTTAGTTGCTAGATCACCCATATCAGATTCGCGACTACTGTCGCTGACCGTATTCTCGACCATTGTCGAGGCATTGAGCTCACTGAGGGTGCCAATCGGTGGAGGGAACCACGATACTGGGGCAATTGATGGTGTTGTCGGTTGTTCCGGCGTGCGAAGCATGCCCACCTGACCAACTTGGGAGCGGAAGCTCCCGATCGCTAGGCTAATTCCGTCGCCCACGGACTCGAAAGCCGGGAAAGTGGCCGGCGTGTGGACGGTGAAGTCGAACACGCCGAAGAGCTGGCGAATCTCCATTGTTACGGAGTTGTAGATCGCAGTTGATGGGGCCAAAAAAAGTCGCAACATCAGCACTCCCAATTCCCACAGACGGCGCCAATTGTCGAGGGTTTAACTCATCAATGCCCATTGTTACGGACATGGGATTTGGAGAAGGAGGGAGCGCTGGAAGCATCAATCGGCTAGCAAACAAGCACATGGGGATGCAAGGTTTACCCAGGTTCATGCCTCGTAGAGGTCCCTACTCCTGCTTGTCTACTCGTGGAATTAACAGAGGAATCGAAGATTACAATGGTGCGCAGATGCAATCTGGCGAGGGTTGTGGAAACTAGGGTTGCGTGTGTCCTCCTCGCCGCCCCCTCCTTGCCTTTATATAGATAGCCCAGGTCGTAGGTAGCAGGTCGAGTCGGTTACAGATTAGGGTTCGCCCTTCAAACTTTCTATCTTTAGCTTCTTCTTGTTCCACAAGCAATCGAGAGTCCACAGGTTACTCGAGTTCTTCATTGGGCCGTGGCAACACCATGGGCTTCCACCATATCTGGGCCGTATATACTAAACTCGAGTACCGGCAGGGTATACCCATGTAAGTCTTCGTTTTTGTTTTGGTTTTCTATTGCTTGGTATTCTTAGTTTGCTGAAAAAATTGGTTGGACCCCCTCTCTCTTGCATTAGTTTTCAAATAAGACTGGTTTGGATTGGTAAAGAGTAGGAAAAGTTCATGCTTAAGTGGTAAAAAGGAGCTTGTTTTTTACTGTGGCCTATGCTTTGTCATGTGATGCTTGATATTGTTTTGGCTTTATGGTTAGTGATCTTTGTTGTAGCATGACATGTTATAAACAATTGAGATTGCTTAATGTGCCTTGAAAGAATCATGCGTTGTTTAGCATATTAAAGCATAGTATTGTGGTATTCTCCTTTGATGCTTTATTTGGGTTGACTTGGCACATGCTCACACCATGTTATGACTATCCCAAGTCACCATAGACTTTATGATCCTTTAGTTTTTGACTTGTAATATGACTTTATGCTTTAATTAATGATGTTTTGTCGCTTTGCATGATTATGGTCATTATTGCTATCTTAGTTGGTTGCTCCCGGTCTTTTGCTAGCCTCCATAACCAAGTAGGAGTTCCACTCATGCATCCAACTCCAAATAAAACCAAGTTATTCCAAAGAGTTCACCATACCTACCTATTAGCATTTGCTATTCCAAGTATATTCATGTTTTTATCTACCTTCTGAATTAAACTTGTTATGAGAAAACTAGTGAATAAAGCTCTCACTAACTTGATGGCATACTTTACTTTTCTTGCCCCAAATAAACTTGAACCATTGTGTCATCTATGTTGTATATGCTTGCACTTATATGTTGGGGATTAGCAGAACCATGCTGTCATGGGGAACGCTTTCAACATTGCACCTATACATTGTACCTAGTTGATATCATGCTCTTTTGTCTATGGATGTCGTCGGTGTGAAATTAAAGGGGAGCTTGTAAGTCCATGGAGTTATGTATGTGTGTTAGATAAATGCCTGGGCCACCGGTCTAATCCATGATGTCATGGTGGAAACCTGCAGCGTAACCATAATGAGCTGTCTATGAAGCATTCTTCATATAAAAAACAGATAGAGATTGAGAAAAAGAGAAAAAGAAAAAAAAGAGACATGAGAAAAGAGGAAAGAGATAAAAACCACCATTTTCCCATGGTAAATAAGAAGATTTCTGAGATGCTCGTTGTCTGCTTGCCTTGTCATTTTGATATGGGGATTCTTCCGTATCATCGGTCAAGGGGTACCCCGTTGGCGGTTCTCTATTATACACATGTACTTACTATGACAAGAACTTACCGGTAACTAAACTTGAGTAGCATGAGGAGCGGCCCTCGTATTCAAGGGACATGAGATTTCCAACTTATACTTTGTCAAACATATACTCCATAGTTTGTTCACTTTAACCTTAATCACTTCAAGATGCTTATGATAGGGCAATGAGAACGGAAAGCTAATAAGTACCATAATTTTTGGAAGCTCTTTATGAAACTTGAATCCCTGCTTCCTTCTATGAAGGCCTTTCTTTTACTTTTATGTTGGGTCTCCACCTTCTATCTTTATGCACCTATTGAGAGAGCATAGTGGCCATTCTTAGTTCTATGTGCATTGTCCCACAACTTATTGATTGATGCATAACTTTGATATTGCTTGTTCTTAAACTATTTGTATCTAGTCACCTTTATAAACTTTGAAGGTGTCCTATGCATTTATGTTTGCTACTCTATGAGGGGCAAGATGAATGCCACTATGCTATGTTTTATTTATGTGAAACAAACAAACATCTTGCAAAGCATTGTTATTCATGAATCTTTTGTTTGTGCCTTTTCATATTGCAACATAGTTGCTATGTCTTATTGTTAGAACTTGTCTTTCATGCTATGTTGAAGTACTATGATCCCAGCTATCGATGTTTTACAAATAATTGTTCAAGTTTATGATGGTGCATGTCACCTCAAAAATTCTTCTTTCTTTTTATCAGTTACCTACTCGAGGACGAGCAGGAGTTAAGCTTGGGGATGTTGATACGTTGCAAACGTATCTATAATTTTTGATGTTCCATGCTTGTTTTATATCTACTTTCTTATGTTTTGTCCACACTTCGGAGTATTTTTATACACTTTCTTGGACTAACCTATTAACATGATGCCACAGTGCCAGTTGCCTGTTTTTGGTTCCAGGAAAGTCAGAAAATGAATATTCTTGGAATTGGACAGGACAAAAGCTAAAGTTGATATTTTACCGGAAGACACATGGAGTGCGAAGGAAAGACAAAGGGGGGCCACATGGCGGCCACACCCCCCTTGGCGCGGGCATCCCTAGGCCGCGCCAGAGCATGCTGTGGCCCCCCTGCCCGGCCACCGACCTTGCCCCTTCGCCTATAAGAAGCCCCTGGGATGAAAACCCTAAAGAGAACAACCTCCAGCCACGAAAAGTTCCGCAGTGCTGCCTCTACCGAAGGGGAGATTCGGGGGACAGAAAGTCTCTGTTCCAACACCCTATCGGGACGGGGAAGTGCCCCTGGAGCCATCTCCATCGATTTCCACCACCATCTCCATCGTCGTTGCTGATTCCCATGATGATGAGGGAGTAGTTCTTCCTCGAGGCTAAGGGTTCTACCGGTAGCTATGTGTTCATCTCTCTCTCTATGCATGATCATATTGTGATCATGAGATTTGTAATCAAGTAGATCTACATTGATACTCAAGTGATTTAATAGATCTCTGCTCTCCCAATGTGTCTAAAAGTGACAGCGTGCACACCATGGTGGCACTTAGGCTAGATATTACAAATACTTGTTATGAGTTATATCTGGAGTTGGATGTTTCTATGAAATTGTGGTGTTTGTTGGAACCATCTAGCGCTCAAGGTGACAGTGTGGGGTTATCTAGATGGGGAAACCGTACTTTGAGGTGTGCTGTTATAGCCCTACCATGGATTAGAGTGTCCAACCAGAGAGTAGTTCAGAGTAGTATCATAAAGAGAAGATATTTATATGAGAGTGTTCACTAGCGAAAGTATGATCCCTAGGCCTTGTTTCTAAGCATTGAAACACCGTTTGCAATTAGATCTGTTACATGTTTGCTTGCTTCCATCTTTATTTCAGTTTGCCTTTAGTATTTTCCTCCCGTCAAGCTATTTTTTGGCACCGTTACCACTTATAATTATCTCTACCACTTGTATTTCACTATCTGTTCGCCGAACTAGTGCACGTATACATCTGATAAGTGTATTGGGTGTGTTGCGGACACAAGAGGCTTCTTGTATCTTGATTGTAGGGTTGCTTGAGAGGGGATACCTTTGACCACTTCCTCCCTGAGTTCGATAAACCTTGGGTGATCCACTTAAGGGAAAACTTGCTGCTGTTCTACAAACCTCTACACTTGGAGGCCCAACAGCTGTCTACAAGAATAGAAGTGTGTAGACATCAGGAAGGTAAGGTAAAAGGTACCCACATCCTCTGGGTACTAAGCTATCTTGTAGTATTGTTGCTAGTGTGTGAGTGCTTGAAGTTATTTCCTTTAGATTCTGCAATTATATCTTTTTGCTTCTTGTTTTTATTTTCACTCGTTAGGCTTAATGGAAAACAACAACAAAATTAGTGAGCTTCTTAGTATTTTATCTAAGGTAGAACATGAATGGTCTGAAAAGAAAATTAAAAAATCCATGGAAATTTCTTTGCATGTTAATACCAATGTTATTACTATGAATTTTTTGAACACCTTTGTTACTAATGCTATGGAAAGGTCTAAGCTTGGGCAAGTTAGTTTTTATGAAAATGATCTTTTTAGTTTCCCAGCTTTAAAGAAGAAAGTTTGCTCTGATGATACTTTATCTCCCATATGTGGTAATTCTAATGATACTTGTGATATTTTAAATCCACATACTAAAAGGATCCCTTTTAAAATACCTATGGAAATTGTTGAACGTGTTATAAATAATTGTTATTTTGGAGATGGAACTGTCCATCCTGGTGATCATTTACTCTTTATACACGAATTATGCAAGTTGTTAAAGTGTGCAGGTATTTCAATGAACCAAGTTAAGAGGAAGCTATTCCCTTGATCACTTAAGGGCAAAGCAAGGGAGTGGTATGAGCTACTAGACGATCCTCACCATTCGGAGTGGAAGGAACTTGAATCTCTCTTTTACTCTAAATTTTATCCTCCTCATGAAATTCATAAAGATAGGAATTACATTTATAATTTTCATCCTCATGATGGAGAGAGTATTGCCCAAGCATGGGGTAGATTGAAGTCACTAATGCTCGAATGTCCCATTCATGAGCTCTCCAGTAGTATTATTATTAATAATTTTTATGCAAGGCTTTTAGGACATTACAAGGACTACTTAGATACTTGTTTAGAGGGATCCTTCACAAGTAAGGAGGTCAAAGCTAAGTGGGATCTTCTTGAAACAATTCAAAACAATACCGAAGATTGGGATAATAATAATGGTAAAGAACCACGTATAAACTATGAGTATGATTGCATTAATTCTTTCGCTGAAACTACTGATTTTCAAGAGATTAGTGATAAATATGGTCTTGATCCTCAAATTCTTGTTGATTGCTGTAGAGCCTTTGCTTCTCATATTAATGATCCTAAAGAAAAATGGGACATGTATCATGAGCCTTTTAAAGACACTTACATGGAAAATGAAATTGTTATTAATGATAGCAATAAACATGCTCAAACCTCTAAAAGTACTATTTCTTATAAGCATGTTAATTTTTGTGCAATACATAGACCTTGTGAGAATAATCAAATTGAAGAATATCGTATCACCCACAGGAATGAAAAATCTAGAACGCGGTATATGGCTCTAAATGATCTTGGTAAAAAAGTTTGTGCCCTCTATCCTTTTATTTGTGAACATTGCTATGAAGTGGGTCATTTCAATTTTCAATTCTCAGGCCATGATAATATCCCTTCTAATCCAATGAGTACTGCAAGTTTGTATAGTGATGACATGATCACTCCTAATAAGCATGATGAACTTACATTATATTTGGGGTGTGAAGAGTTATCAAGAAAAACCTCTTTGGTAGATATGGGTGCTTTTTATATGAATAGAATCCTGCATGGTTGTCATCTTTACTGTGTTGATAATTGCCACACAAATACTTGCATACAAAATATTATAAAAGATGAGGTTTTACCAAAATATGACAGGACTAATATGAGTTTTTTTTTTATTAATGAAAAGGAGGAATCCTCCAGAGTTTCTTCTATTGTCTCTAACAATAAACCAGGGTATATGGAGAAGCTTCCTTTCAAGCCTCTCCCTCCTAAATATAAGAAGAAAAAGAAGAAAAGGAGGAGTAAAAGGAGAGAGGAAACGATATTTTCCCGTAAGCACGTTGCTCCTATTATAATTTTTTTTGAGTCTGAACTCGATGATTTTCCTATGCCTATTACCTATAGTAGTGATCATGATTGGGAAAATCACACTACTTTTGATATTGAAAGTCTCCTCAATAGCAATTATGAAAATGATGATATTAATAATTGCTGCACTATTAGTACTATACATGTTCCTTCTAATGATGATATGTTTACAAATGAACACACTTTGGAAGATAACTATTCTATTGTTTATGATGATACTATACCTCCAATATATGATGTTTACAATAATGAATATGATATTTTCAGTCCACCTACTATTGTGGAGAAAATTAATTATGATTACAATATGCCTCCTATATTTGATGATTATGGCGATGAAAATAATAATGATAGCTATTTTTTTGAATTTGCTCCCACTACAATTAATAAGAATGACTATGTTTATGTGGGGAGTATTAATTATTTTATGCATGTGGCTCATGATAAGAATGTTTTATGTGATGGTTATATTGTTAATTTTAATCATGATGCTACTGAAAGTTATTATGAGAGAGGGAAACATGGTTTTATGTATCTCAACAATATTAAGTTCCCGCTCTTTATGTTGAAAATTTTGAAGTTGGACTTGTTTTGCTTTCGTATGCTTGTTGCTTTGTGCTTTCATGACTTGTTTCTTTACAAGATTATTTTTCAAAGGAAGTGGGTTAGACTTAAATGTGTTTTAAATTGGCTTCTTGATGCTCTCTTTTACTCTAAATTCATATTTCTTATGTGAGCATCATTGAAATTATCATGCCTATCTTAATAGCTATAAAGAAATAGCTTTTGGGAGACAACCCATTATATTTTTACTTTCAGTTTATTTATTTTTTGTTCAGTCTTGGAAGTTATTACTTCTGTAATAACCTCTCCTTATCCTTTTTGTGTGGTTTTTGTGCCAAAATAACCTCTAATAAGAGGGAAGTAAAACTTGGGAAAGTTGCTGTCCTGAAACAGATTTTTGTGCTTCACTATAAGAAAATCGTGAAAAATCCCTGTACAACAGATTGAGCTGTAATTTTCTGTGCTTATTCCCCAGGTTTTTATATAACTTTCGTTAGTTTAGAACTTTTCGATTTTAGCAACGGAAGGTCTTCGAAAAAATCGGTTTTTACCTACTGGTCTGTTTTGACAGATTTCTGCCATCATTTGCATTTGCCTCTTAATCTCCTTCTCATTGAGTTCTCTTTGATCACTTGAGCTTTTAGAAGGAATTGCTATAGTAGCTTGTGTTTTAGTGGAAGTTTTACTTGTGCTAAAACTGAACCCAAAGGATTATTATTTTGAATACACTAATGTTGATAATGAAAATTGTGTGAAGTTTTGTATGAAGGAAATTTTCAAGTGTAGGGAAGAATAATGTGATGAGATGAAGTATGGACAAAATCTCAAGCTTAGGGATGCCACCCGTGTCACCCCAAGAAATATTGAAGAAGAGAAAGCTTCAAAGCTTGGGATGCCCAAGGCATCCGCTTCTTCATCAATAAAAATCTCAGGTTTTCTTCCAAACACTTCGTTTTTATTGTTTCATGCACAATAGTGTTGTTGTTGGAGCATCTTTGTTTTTAGTTTTATTTTGGTTGGTTTGCTTAAATAAGTTGGTTGGATCCCAGAACACTTCTTTTAGAGAGAGACACCATGTTATTCATTGCCTAGAACACTCTAGTTTTCACTCTTATTGTTCTGCGAGTGTTCTCCTTTGCTAGCACTGCGTTTAGCTTTAGTTTTTGATTGGTGATGGAAAAGAGTAGGAAGTTTCATGCTTATAAGTGGTACAAAAGGAGCTTGTTTAGACTATGGCCTTGACTTTATCATGTCATGTTTGATATTTCTTTGACTTTATGCTTAGTGATTATTACTGTAGCATGACTTGTTCCAAAAAATTGAGATTTCTTAATGTGCCTTAAAAGAATCATGTGTTGTTTTAGCATACAAAAGCATAATATTGTGGTATTTTCCTTTGATGTTTTATTTGGGTTGACTTGGTGCATGATCACAACATGTTAAGACTATAACAGTCACCATAGCCTCTATGATCATTTAGTTTTCGACTTGTAATATCACTTTATGCTTTAATTAATAATGTTTTGTCGCTTTGCATTATTATGGCCATTATTGCTCTCTTAGTTGGTCGCTCCCAGTCTTTTGCTAGCCTCCACATGTACCAAGTATGAGTTCCACTCATGCATCCAACCACAAATAAAACCAAGTTATTCCAAAGAGTCCACCATACCTACCTATTAGCATTATTGCTATTCCAAGTATATTCATGTTTTTATCTACCTTCCGAATTAAACTTGTGATGTAAAAATTAGTGATTAAAGCTCTCACAAACTTGATGGCACACTTTACTTTCCTGCACTTAATAAACTTGAACCATTGTGCCCATCTATGTTGCGTATATGCTTGCGCTTTGTAAGTTGTGAATTAGCAGAACCATGTTACCATGGGGAACGCTTTCAACATTGCAGTTTATTTAGTTGATATCATGTTCTTTTGCTTATGGATCCCGGCGGTGTGAAATAAAAGGGGAGCTTGTAAGCTCATGGAGTTTGTATATGTGTTAGAGAAACGCCTGGGCGGCTAGCCTAAGCCATGCCTAATCATGGTGAAAACTTGCAGCATAACCATAGTGAGAATTCTATGAAGCATCCTCAATAAAAACCTATGCAAATAGCAAATAAAAAAGATCGCTGAGATGCTCATTGTCTGTTGCCTTGTCATTTTGACATGGGAAAGCTCCTGTATCATGGGGCAAGGGGTACCCCGTTGGCGGTTCTCTACGATACACATGTAATTACAATGATAAGAACTTGTCAAGCATATCCTCGTATTTGTTCACTTTTACCTTAATCACCTAAAGATGCTTATGATAGGGGTAATGAGAGCTGAAAGCTAATAAGTACCAATATTTTTGGAAGCTCTTTATGAGACTTGAATCCCTGCTTCCTTTTATGAAGGGCCTTTCTTCTACTTTTATGTTGAGTCTCCATCTTCTATCTTTATGCATCTATTGAGAGAGCATATTGTCATTCTTAGTTTAGTGTGTATTGTCCCAAAAATTGTTGATTGATTCATAACTTTAATATTGCTTGTTCTTAAACTATTTGTATCTTGTCACCCTTATGAACTTTGAAGGTGTCCTATGCATTTATGTTGTGATACACCATGAGGGACAAGTTGAATACCATTCTCATTATGTTTTCTATATGTGAAACAAACAAACGTCTTTCAAAGCATTATTATTCATGAATCTTTTGTTTGTACCTTTTCATGTCACAACATAGTTGCTACGTCTTATTGTTAGAACCATATTTTTCATGTCTATGTTAGAGTACTATGATCCTAGTGTAGGGGTTCCGCGCATAAAAACAATAAATTTTACTCTACGCCCCTGAACCCCTGAAGCTGCCAGGACCTATCTATTAATGTCTGATAGCAGGAGGGGCTTTTCGCGAACTTACCCTTGAAGACCGAAAAGCGTTGTCAATGCTCAGGAGAGCGTGGTTGATGTAGACGAGACGAAGCCGACCTCAAGGTCGTGATGAAGACCTTGCGCTCCTTCTGGCTCCAACGACTTGAGTGCCTCAAGTGCGACACCTCGCGGGGAGTTTCACACGTCCGGTGCCTGACAATGACTCCCGCTTCCCCGATCCAGCAGCAGTTGCGGAAGTAGATGTCCCGGATCCGAATCCCGCAGCCCGACGGCGCTCCGCGGTGAAGATGTCTCTCGCTCGCGCAGTCTAGACTTGGGACTACGGTCACGAGAGAGAGAGGTGGAGAGAGAAAATATCAATTGGAGGTCCTCCCAAAAGTGGGGAGACCTTTATTGATTATTGGTTGTATTTTCTAGGCCAAATACCCCACTTTATATAGGGGGAGGGGAGGTACTACCTCCCCTCAAGTCCCGGGGTGGGACTAAAGGAGAGGAGGGGGGAGGAGGTGGCCGCCGGCCACTAGTGGGCCCCACGGGGGGGGGGGGATAGGCCCAGCCGGCCTCCCCTTGCCCCTTCTCCCCTTTCTCCTTTTCCCTAATGGGCCCTATCCCTCCGGAAATTGGCCCATTAAGCCTTTTGACCTTTTAATTGATTTTCTCTTTATTAAATAATTATGAATAAATGATTAAATCAATATTTAACATTCATTCACATATTATCTAATCTCCGTGACTATGGAACACCTTCCATCTCCACTCTGGACATCCTCCGGACTTACCGAAACCCTTCCGGTTTTCTCCCTTCTTTTCTTCGATGATTCTACCGATCCTATAAGCACTCTCTAAGCATCATCAAGCCCTTAAGCGTGATATCCCACGGTTCGGTAACACTCCAGACATGGTCAGGACACTCCCGTACCAATGATCAACAGAGGGACCTGGATGTCCATGTGACCCCTGTGCATTCCACGAAGATCTTTCGTCGTTTGAACCAGGGACAGTCGTGTCTTATTCCCTTTGTCATTCGATACTTACATTGCCCGAGATTCGATCAATGACATCACCATGTCGTGTTCAATCTCGTTACTGAACAATGCTATTAGACTCGTTCCGACAAGTGATATCCCCGTGATCTAATCACACGCTGCGCAGCTATTGGATATAACCTCTCTGAGTGGGCCCTTGAGTATCTTCCCGTCACATGGACGGACAAATCCCGCTCTTGACATATATTGCCTCTACGGTTTCCTCCGAATACCTGAACACACCTTTATAACCACTGTTTTACCAGATGGCGTTTGATGCTATCTAAGCATTCTCGGGAGATAATGATTGATATAGCCTCACAGTCTAAGGAATAGTCTACGAGGATCCTTTTCTTATCATCGTAACTTGAACTTCGTGATATGATCGAATCACGATGTTTAGGTTCGGTATTGGTTCATCATCTCATTCTCAGAATGAGATGACCTCATTTCCAACTAGCATAAATTTCACATGATCAGGAAACATGATCATCTGTTGACCAATGAACCAGTGACTAGAGTTTCACTACGAACCCCTGGTTTGTTTGTATATCACACGTGTATTGATGTTTCCACTCAATACGGTTATAGCATGATATAAAACTTAATCATAAACTATATTAAAAATATATAATAGTCCTTACTACTATTTGTCTCTAGGGCATATTTCCAACACCCAGCTATCAATGTTTTACAAATACCTTGATCAAGATTGTGATGGTGCATGTCACCTCAAAAATTATTCTCTTTTATCACTTACCTACACGAGGAGGAGCAGGAGTTAAGCTTGGGGATGTTGATAAATCGTAAACGTATCTATAATTTTTTACGTTCCATGCTTGTTTAGTATCTACTTTGTTATGTTTTGTCTACACTTTGAGGCATTTTTATACATTTTCTGGAACTAACCTATTGACAACATACCACAGTGACAGTTGCCTGTTTTCTGCTGTTTTTGGTTTTGGAAAAGCCAGAAAAGAAATATTCTCGGAATTGGACGAAACAAAAGTTGGAGTTCCTATTTCCCCCGACATGACATGGAGTCCAAAATGGAGACAGAGGAGAGCCAGGGGTTAGGCACACCCTAGGGTGGCACGGGTCACCCCTGGCCGCGCCACCAGGGGGTGTGGCCACCATGGCCTACCTCTGGCATCGCCTCTTCACCTATATATTCCCCCGGGACGAAAACCCTATGTACCAGATCAGAATTCCACTAAAAGTTCTGCAGTACCGCCACCACCAAAGAGGAGATTCGGGGATAGAAGTCTCTGTTCCGGCACCCTACAGGGACGGGGAACTGCCCCCAGAGCCATCTCCATCAACTCCACCGCCATCTCCATCGCCGTTGCTGATTCCCATGATGAGGAGGGAGTAGTTCTCTCTCGAGGCTAAGGGCTCTACAAGTATCTATGTGTTCATCTCTCTCTCTATCCATGATCTTTTTGAGATCATGAGCTTTGTAATATATAGATCTATTTTGCTACTCAAGTTCTTTAAGTAATCTCTGCTTATCCCCACGTGTGTGAAGTTGACAGTGTGCACACCATGTGGCACTTTGGCTAAGGTTACATAAATACTTATCATTAGTATATTTTGAGTTGGATGTCTCTATAGTGCCTCTATGAGATTGTGGTGTTTGTTGGAACCATCAAGCACTCAAGGTGATAGTGAGGGGTTATCTAGATGGAGAATGCAAACTTTAAGGTGTGCTGTTATAGCCCTACATCGTCCAACCGGAGAGTAGTTGAGGGTAGCATCATAAAGAGAAGATATTTATATGAGAGTGTCCACTAGTGAAAGTATGATCCCTAGGCCTTGTTTCTAAGCATTAAAACACAGTTTACAATCAGTTCTGTTACATGTTTGCTTGCTGCCACTCTTATTTCATATTGCAATTACGACTTATAATCATTCATATTACTTGTATTTAACTATCTCTTTGCCGAACTAGTGCACCTATACACCTGACTAGTATTACTTGGGGACAGAAGAGACTTCTTGTATCTTGATTGCAGGGTTGCTTGAGAGGGATACCTTTGACCACTTCCTCCCTGAGTTCGATAAACCTTGGGTGATTCACTTAAGGGAAACTTGCTGCTGTTCTACAAACCTCTGCACTTGGAGGCCCAACACTGTCTACAAGAATAGAAGCGTGCGTAGACATCACCTCCATACAAAATACTCGGCATAACGCAACAACGTGTCAAGTGCTGGCCGGGTAGCGCTTTCTTTCCAACCTGTTATGCTTTCCTTGTCAGACCGTCGCCTGTGGGCCCACTATGTCAGCAGCATACATTGGAAGTAGGTATACATTGCCGCAAGCATGTTCCACCTCTCCCCATACAAATTGAATATGTCACCAACATAAAGTAGTAATTAATTAGTACGACGTTACATATTTTAACATTGGAATCATCACAAAGAATATTTAGATGTTTTATCTCACATTTGAAACTTGTTGATGCAATACTCCTAATCCATAGGGAATTCCGACGAACGGTTCAGAAGCTTACAGGTAACACAGTGGCTGCGATAGGTACGACCTGAGACCTTCTAGGGCGACTTCGGCTGACGATGGCCTGCTCGTCAGCTCGGATGTCACCACCATTTCGACCGCATGGAGCTCATGCCACAGAGACAGCGACCAAAGCTTCACCTTGTACCATGGCTATTCGCACGCCCCTGAACTGACGAACCTGGGGGGTATGTCGATGTCCGTGGTGTGGCCATCAATTTGGGCGATGATATCCGCATGCTCCTAATCCACACGGTGCCCTCTTTCCCGATGCCGACGATATCCACTCTCCGTGAGCCTCCTGTGGGCACCTGCTTAGACGGCTCCCAGTGTTTGTGGCTATAGGGAATTATGGGCACAGTCCTCGAGTGGGTAAATCTGAGGTGGCGGACGAGCCCTTCCATATGTGTTAGCTCTACCTACGAGGTGATGAACTCGCATCCAGGCTCCGTGCAGACTTGCTGGCCGTGAAAGCACCAGATTATGTGGTCGTAGACGTCGTTGTAGGGGACGAATGTCCCGCAGTGGTTGTTGGGGGCATCTTCTACCTTTTTCGCCCGTGACATGGCGGTACAGATCCTTGGAGCATGCGGCCAGCAGGGCAGCACTGGTAGTGTCCAGACGGATAGCGATTTCATTGAAAACGTCGTCGCCGACCTTGCTCAAGACGCCATGTAGTGGGTTGTGCGTTGATTGCGACATCGGGATGGATTGGGGGGAAGAGGTCAGACTAGAGTATGACTACCGGGGGACTTTTGGAGAGGGGTGGCGCGGTCTGCAAGATCCGATGCAGCGGGCGAGATGGTGAGGAAAATGTGTGAAGCGTGCACTGGAGATGATCCCAAATGCGGGGCCAGGCGGTGTTATTGAGTGGGGATAAAACTGCCGAGATGGAGAAGATGGGATGGCTCTTTGAATGAGTTTTTTTGCAAGGCCTCTAGAGCTGCATCCAAGACGCCGATTATCTTGGCTGGCACATTGCATTGCAATAAATTAACCATCTTTAATCCTGGCGCATTTTATAGCTAGGCCGGCATGCTGCCGTGCGCTAAATTAACCATGTCACAACCTGGGCCATTACAGCTAGGCCGGCACACTGCCGTGTACGCCGACTAGAGTTACTACTTCTGTCATGTTTTACCAGATGATGTTTATTTACAGCTTCTATTTTCCTAAAAAGTAGTATTCCTACCTAGTAGTAATACACTTGTACCAGTACAATATGTATTACTACTAGCAGTAGAGTACAACGAACAATCATCTCGTTAGTTCCGCTGCATACAGGAGTTGTACTACACCTACCCACTTGATTGTTAGGTACACCAACACGGCACAACTCTTGTATGTGGCGGAACTAACAAGATGATTGTTTAGTTTGCTAACAAGGATTATATTGTGGAACAGAAGGTAGTACAATGCTAGCAGTAGTACACTAGATGTTTATTTTTGCAGTTTTGCTGCAAACATAGTATAGTAAATACCTGCACATTGGAGCCTAGCGCGATAAAGTACCACGGTGTTCCAACAGGATGCATGACAACGGAGGCTTTTAAAGCTCCTCTTTACAGAATAGTTATAATTAGAAGCGAACAGTCACTACATTAATACACCTACAATATAGTAAATTGTCCATCAAATGATGGGTGATAACCTGCACATCTGATCACCTTCTCATAGTTATCATGATCAAATACTATCACCTTAAAGGAAATGGTGGCATGCTTCTTGAATACTAGAAAGTATCCTACCTTCAAGTCATGTGCTTTGACAAAATCTAGCCATCCTTCGTCAAGGATTACCTTGCCATCTTGCTTCTTCAGCTCGACGTCCCAGCTGTAGGCTTTGCATATCTTCAGCTTGATGGCCTCTGGACACTCACCGCCAAACATTGGCAAAAAGGAGCTGGGTATGCTCCGCACGTCTAACCCTCCTGGTATTAACAGCATCTTGCAGAAATCGTCACAAGTGTTCTCCATGTGGGTGTTCTTGGCTTTCCCATCCATCCAGACCTACAACGAAGATGAGTCTATCCAAGCTTGAGCTTCTTGCCCGAACACTGCAAAAAAATCCCGTGGACAGATAATGTCTCTACCAGCTGTCAATAATTGTGACATAGTACAGTATTAGCTGATAGAGTACAAGTACAATATAAGATCAACTAAGAAAGTAAAGTGGAGCAATTTTCTTATCGAAAACATACCGAGTGACCTCCCAAATCATCATCGGCCGTGGATCAATCAATGCAAAAATTGAACTTATTATTATAGTTCATCGTAGATCTAGCCGTAGAACTAGCTTGCATGTGTAAAACTTAACTGTAGTATACAAATGGGTTAAATGCACTAGATGAGAAATATACTCAACACCAACCCAATGTTAACCAAGCGCTAATAAAAGCTTGACCGCATCTCATCATCAAGATCAAGGGTTTCGGGGATTATGTATATACTGCACTGCCACCGCGATGTCTGAGGGATGCAACGTCTCTATAGATGAAGTTGTAGGTCCCGCCGCCCACAGCCGACCCGCCTAAGACAAGTAAGTTGCGGCGGTGGTGTTCGTCAATGGAGGGATGCACAATGGCGATTAAGGAGTGCTGTGTGAGAGAGGGCTGGGGCTGGGGCTGGTGAGGGAATAAATGCAGCGAGGTTACACGAATGTTGTGGACAAAGCAAACCTCACCACCAATACAGTACTACTGATTATCATGCAAAAATTAATAGCCTAGAAAATTGGGCACGGCAGCTTGAGTGCTTGAATAGGGAAACATCAAACACATACTATGAAAGTATATCATTACGTACACGGTGCCTAGTACAAGCAATAGTGGAAATGATATTGCAAGTACTGATACTACAATACAATATCAAAGTATTATGTTCATAGTACTGAACATTACATGGTGACAAGTACTAGCTATAGAAATGATGTTGCGAGTGCTCATAATCAGCTTTTCTGTATTTTGGTCAAACTTCACATAGTTCTAACAAGGCAGGGTTGGCACGAACCACATTGGCGCCTCGAACATCTGCTCCCTATGTTCGGCTCAAGTGTAGTCAAGTGATGAACCTATGGCAGCCTTCCCCCATTGACGTGCATGCGGCGCCAATCTGGAACTTCCTGTGGGCGATGTTGGCAGCGCATGTGTGTATCAAACACACAATCTCCTCTGAACACTAGCAGAGCTATGTCAACATCGGCAGCACCAGGTTCGTAGTTTGTAGGGGGCTCGAGGATGAATGTATGGTTGATTCCCACAAACACTAACCTCCCTTCAAAATTATCCCTTATGATCCAATCCGGTGCTACAGGGTCATCCAAATTAAGGGCCCTCTGGAATCGTGGCAGCAGAGTGAGGGATAAGAGAGAAGTTATCTACCCATGTATGATACAGGATTACCATGGTTGCTGGTTCGTGCACCCCTAGTGTGAATCCACAGAATATCTCAGCCAAGCTCTACCAAGTCCCAGCTGCGTAATGCAATATCTTCAGCCTCGGCATCGTCACCGGCTTGGACGTTTGCCGGCTCTTCAATTACTGGAGCCTGTATGATAGGCGGGCCTGCAAGTATACTTGTGTGTGCATTTCAGTTAGCAAAAGTATCACGAACAATGTAGTTATAAGTAATTTGTAAATTTTACTTTTTAAATAACGGGACTCACTCCACTTGTTTGGTTCCCAGACACATCTCGGCGTGGTTCTATCACTACGTATATGCGATCAATAGAACCACTGATTAGACACTTGGCAATGGCATCGACATACGTTGCTGGTGCAAGATAGTCATTTCGAAGGATAATCCAGTCCCTATCACAAGGAAAATCTATGATAGCAATGAATTTGTCAAACACCGCCATCATGCTGTAGTGTCATTGGTTGTCAAATCTGTATGGTTTCTTTGTTATTTGTATCTTTAGCAACTCGATATTCGCGTGCTTGTAGAGGTAAGTGCATGGGGGGCCGAGGAAACACTGGTTACCCGATGGATAAACATCAACACGCTGCACACGTGGCAGCTTGATATGTGCCATACTGTAGACGTTTTGGAGGAACCAGCGCCCCGGGTGCTTTGCAATTGCAATCCATTCTCTATTGGCACCAACCCAACGACCCTTGTTTTCAAATCCTTCGGCATCCCATGTTCCGGGTATGTCATCATCAACTGGTAAAAATGCTTCTACTGCTGGATTGTCTAGTGGCATCAGCAACCCGTCAATGCCCTGCAGCCAATTTTCTTCATATCTAGGGGCATGCAAGGTGTTTGACAAAGGGGGGAGTGCTAGCTAGCTTTGCAGAATAACTACTATCTAAAATATGCATAAATGTGATGAATAAATCATGAATACATGCAGACAAACACACCAAGGAATAAGGTCTTGTTTGCATTAAAGAAAAAGTGTAGGAATAGTTAAGTTTCCTATGTTGGCACTGTTCAGAGGAATGGACCAGAGGAAGAAAAGCAGGCAATTTTCCTATGATTGATTAACAAGATTAGGTGCCTCTTTCGATCAATGGTTTAAAAAAACGTAGGAATAGGAAAAACACAGGATTGACATGGTCGGTACAGTAAATTCATATCAGGAATTAAAAACGCAGGAATTTTGTAACAAGTGTCCTTGGATGGTGATTAGGAAAAAACATAGGAGTTTTGCAAGAACATAGTATAAGCGTATTGGACTTCTCAAAGGAGAAATAGAATGAGGTTGGAGCTCATGTTTAGATTCTTATGGAATGGAGGGCATAGGAACTAAGAAGTGACTCCAGATGAATTTGATATCTTCCAAAATCCTATGGGTTAGAATCCTCCAAAACTCATATGCAATTCTTCATATCCAACTTGAACCTCATTTTCAAATTCCTACATGCACAAAGAACAAGAATGAGGTCCCAAGAGACACGATAACATCATAAATATAATCTCCCGCGAGGTTTGACTTTGATTTTACCATGTTTTAAAGTAATCCTATGTTTTTGTATTCATGTAAACCAAACAGCCAACTTTTTACAAAAATCTTGTGTTTGTAAAACACATGAAACTTAAAATATAATGCCATCCTTGATTGGCCAATACACCTTCCGTTACAGGTAGCAACAATCCTAGTCGTTCTTGTGTTTTCAGATTAGTATGTTTAGAGGAGGGGGGACACTGAAGCAGAAGTCTTGGGCCTCTTTCGATCACAGGATCGAGAACACACGAATTTCACAGGTTTTCCGGAGAAAAACAGGCGATTATAAAACATAGGAAAACTACCTACGTGATTGGCATGATGAGAGTTGAGCCTCAAGTAGATGTTCCAATTCCTACAGGATTTAAGCATGTGTAGAGGGTTGCAGTTCAAAAGAATTTGCGTACCACGATTCCTTTGATCCAAATTAAATCCATAGGAAAGAATCTAAGGATTTAAGTCCTATAAAAATCATGCAAAACTGATTTTTACCTGCTCGTCACGGTCTAGTGGCCATGTCTGTGGGTTAGAGTGAAGTAGGCAGGGAAAACAAAATGGGAGACCAGGATCTTCCGCAATCCCTCGACACATGCCAACCATGCCATGAGCCAGGCGAGCGGTGCTCAGAAGATCGGCGCGACCGGTGATGTTGCTCAGCGGTCCGTAGTGGAGGTTGCCAAATCCGATTGTCTGGCTGTAGCGCTCAGATATCTTACGCTTCATCAATCTAGATGTCGTTCCGGGAAAGAGTACTGCGGAAGATTAGTCGGGATGGGTTGGCGGTTTCTAACTTTCTGCTAGGGTGGAGAGGGGCTACGATGGTGCACAAGCGGCCGGAGCAGCAGAGGAAGACGATGAGGGGTGCGGGGTGGTTCTCCTCCGGTTGTTGGATCGACTACTAACGTGGGACGTTAACATAGACGCTTGTGCAAAAAAGGAATAATAACAGAAAATTAGATATAGTAGTATTTCTTAAACGCTCCAGCCCTCAATGCTGGCCCCTAGTTTGAGGTGCTACTGTTTTTTCTAGTAGGTAGCTAGGGATAGCAAATCACACCATGCTAAAGAAAAACAGTTTGAACTATCCTCAAATTTTCTTTGCGTGTGGGGATGGTTATGTCGCACTGAAGGAGATAGCAAACACAATTTGTTTTGAATGCATATATACTACTCCCTCCGATCCATATAATGTTCTCAGATTTATCTAGATTAGAATGTATATAGTCATGTTTTCATGCTAGATTTATCTAATGGTTTGAATCTCCGAGTGGCAACATTGTTACCATGACATGATTCACTCATTTACTCCCAAATATGGGAACATCACGGATGGTGGGAGTACAATTTACATCAAGGACCTAAAAATGGAGAAAATTACATAGAGGTCCTTACATTTAGCACGAAGCACCCTAAAAATAAGCAAGGGAAATAGTCGGGTCCGTCTCCTTCTCGAGAGAGCATAGCCATACTCTTCATACTACTTTCTCTTAGGTTTTTTTAAAAATATATGGCCAAATTTGGTGGCATAAAAATTCGTGGACATGGGATCATCATCAGCATAAAGTATGATGTAGATATGGCCATGACCTTGGTCGTTCGGCTTGAAATCCAAGAATGTTCATACTCATCGACAAGTAATAAAATTAAATACGTTTAAATTTTACCACTTGGTTTTAGGTTCGAATTTTACACGTAAGGATAGAGGAATTACATTTTAAACCAAGGACCTAAAAAGGTAAAATTTTATCGAGGTCCAAAAATTTAGCACGAAGCAGCCTAAAATTAAGTACGGAAAAAAGTCATGTTTTGCTCCTTCTCAAGAGAAAAGTTGATCGAGCTATACTCTTCATACTACTTCCTCTTTGTTTATTTTCAAAATATGGCAAAATTTGGCTCCTTGTAAATTCTTGGATATGGGATCATGAAAACTCATCATAAAGTATGATGTAGATATGGCCATGACCTTGGTCGTTCTTCTTGAAATCTAAGAATGTTCATACTTATCAAAAACTAATAATCTTAAATACGTTACATTTTTTACAGTTTCTTTTAGGTTTGAATTTTACACGTACGGATGGTCAGGGTACATTTTACATCAAGGACCTGAAAAAGGTAAAATTACACCAAGGTCCATACATTTAGCACGAAGCACCCTAAAATTAAGCAGGGAAAACAATCATGTTTTGCTCCTTCTCGAGAGAAAAGGTGATCGAGCCATACTCTTCATACTACTTCCTCTTCATTTGTTTTCCAAATATGGCTAAATTTGGCCGCATGCAAATTCTTGGATATGGGATCAGGAACCATCATCATAATGTATGATGTATATATATCCATGACCTTGGTCGTTCATCTTGAAATCCAATAATGTTCATACTCATCGACAACTGATAATCTTAAATACGTTTAAATTTTACCACTTGCTTTTAGGTTCGAATTTTACACGTATAGACGGTGAGAGTATATTTTACACCAAGGACCTAAAAAAGGTAAAATTACATCAAGGTCCATACATTTAGCACGAAGCACCCTAAAATTAAGCAGGGAAAATAGTCATGTTTTGCTCCTTCTCGTGAGAGAAGCTGGTCGAGCCATACTCATCATACTACTTCCTCTTTGTTTGTTTTCAAAATATGGCCAAATTTGGGGGCATGAAAATTATTGGATATGGGATCATGAATCATCGGCATAAATGATGTAGATATGGCCATGACCTCGGTCGTTCTTCTTGAAATCCAAGAATGTTCATACTCATCGACATATAATAATCTTAAATACGTTTAAATTTTACCACTTGCTTCTGTGTTTGAATTTTACACGGACATTGCGAGTACATTTTACAGCAAGGACCTAAAAAGGGGTAAAATTACATCGAGGTCCATACATTTAGCAGGAAGCACCCTAAAATTAAGCAGGTAACACCATCATGTTTTGCTCCTTCTAGAGAGAGAAGTTGATCGAGCCATACTCTTCATACTACTCCCTCTTTGTTTGTTTTCAAAATATGGCCAAATTTGGCGGCATGCAAATTCTTCGCTATGTGTTCATGAATCATCAGCATATAAAGTATGATGTAGATAGGTATGACCCTGGTCGTTCGGCTTGAAATGCAAGAATTTTCATATTCATTGATAACTAATAAGCTTAATTACGTTTAAATTTTACCACTTGCTTTTATGTTCAAATTTTACATGGACGGTGGGAGTACATCTTATAGCAAGGACATAAAAAAGGTAAAATTACATCGAGGTCTATACATTTAATTACCACGGAGCACCATAAATTAAGCAGTGAAAACAGTCGGGTTCAGCTCCTTCTCAAGACAGCAGCTGGTCGATCCATACTCTTCGTACTACTTCCCTCTTCGTTTGTTTTCAAAATATGGCTCAATTTGGTGGCATGAAATTCTTGGATATGGGATCATGAATCATCGATGTAAAGTATGATGTAGATATGGCCATGACCTTGGCAGTTCGGCTTGAAATCCAAGATTGTTCATACTCATTCACAACTAACCTTAAATTCGTTTAACTTTTACCACTAACTTGTTGGTTTGAATTTTACACGGACGGTAGGAGTACATTTTACATCAAGGACCTAAAAAGGGGCAAATTACATCGATGTCCATACATTTAGCATGAAGTACCCTAAAATTAAGCAAATAAAACAGTCTGGTGTGGCTCCTTCTCGAGAGAGCAGCCGATCGAGCCATACTCTTGATAGTATTTCTTCCTATTCGTTTGTTTTCATCAAGGACCTAAAAGGGGTAAATTACATTGAGGTACAAAAAGTTAGCACGAAGCATGCCTTAAAATGAAGCAAATTAAAATAGTTGGGTTCGGCTCCTTCTTGAGAAAGAACCTGACCAAGCCATACTCTTCGTAAAACTTCCTCTTCGTTTGTTTTCAAAATACATGGCAAAATTTTGCGTTATGCAAATTCTTCGATATGGGATCAGGAATCATCAGCATAAAGTATGATGTACATGTGTCCATGACCCTGGTCGTTCGGCTTGAAATACAAGAATGTTCATACTCATTGACAACTAATAAGCTTAAATATGTTTAAATTTTACCACTTGCTTCTGTGTTCGAATTTTACACGGACATTGCGAGTACATTTTACAGCAAGGACCTAAAAAGGGGTAAAATTACATCGAGGTCCATATATTTAGCACGAAGCACCCTAAAATTAAGCAACAAAAACAGTCATGTTTGGCTCCTTCTCGAGAGAGAAGCTCTTCGAGCCATACTCTTCATACTACTTTCTCTTCGTTTGTTTTCAAAATATATGTCCAGAGTTGGCGGCATGAAAATTCGTGGACATGAGATCATCATCAGCATAAAGTGTGATGTAGATATGGCCATGACCTTGGTCGTTCGGCTTGAAATCCAAGAACGTTCATACTCATCGAACTAATAATCTTAAATACATTTAAATATTACCACTTGCTTTTAGGTTTGAATTTTACAAGGACGATGCGAGTACATTTTACATCAAGGACCTAAAAAAGATAAAATTACATCGACGTCCATACATTTATGGCTGAAAACTTGTCTCGTGGTATTCAGATCCATATTCTTCGGTGTTTCTTTACATAAAATAAAAATCTTGTCATCACTCGAAAAACTGAGAATTAAATGTTCTTTCGTGATAGTTGGAAACTAACACCGATGACATTGTTTACTACATGAAGATGCACCCATCTACCTCCGAAAATACATTTAATTCCATAGCAATCAATTGCCCGTACGTGTGTAGATGCTAAGGCTAGTCATAGTGGGGAATAACTTCAACTAGTGTCACGCACGTAACACTAGACTAAGTTACCACATTCATAGTGCATAGTAACTAATAGTTTGTGCCATAGAAGACTATATTAATTATATTGTAGACTCATTATCACTTGAAAAGTGTGATGGTATGGTAACTTAGCTAGTTACTACATCCATCTCTTCCCTCATTTTATAGCACGCCGTGTCATCACTCGGAAAACAAAGAATTTTATTTCCTGATAGTTGGAAACTCACACTGACGGTATTGTTTACTACAACAAGATGCACCGATCTACCTCTAAAAATACATTTAATTCAAGAGCAATCTACCCCGCTTACTTGTATCTCAAGTTTGACCTAATTTTGTTAAATTGTCAATATGCAAAATCTTTGCAAGAAGTTGAACCTATCGTCAAAACACTCAGTGGTTTATGATATATTAATTGTGACCCCTCGATGGGTACCTCCAAAAGATTTTTCATAAAACTTTCAAAGAAACCTACAATTTACTTGTAGTTTCAAATTTGACCTAATTTCGATAAATCAACATAAAGTCATTCCGTCAAATAGGCAGAGTTAGCTAGGAAGTTTGAAAACTCATAAATAAAACATGGGAATCGTTGGTACAAATGTTGGTAAACTTGGCTTCTAGCATTCAGATCCAATATTCTTTGGACATTCCTTTACGGAAAAGAACAACCTCGCTCGTCATCACTCAGAAAATTGAGAATAATTGAATGTTCTTTCCTGATGTACTTGGAAAATCACACCGACGACACTGTCTGGATTTATCGGTCTTGATCCAACGGTCAATGTTCGAAGTTATTCGTACACTATTGATGGCTCTGAAATATAGCCATCTACGTCCATATTTAAACTAGATATTATTCATATTTTTGATGAAATATCTCTCTAAACCCTGCCACTAATGCTAATATTCAGAGGGGTATGCAATCCTTTGTTCTTGTATTTTTCCTGCGCAGATAATATCGTTTAAAGGAGGGAATTACTACATTAAAATCAAATATATGATATTTCCTTTGACCAGAAGAAACCAGGAACCGTCCAAGGAAGGCAAACGCCGTAACGACCAACTATACGGCCGGAGGAAACATTCTGACCGTATAGCTCCGATCGTATAGTTGGCGCCGCCACCATTAGGTCAAACAGAACAACTTTCGTGAAGGGACCCCTATATAAAGAAGCCTGAGGTGATGGAAAAATCTCTCGCCAGAAAGCCGCCTCCAGATTTCCACATCCTCGCCAGAAAGCTGTCTCCAGATCTCCACATCCTTTTCCATCTCCATAGCCATACTCAACCACTTGTAATAGTAGATCTCTTGCAACATTGTAAGACTATTGCTATCAATCTTATGATTTTCATTACAATGTTTGTGATTGTTGATCTCATCTCTATGTGTGAGTAATTCTCCTTGGGCTAAGGGCTTCGACCTAGCCATGTAGCAATTGTGCATGTGATTTATCATAGATGGGATCATGTATTAGTTTGTATGACATGATGATTATTGTATCCTCTCTTGCCTCAATCTAAGGACTTGTCAGGTACCCAAGACCCCGAGGGTTGATCAAGGTATAGGGAGTATGAATGATGACTGATCTGCAGGTTGGGAACCCTAGTGATAGAAGGGATAGTACGGCTGTATGTGAGAGATTTGCTTGGGATTAACGGTGAAATCACTATGCATATCATTAGTTCTCTTTCTTCTATGGATGAGGCTAGTAGGTTATTAGTATAAGCGGTTGCAGAGGCAATAGGAATTATGGATGCACTGCCCACATATAATTTATCTTGCTCTAACAAGTACACACATACTTTATTTCTATCCTTTATTTCCATCAGATGTTTTTGCATAGCTACAGGTGAAACCAAACGCCCTAGGCCCTCTCTCTCCATCATCAACAACAACAAAAATATGCAAGCTACTGGTCTGGTAAAAACACAAAAGGAATTCAAAAACTCCCGAAGGTCAAATTAAACTAACTTCACTACGCATTCGCTTCCCGTGGATTCAATAACCTAGGTCTACTAGGGAAAAAGAGCTATACTATATCCGTAATCTAGATCGAAGGTATCAATCTATTTTCTAGCACCGTTGCCAAGGAAACAATAGCTACCCTGGTGAGGTTATTAGGAACCTTTCTAGTTTTAATTCTTGTTGTTAATTTTCTTAGTTTGCTTTTAGTCTTTATTTGATAAACCACAAAAATTAGTTAGTCTTTAAATTCTTGTTTTTACTGTTATAATTTTTAATCTAAGAAAACCCAAAAACATAGGAAGTATGGCTGAAAAGAAGCTTGGGGAGTTTGCTACTCCCAATAATGATTATTTGTGTACTCCTATTACTCAGCCAACAATTGCTGCTGATGACTATGAAATTAAGCCCCATTATTTAAGTTTGGTTCAACAGAATCAATTTGGAGGCTCTGTTGTTGAAGACGTAGGTACGAACTTAAATACTTTCACTGAAATATGTGATATGATGCATATAAAATATGTTGACCCTGATGCGGTCAAATTACGTCTATTTCCTTTCTCTCTAAGAGGAAGAGCTAAAAAATGGTTGCTATCTTTGCCTAAAAATACTACTACATCATGGGTGGGATGTACTTCTTTATTTATGACTAAATTTTTCCCACCTGCAAAGACTATGCAACTTCGATCTAATATTACTTGTTTTAGACAGGAAGAGCATGAGCCACTCACTTGCATGGGAGAGGATGAAAGAATGCCTAAGAAACTGTCCTAGTCATGGGATGGAAGATTGGTTAATCCTCCATTTATTTTACAATGCTCTTAATCATGTATCTATGTCTATGCTTGATACTACAGCTGGAGGAACATTCATGGGTAAACATATTACCAAAGCAAAGCAGCTGCTAGACAATATGCAAGACAACCATGCCCAATGGCATGTTGAAAGATCAAACACGAAGAATGTGAACTCTGCCTCACCACAAGAGAACAAAGATCTCAATGCTAAGTTGGATGAACTCACACTAGCCATAAAAGGTAAGGAAACTCCCCAAAACAAATATAGAAGGAATAGACTTCGTAGCTCATAATGATTATAATCCTGCTTGGAACAAGAGTTACAATCCTATTTTTTAGAAACATTATGCTAGTCCTACAAATAACTCTAATAATAATATGGGAACTAGTAATGGTAGTCTCCAAGAAATGCTTAAGCCTTTTATAGACTCGCAAAATAAATAAAATAATATTCTAGTCAAAATTACGGAGAACCATGATGCTATGCCTGGTAAATTATCTAACCAAGCTGTTAGTTTGAGAAATGATTTGTAGGCTCTTCAACAAAGAACAAGGATCGTTGAGGCACATCTAGGTAAGATAACCGAGAGTCAAACTCTCATTCTAGCTAAATTTGCAGGTAAAGCTGAGCCTAATCTTGTTGAATAACTCACAATGATGAGAATCCAAAGGGAGGAGCCTAAAGAACTTGATTATAGTAATGTCCCTTCACCAGGCTACACCATCCAAGATCTCTTAAAAAGGATCAACGTCAAAATTCCGGTAAGTGAAGGTAAGGATGGAGCAATTAAGGTACGCGAGCTTGAAGAGGAATACAAGAAAATCACTGAAAAAGTTACCTGTTAAACTAGATGACATATTTGATCCTACTATTAAGATAAAGATTGGAACTAATGAGATACATGAGCTATCTCATTAACAATTCCAACGAGTCATTTTAATAGGTTAAATCTTAAATCCTTTGAAATTACTCAATTAAAATTGTATCTAGCAGATTCTACCTACAAACAAGCTGTAGGGATTAAGGAGAACACTTTAGTTTACATCAAAGGTTGTCTTGCTCTCATTGATTTCGTTATTGTTGACATGCCTGAAGATACTGTTGCTCCTTTCTTAAGAACTATAAAGGCTTTAATTAACCTTCATAAAGGGAACGTGAAGTTGCAATTGCCTTCGCAGGATCCTTTTGTTATTCATTTCCCCAGGAAGAAGAAAGCCTAACATGACGAGAAGGAGGCCATCACTTTGAAGGCCAATTACTTTGGAGTGGGTGTTCCACTCATCTGGCCCAAGTAAGTATCATCATGGTCAAGCTATTGACCATAAAAGAGCGCTCCATGGGAGGCAACCCATGTTAAATAAAAGTTTGAGTTAAGTTTTTAGTTTTTGTTAAAGTTTTTGTTTAACAAAGAGTGCTAGAAAACTCCATTTGAGGAGAAGAAATTTGGTAGTACTTGAAATTCTGCTTTGTTCATGCTATTGTTGGTCGACACTATTTACTATCAATTTATAATCAAAAACAAGGTATATCACTAAGTTACAGGAAAAGAAATAGTTTACGAAGAAACAAAAAAATTGACGCACACTGAGAGTTTAACGACCAACTATATGGCGGGAATAAAAGTTTCGGCCGTATAGTTCCGGTCGTATAGTTATCTTTGCCATCGAAATTTTTTCTGCAATATGTACTGAGAGTTTAACGACCAACTATACAGCGGGAATAAAAAATTCTGGCTGTATAGTTCCGGTCGTATAGATATCAATGCCTTCGTACAATTTCTTTTCATATATACTGAGAGTTTAACGACCAGGTATACGGCAGGAATAAAAATTCCGGTCGTATAGATATCTATGCTTTTGCAAATTTTCTTTCGCAGGATAGACAGTTTAACGACCAACTATACGGCCGGAACATTTTGTTCTTCCCATATAGTTATGGTCGTATAGCTGCGCCGCCAGGATGAAGACCTAATAATTTGACAGAACGCCAACTATATGGCCGAAACGCATGTTGCACCTGTATAGTTGCGCCAGATAGTTAACGTCCGACCACAAAATCGCATGGGAAGGTACTCCCAACTCCAAAACTACAATCCTTTTACTTTCTTCTACCTCCAAACTCTATCAAAACCTCAAGGTATTTTCATATCTACTCAATTTCGTTCGATTTCCTTACACACAAGTGATCTACGGTATGTTTCTCCTCCGATCCTCCAATTACTTTTTGCAAATCCATCTTCGATCTATTTTCATAATCAATCTAGGGTGAGACCTACTATGAACCAATTACCATGATTTTCTTGCCTAGCAAGTGAAAATTTGAATTTTTTTGGCGCCAAGGAACAAGTGGTTTCCTTCCTATGTACTCCTCGTCCCTACTCCACACCAACGCGACTGCCCAACATGCCAGAGACACAGAGCCGCCATACCAAGGCACACGTGAACAACACCACGCTGTGGACCATGGAGAGATCAATCTGGCCGGTGCGCGAGGGGAAAGCATAGGAGAGAGGGAGGATGGATGGTGAGAGGCAGCGAAGGAGAGAGGAAACACACAATTTGTTTTGCGTGCAAAGATCCTGAAATTTACTACTAGTAGAGTGGCCGCAGGAGTACCTCGTGTCAGGAACCCATTAACTTTCCTCCGACATCGAACCGCCTTCAACTCCTCTTCGCTGCTGCCCTCTTTTATCCTACCTATGTTTTATTATCTCAGCATGTACAATGCGTGGACAGAGGTGAGAATATTTCTAAGCAAAGAAATAAGTACTATACTATACTAGTGTACTAGTACTAATATACTACTCCCTCCGATCTAAATTAATGTCTCAGATTTGTCTAGATTCAGATGTATCTAGCAATAACGCATGACTAGATATATCTAAATCTATGCAAATGTGAGAACACTAATTTGGATCAAGGGAGTACTATTTGCTTTTTCCCTAATAAGGGCATCAACAATTCGTACAAAAGCACACCTTAAGGCCTAGTATGCGGCATTCGCTAAGGTTCACCATATACATTGTGGAGAAAATAGAGTTTGTATCTTTAAGCCTAATAAGGTGCACCTCAAGCTTGTGGGTTGCCCATAGAGAATAGAAAAATCATTTCCCCTCTCTCCCTATTCCATGTGATCATTTTCAAAAGGTGTTCAAAATTTTCATGATGCAAAATCTTAGCTAGAAGTCGAACCACTCATCAAAACTCTCTGTGGTTTCTGATTATTAATTAACCACTCGATGGGTACCTCCAAAAGCTTTTTTCATAAAACTTCCAAAAAAACCTATAATTTATTGCTTGTAGTTCAAGTTTGACATAATTTCATTAACATAAAGTATTATCGAAACCAAACAATAATTAATAATGTTTGTATTATACTTTTACAACGCGTGTTTCCGGATACACGTAACATGATGCCACAAAAAAAATTATACTTCGTATTCTTTTTTTGAAATGTTATGAAAACTGTGTCAACTTTTTCGGGATGCAGATGCATAGCAAGAACATGATTTTTTCAGAACTTTCGGTGGTTTTTTGATGTACCGAATTACTGCTTAGCTTCAAAAAAAATTTGGAAAATTTTAAGAGCAACCTATCGTGCTTACATTTACTTAATATTTGAGAAGGTTGGTGGGAGTAAAGTTTACATCGAAGAGCTATACAAATATAAAATTGCATAGAGGTCCATACATTTAGCACAAAGGGCACTAAAAATGAACCAATGAACAACAGTTGGGTGCGGGTCCTTCTCGAGCGAGCGGCCGAGGCATACCCTTTGTACTACTCCTACTGTACTTTCGATCCAGTGTGTTGCGGGTGTCCTTGGTGTCTTCCTCCTCACAGGGTTTGAAATGGAACGATAATGGAGTACTACGGAGTACTGGTAAAGCTGGTCAGATCATAATGAAGTGCATCGAATGTGATTGGACGTACTGCAGACATTTTAAACAATCCCTTGTGAAGTGAAAATTTCGAAACTGTGAAAGTTTGAACTCCGACTCTAATAATTGTGGTATGAGTAATGTCCCTTTTGTCGCCAAGCCCCAAAATGGTTCCTTCTATGCAGCACGCCTGATACTGACACGGTGTCGACAACAAGACAGGTCGACACACGTGCGTAGCGCCATGTTTTGGATGAGGGAGAGATCACCTAATGGGGGTGTGGGGATGGTGAGGCAGTGAAGGAGAGAGAAAACACAAATTGTTTTGTGTGCATACAATATATAGTAAAGGTAATGAAATTTACTAGTACTAGTTCTGTACTACTAGTACTACTAGGTGACTGTATCACACCGCCATCACAGCTTTGCTCTCATATCGCACCGCCTTCAACTCATCCTCTTCGCTGCTCTCTCGACTTGCTTCCTCTCTTCCCAAAGTTTCTCTTCTTTCTCTATGTTTCTTTTCTACAGAAATACATATTCTTCCTACTTGCTTTACAGAAAATACACTCCTCTCACTTGGAAAATTGATTTGTTTTCCTTTCGTCATGGTTGGAATCTCCGAGTGGCAACATTGTTACCATGCCATCATTCACACCCATTCTATGACAAAATATGGGACCATCACAGATGGTGGGAGTACAATTTACATCAAGGACCTAAAAATGAAAACAAAATATAAAGGTCCTTACATTGAACACGAAGCCCCTAAAATTAAGCAATGGAAATAGTAGGATGCGGCTTCTTCTCGAGAGAGCAGCTGATCGAGCCATACTCTTCATACTACTTTCTCTTTGTTTGTTTTTGAAATATATGGCCAAATTTAGTGGCATGCAAATTCTTTGATATGGGATCATGAATCATTAGCATAAAGTATGATGTAGACATGTCCATGACCTTGGTCATTCGTCTTGAAATGCAAGAATGTTCATATTCATTGGCAACTAGTAAGCTTAAATACGTTTAAATTTTACCACTTGCTTTTAGGTATGAATTTTACACGTATGGACGGTGGAGGTACATTTTACATCAAGGACCTAAACAAGGTAAAATTACATTGAGGTCCATACATTTAGCACGAAGCACCCTAAAATTAAGCAGGCAAAAGTCATGTTTTGCTCCTTCTCGACAGAAAAGTTGATCGAGCCATACTCTTCATACTACTCCCTCTTTGTTTGTTTTCCAAATATGGCCCATTTTGGCGGCATGCAAATTCTTGGATATGGTATCATGAATCATCGATATAAAGTATGATGTAGATATGGCCATGACCTTGGTCGTTCGGATTGAAATCCAAGATTGTTCATACTCATTCACAACTAAGCTTAAATACGTTTGAATTTTACCACTTGCTTTTATCTTCGAATTTTACACGGACGATGGAAGTATATTTTACAGCAACGACCTAAAAGGGGTAAAATTACATCGAGGTCCATACTTTTAGCACGAATCACCCTAAAATTAAGCAAGGAAAACAGTCATGTTTGGCTCCTTCTTGAGAGAGAAGCTAATCGAGCCATACTCTTCATACTACTTCCTCTTCGTTTGTTTTCAAAATATATCCCAATTTGGCGGCATGAAAATTCTTGGATTTGTGATCATCATCAACTTAAAGTATGATGTACATATGGCCATAACTTTGGTCGTTCGTCTTGAAATCCAAGAATGTGCATACTCATCGACAACTAATAATTTTAAATACATTCAATAAAAGGTAAAAGTACATTAAAGTCCATACATTTAGCACGAAGTACCCTAAAATTAATTAGGGAAAACCGTCAAGTTCAGCTCCTTCTCGAGAGAGCAGCTGGTCGAGCCATACTCTTCATACGACTTCATCTTTGTTTGTTTTAAAAATATGGCCCAATTTGGCTGCATGCAAATTCTTGGATATGGGATCACAAATCATTGATATAAAGTATGATGTAGCTCGATATGGCCATGACCTTGGTCGTTCACCTTCAAATCCAAGATTGTTCATACTCATTCACAACTAAGCCTAAATACGTTTAAATTTTACAACTTGCTTTTATCTTCGAATTTTACATGGATGGTGGGAGTACATTTTACAGCAAGGACCTAAAAAGGGGTAAAATTACATCGAGGTTCATACTTTTAGCACAAAGCACCCTACAATTAAGCAGGGAAAATAGTCATGTTGGGCTCGTTCTCGAGGGAGAAGCTAATCGAGCCATACTATTCATACTACTTCCTCTTTGTTTGTTTTCAAAATATGGCCAAATTTGGCAGCATGAAAATTCTAAGATATGTGATCATCATTAGTATAAAGTATGATGTAGATATGGCCATGACCTTGGTCGTTCGTCTTGAAATCCAAGAATGTTCATACTCATCGACAACAAATAATCTTAAATACGTTTAAAAAAGGTAAATTACAACAAGGTCCATACATTTAGCACGAAGCACCCTAAAATTAATAAGGGAGATAGTCATGTTTTTCTCCTTCTCGTGTGAGAAGATGATCGAGCCATAATATTCATACTACTTCCTCTTCATTTTTTTTCAAAATATGGCCAAATTTCACGGCATGCAAATTCTTGGATATGGGATCAGGAATCATCAACATAAAGTATGATGTAGATATGGCCATGACCTTGGTCGTTCGTCTTGAAACCCAAGAATGTTCATACTCATCGATAACTAATAATCTTAAATATGTTTAAAATTATACCACTTGCTTTTAGTTTCAAATTTTACACGGACGGTGGGAGTATAATTTACACCAAGGACCTTAAAAGGGGGAAATTACATCGAGATCCTTACATTTAGCATAAAGTACCCCAAAATTAAGCAAAGAAATAAAACAGTCGGGTTCGGGTCATTATAGAGAGAGAACCTGATCGAGCCATACTCTTCATACCGCTACTTCCTATTCGTTTGTTTTCAAAATACATTGCCAAACTTGGTGGCATGCAAATTCTTGGATATGGGATCACCATCAGCATAAAGTGTGATGTTGACATATGGCCATGACCTTGGTCGTTCGAATTGAAACTCGAAGATGTTCATACTCATTGACAACTAATAATCTTAAATACGTTTAAATTTTACCACTTGCTTCTAGGTTCGAATTTTACACGGATGGTGGAAGTACATTTTACATCAAGGACCTAAAAAGGTAAAATAACATCGATGTCCATACATTTAGCACAAAGCACCCTAAAATTAAGCAAGGAAAACAGTTGGCTGGGAGGCTTGAGAACTCATAATACTTGGTAATCAATCATAAGTGTATCAAGGTCCATGCTTTGTCTAAAAACTAGGGTCATTACTGTGGTACTCTGAGCCATTTTTCTTCGTACTTGCTTACAGAAAAAATCCTGTCCCTTTTAGTTTTATTGTTCCTATAAGTTGGAACTGTGGTTGCCACCATTTTTCACCTTGGCAATAATTACACATCTACCAAATATAGGAACATTACAATACAATACGATGTGCATATGGTTGTTACCTTTATCATTAGGCTTGAAATCCAAGAGTGTTCATACACCGTGGGCCATATATATTGTGTAACTATTTTTTTGTAATTTATGTTGATTCACGGTTATTAATTATTTTTTAGTGTAAATAGTAGTATAAGCAAGAGGACGCCATGAAGAAGGCTTCATTTTTAGCGCTTTCATTATTTTTGTTCATAGCTAGTGAGGATCAAATTGTCAACATGCATATTCGTAGCAAGAATTTTAATCCTACAGAACTCTCATTAGTTTTTGAAGTATTGACCGCCTCGGTACCATAAAGACTCAAAGGATTTTTGTAACTTTTTAAGAGCAATCTATCATGTTTACATGTAGTTCAAATTTGAAAATGATTTTTTATTCATAAATTTTGGAAATATAGGAACATTACAATAAAGTATGTTGTAGATATATTAGGCCATTTAGCTTGTCTTTCGGCCTGAAGCCCAAGGATATGTTCATACATGGCCAGCCATATTTTCAATTACATTAATTTTTATATGCGAACTCTCTTGATAATAATGTTTTTTTATGCGAAGTCAGAGGTGACCATGCAATGTTTTTTTTTGTTTTCAAATAAAAGACAAATTTTGTACATGCAAATGCTTAGCAAGAAGTTGAATTCAACAAATTCATTGGTTTCTGATATATTGACAGTCTAGGTGTGGGTACCTTCAAAAGATACTTGAATAACTTTAAGATCAATCTACTACTTACTCATAGTTCAAATTTTATCAGCAGGCTTGGAACTCCTATGTTTTCACGACGCATATTCCGGTTATCACCAAATCTGGATGAAGGAATCAGACAAAGTCAAAACTTCATTCATAACCCCCTTTGGAAACTTTTGTTTTGTTACGATGCCCTTTGGGCTCAAGAACACAGGAGCTATGTGCAAGCACACTATGCAGCGTTGTCTCCATGATCAAATCGGACGCAATGTACATGCATATGTGAATGACAGAGCGGTGATGTCCAAAAAGAAGGAAACCTTAATTTCTGACTTGGAGGAAACATTCGCTAATCTACGAAAATACAACATAGTGCTTAACCCAAAGAAATGATTCTTTGGAATACCAACCGGAAAATTGTTAGGTTTCATTGTGTCTCAAAGAGGCATAGAGGTGAACCGAGACAAAATTAAAGCTATACTTTTCCAGGCTGACTCACCTGAAGGACGTTCAGAGATTAACGGGTTGTATTGTTGCAGTTAGTCAATTTGTAAGCTGGCTAGGTGAAAGAGTCGCACCACTCTAAAACACCTGAAAGCAGTATTCTCGTCCGCTCCTGTCCTAGCAGCACCGGAACCTCACAAACCAATGTTACTCTATCTCGCTGCGATAAACAAGGTCGTCAGTGTTATCATGGTGGTGGAAAGACCGGAGGAAAAACAGGAACACCTGGTGCAGCGTCCGATGTACTACCTCAGTGAAGTTCTAACTGAATCAAAATAGCGTTATATGCACTATCAAAATCTGTCTTACAGTGTGTTCTTAGCATCTCAGAAGTTACGACATTATTTTCAGGAGCATCAAATTACCGTGGTGAGCACAGCTCCCATGAGAGACAAAATTAACAATAGCGATGATACAAGACGTGTCACAAAATGGGGAATAGAGCTTTCAGCTTTCGACATTGAGTACAAAACTCGTACAGTAATCAAATCCCAAATCCTTGCTGACTTTGTCGCTGATTAGACAAAGACAGCGGAAAATATGACCCTCCTAGAGTCGGAATACTGGACCTTGCACTTTGACGGGTCTAAAGCGCTCGGGGGCATGGGGGCTGGCGTGGTGCTCAAATCACCCCAAGATAAGCTTTTCTATGTGTTGAAGATTCACTTCACGGCAATAAACAACATTGCCGAATATGAAGCAATGCTGCAAGGAATCTGAATTGATAAGGATATCAGCATCCGACGACTTATGTGTTATGGAGATTCGGATCTTGTTGCTCAACAAGTGTCGGATATCTGTAATGCAAATAAACACATGGAAGCATATAGGGCTGTCTTGGATGAACTATCTAAATTGTTCGAAGGTTTTGAGGTTCAACACATCCCTCGAACAGAAAATAAGGAAACGAATGCATTATCTCGAATAGGCTCTACACGGAAAAAGGTCCTGGATGGCGCATTTTTAGAGCACCTCAAAGTTCCCTCTATAATAGGAGTAGATGAGGAATATCCGACCAAATCCGACTCACCTTTAGTGGCAGTTTTGGTTGTAATCCCCAGCTGGACTCAACCCTACCTTGATTTCTTGGTACAAGGAAAATTACCCGAAGAAGAGGTTCTGAGCCGGCAGATCGTCCGACAAGCAAAAACCTATACAATAATAAATGTAGAGCTCTATAAGTGGAGTGTATCTGGGATCTTTGAGCGCTGCATATCTCCGGAAGAAGGAGTGGAAATCTTAAGAGTGATCCACGAAGGCGAATTGGGCCATCATGCTGCAGCCAAACCTTTAGTGGCAAAAGCTTTTAGACAGGGATTTTTCTGGCTTACAGCCAAGGCAGATGCCGAACGGCTGCTCAAGACGTGCAAAGGCTGCCAAAACTACGCCAAACAAGCTCATGTTCCGGTTGATCAGCTGCGAACAATTCCGATAATATGGCATTTTGCGGTCTAGGGACTTGACATGGTAGGACCATTTAAACGGGCTCCAAGTGGATTTACTCACCTCTTAGTGATGGTGGATAAATTTACAAAATGGATTGTGGATAAACCCATCACAAGTTGTGATGGAGCAACAGCCAGAAGATTTTTCGAGGATGTTATAATCCGAGACGGTTATCCGCATAGTATTATCACAGACAGAGGAGCAACTTTTCTATGGGAGAACTTGCTGAATTCTGCGATGAACAAAATATCCGGCTTGACATTGCATCAATCGGACATCCACAAGCTAATGGTCAAGTTTAAAGAGCAAATGGTTTAATCCTATAAGGCCTCAAACCAAGACTCGAAGCACCACTTCGTCCTGCTATGGGGGCTTAGGGAGATGAACTATCGTCTGTAATATGGAGCGTAAGAACAACTCCGAATAGGTCAACTGGATACACGCCTTTCTTCTTGGTCTATGGCGTAGAAGTATTTCTTTCTAGTGATTTAATTCATACTTCTCCCTGAGTTGCTACGTATACGAAGAGGATGCCGAAATTTCTCGACAAAATGATCTTGATCTAATCGAAGAAGTTCGCATCGTTGCTGAGCAGAGATCAATAGCCTATCAATAGAAGTTACACAAGTATAATAAACAGAGAGTCAGATAACGCTCTTACACAATCACAAACTTTCCCCAGTATGGGAAGGGCCCTTTTTGGTTAGCCGAGTATTGCACAATGGCTCTTACTATCTAACTGATATGCAGCTAGTCAAAGAAAGACCTGCTACTAAGAAGAGAAAGAGAGCTGGAGGCAGTACAGACCCGGAACAATTAGACAGACCGTGGAATATTGCTCAGCTACGTCCCTTTTATTCTTAAATTTTTTTCTTTGTAATCATATATATGTACATGTTCAATGAGAAATAAAGTGTTGGTTGCCTCAATATTTTTTTTGAGAAGTTTTATATTACCATCTTATTTCCGAATGATCATGTCACAATTGAAAATCCTAGAATACTTGAAAATACTTCATGCTCATGTTTGTTCTAGTTAGATTTCCGATTCTAAAAAAGCTACCTTCTGGTATAAGTCTAAATTTTCTAGTTTGTACTTTGGTTCTTTGTCTGATTGTCGGATGCGCGCATTTTTCGAGTAGTGAATTGTTGGTACTGGAAGCTGGCTTTGTTTCCGAGTTCAAACTAGTTTAGCGATTGAGCTCCGTTGCTCGACAAAGTTTCCATGTTGAAGCTTTGCCGGCTCACAAAAGGGACGAGGCAGAAATCCAGAAAAAGCAATAAGTATAGACAAACAAAAATTTCTTATGTAAAAATTCAGGCACAACAAAATAAAACCAAAAGTGCTTAAAATGAAGCAAAGAGTGTTAGTTCTTGCAAACCTTAGTACTAGAAAAATATTACACTACTTATTTACAATCTGATTATTTCAGAATAACACATTATTTTCTGCTACTCTACGATACAGGAGGAGAGGTAGGAGTTGCCGGCTCACTAGAGACATTGCCTTCAACTTGATATCTTTTCGAGAAAAGCAAATCGGATTCGGTTTCCTCATCGTCGGATACCTCAGTTGTTCCTTCGGGAGACGGAGGAGGTGTTTCCACGCGAGTGAAGAAAGGAGTGTCGTAACTGGTCAAATCAGCTACGTGACATCCATAACCGGCGCAATAGTCCATGATGGCATTGATGTTCTGCTCCTTGCCATCGTCATCCACAGTTGAATAACCCCTGGTCACTTGCCAGATCTCCATGCTTCCATGGTGGCTCATAACCATGGTGAGGGCATTATGTGTTGTGGTTCGCGCATAGGACATGCTCCAGTCCTGAATGAGCTAGGGCATCTCGTTCGCCTTATCTTGCACCTCAAAGGCAGAAATTTTGTTCATGTCCGGGACTTTAAGAGCTTCGCTAATATCCTCTAGTGACTGGCGGAAATCGTGACACAAATCGCTGACTTTGGTAAGCCGGCTGGTGCAAGACTCGGTGGAGGAGGAATCTAGTAAATTCAGAGGACCTGCCTATATAAAGCAAAGGTTAGAAAATATATCCGAACTCCTAGAGTCAAAAAGATGAAAAGTAAGAAGACAGGAAACGTACCAAAGATGACATCGTCAACTTTAGTCTTCTCTGCCCTAAGGCTCTGGAGTTCAGCCCAGAGTGCTTGGGTGATGTCCCTTTCTCTGAACAGCTCATCATTGAGATCCGAGATTCTCTGATCCTGGATGGCGATCTTTCGATCACGTTCTTTGGTGGCCATGCTGGAGGATTCAAGAACGCTCGCAATGATGCGCTCATGATCCGCCTTAAGCTCATTCAGCTCCCTCCTTAAGTCGGCATTTTCCACCTCCAGGGTTTTGAAATTCTCGGCCTTTTCAATCATTTTACATGACTGTTTGACCAGTTCTATAATCCAAAGATAACAGTCAAATAAGAAATTCGCCTATGAAGACAAAAATAACAAGGATAAGGACTAAAATGATTACCTTCAGCCTCATCCTTGGAGACCTTCAGTTGAGCATTTTCAAGTCGGAGAGCTCTAATATCTCTCCGCTTATTGCAAATATTCTCCTGGTTATAAGCATTAGCTTTCTGTAAGTCAGAATAGTACCCAGAGTCTGAAGTCTACTAAAGACTCGGGCTAATATTTTAACTAATATTAGCACGAGCCTTGGGGGGGCTACGCTAGTTCATTCTTTGGCATCCTATGAAAGCATAAATCCGGATTGTCTATCCAAATTCATGCTTGGGGGCTAGAGGATATGATATGAAATAAAGTAAAAGAGTGAGCTGGAATTCCGACTTACATATTTCTCATGAGTAAGCTTGCTTAGAATCATGTTCACCTCAGTAGTAACTTTCTCGGCGAGAGTCAGCGGGATTATTGGTGGTGGCGGAGCCACGCCGGCCTTCAGCTTCTTGTTGCAAAGACGAACTTGGTCAAGAAGATCAGAGAGTTTTACGTCCTCGGCTTCTTGCGCCTCTTCCTCGGCGATGATGTTCTGGCTCTCAAGGCATTGCTTAGCCAATTTCTATATCTCTTCTACAGTTTACGAGTAAGGCCAAGTTTGGCAGTACCCAGATTACTAAGAAGGTTTGGCAGTACACGGTGACGTCGGTCTGCGAACCAAGGATAGCTGGCTTAGAATGTTGAGCCGGATCTTCTGCAACACGTGGAAATGGAGTAACCTTTGGTGCTTCAGAAGGCTTTGGGGTAGGAGTTGGAGGCGATGTGGCAGGAGAAGTCAAATTTAACTTTGACTGGCATAAGGGCTTCGACAGGGCGCCTTTCCCCTTGCCCTTGGTGAGCTGTTTAGCTCTAAAGAAGTGACAGAACAAGATTTTTATGCTTAAGAAAGAATAAGAAATGAAATACAAAGACCTTATGAAGAAAGTTACCTCTTCATAACGGGCACTTCCTTTGTGCTGATAGAAATAGTCAGAATCTTACACTTTCTGGTAAGAGTCTCTTGAAGTGAGACAAAGTATTAAATATATTGTGTGGAAGAAGGTAAAAGCTTGAACAAAGTAAATAGAAAACAGTAAACAGTTGTAGATTTATGGTAAAAGAAAGGACCGGGGTCCATAGTTCACTAGTGGTGATTCTCCTTAAGATCGATGACATGTTGGGTGAAAAAATTACAGCGGGGCAATTGATAAACATCGAGAAAGCATACATGCATATACTAATCATCTTGACTCCTATGAGATTTGATTGGGCATTACAATATTATACATAGATCGTAATCCAACTGCATCTATGACTAATAATCCACCTTCAGGTTATCAATCTGAACCGCCTCTAGTATTAAGTTGCAAGCAAAAGATAATTGCATTACACATTGCGCGTAAAGTAAACAATACGATTGTTCTATGAACAAAGGATTGTTGTTTCTCCCTAGTAGCAACAACACATCTAGTACCTTAGATATTTTTGTCACTTCCCCAGATTACTAGAGGCATGAACCCATTATCGAGCATAAATACTCCCTCTTGGAGTTGCTAGCATCTACTCGGCCAAGATATCTACTAACAACGAAGAGCATGCAAGATCACAAATAACAAAGACATGATAGAATCAATAATCAATCTGAAATAGCATCTCAATATGCAGCGGATCCCCGCAAACACAACATGTATGATTACAAATAGATGATCTTGATCATGAACGGAGCTCACAAGATCTAAACATGGTAGCAAAAAGGAGAAGGACCAACCATCTAGCTACTACATGGACTCGTAGTCCAAGGATGAACTACTCACGCATCTGATACATTGCAAATGTATCTATAATTTTTGATGTTCCATGCTTGGTTTTCTCCACTTTCTTGTGTTTTGTTCCAACTTTGGAGTACTTTTCATATGATTTCTTGGACTAACCTATTAATAAGAGCCACAGTGCCAGCTGCCTGTTTTTTGCTGTTTTTGGTTCCAGGAAAGTCAGAAAATGAATACTCTCGGAATTGGACGGGATAAAAGCCAAAGTGCCTATTTTTCCGGAAGGGATCAAGTGCCAGAATACGAGACGAAGAAGGGCCAGGGAGCCACCACACCACCTGGCCGTGTGTCCAGGCCTTGACCGCGCTAGGGGGTGGTGTGGCCGCCCCCGGCACCCCCTCGACCTATCCTTCCGCCTATATATTGCCCTCGGGACAAAAACCCTAAGTACCCGATAAAAAATCCACGAAAGAGTTCTCAGAGTCATCTCCATCCCTAGATCGGGAGGGATCTGAAGCTCTTCCCGGCACCCTGCCGGAGAGGGGAATTCACCCTGGAGGCCTTCTTCATCACCATGCAAGCCTCCGGTGTGATGCGTGATTAGTTCATCCTTGGACTACGGATCCATGTAGTAGCTAGATGGCTGGTTCTCCTCCTTTGTTCTTTCATGTTTAGATCTTGTGAGCTCCATTCATGATCAAGATCATCTATTTGTAATTCATACATGTTGTGTTTGCGGGGATCCGATGGATATTGAGATGCTATTTCAGTTTGATTATTGATTCTATCATGTCTTTGTTATTTGTGATCTTGCATGCTTTCCGTTGTTAGTAGCTATCTTGGCCAAGTAGATGCTAGCAACTCCAAGAGTTAGTATTTATGCTCGATAGTGGGTTCATGCCTCTGGTAATCTGGGGATGTGACAGAAATCTCTAAGGTACTAGATGTGCTGTTGCTACTAGGGAGAAAACAACAATCCTTTGTTCATAGAACAATGGTATTATTTACTTTACACGCAGTTCGTAAAGCAATAATCTGTTGCTTGCAACTTAATACTGGAGGGGGGTCGGATGATAACCTGAAGGTGGATTATTAGTCATAGATGCAGTTGGATGGTGGTCTATGTATTATGTTGTAATGCCCAATCAAGTCTCAAAGGAGTCAACATGATTAGTATATGCATGTATTCCTTTCTCGCTGTTTGTCAATTGCCCCGCTGTAATTTGTTTACCCAGCATGTTATCTATCTAAGGAGAGCCACCTCTAGTGAACTATGGATCCCGGTCCTTTCTCTTTACATACAATCTACAACTGTTTACTACTTTGTGTTTACTTTCTGCAAACTTTTACTTCTTTCCATTCGATACATTTAATCCTTTGTTTTCTGAAAAATACGGTGAGATTGACAACCTCATCGCAAGTTGGGGACAAAGTTCTGTGGTTGTGTTGTGCAGGTCTCCACGTTGCTACTAGCACCGGTAGTGCGCCCTGCCAAAGCTCAGCTAGTAACACCTTTGGGGTGTTTCCTTGCTCCTACTGGTTCGATTAAACCTTGGTTTCATAACTGAGGGAAAACTTGTTGTTGTGATCATCGTACCTTCCTCTTGGGGTTCCCAACGAGCTCTACGTCGAACGATGAGCACATCAAGATCTTTTCTGGCGCCGTTGCCGGGGAGTCAAGGACATCTTCACAAGGGGAGTCCCTCATAACCAATCTCTTTACTTTGTTGTTTTGTTTTGCTTAGTTTCTTTTTGCTTTGTTTGCTTGTTTTGTTCTTCAAAAAACACAAAAAAATTAGTTCTACTAGTTTGCTTTCTTATTTGAAAACCCAAAAAATGACTACTCTTGAAAACACTAAGTTGTGTGACTTCACTAGCACCAACAACAATGATTTTATGAGCACACCTATTGCTCCACCTGTGGCTGAAAATACTTTCTTTGAGATAAAACCTGCTTTGCTCAATCTTGTTACGAGAGAACAATTTTCTGGTATTGGTAATGAAGATGCTGCTTCCCATCTAAATAACTCTGTTGAACTTTGTGAGATGCAAAAGCATAGGGATATAGATGGTGATATTATTAAGATGAAATTGTTTCCTTTCTCTTTAAGAGGAAAAGCTAAAGAGTGGTTGAATTCCTTAACTAAGAATAGTATTGATTCTTGGACTAAGTGCAAAGATGCTTTTATTGGAAAATACTATCCTCCTGCTAAGATTATATCCATGAGAAGTGAAATAATGAAGTTTAAACAACTTGATAATGAGCATGTTGCTCAAGCTTGGGAAAGAATGAAATCTTTGGTAAAGAATTGTCCCACTCATGGACTAACTGCTTGGATGATCATCCAAACTTTTTATGCAGGATTGAACTATTCTTCAAGGAACCTATTGGATTCTGCTGCTGGAGGTACCTTTATGACCATTACTTTGGGTGCTGCAACTAAGCTTCTGGATAATATGATGGTTAATTATTCTAAATAGCATACTGAGAGAGCTCCACAAGGTAGGAAGGTAAATTCTGTTGAGGAAACTTCCTCCTTGAGTGATAAGATTGATATTATTATGTCTATGCTTGTTAATGGGAAAGCCCATATTGATCCAAATAATGTTCCTTTAGCCTTTTTGGTTGCTCAAGAAGAGTAAGTTGATGTGAACTTCATAAGAAATAACAACTTTGGCAACAATGCTTATGGTAATAACAGTTATAGGCCCTACCCTCCTAATAATACTTATGGCTATAATGGTAAACCTGGATTACCTAGTGAAGGAAGAATTTTAGAAGTCGAAAGAGCCACTAAAAACTTCATGCAAATGAAATATGAGCAAAATAAGCTATTCACTAAAACTATGGAGGAATAATCTATTGTTTTGAAGAACATTAGCCATCAACTTGAGAGTCTGAATAAGGAAATTCCTAGTTTACAATTGAAACTCTCTAATGCTAAAAGAAATATATCATCTTTGTCTGAAGCTCAATCTTCTTTGATCAATAAAATGGCTGCTAAACCCGAAACTAATGATAATCCCTTTGCAGCTACTAATGCCATACAAGTAAGAATTGATGAAAATGTTAGACTATTAGCTGAATTACATGCTAAGTGGGAAAGAGAAGATGAAATTGCTAGAAACATTAGTGTTTCTACTATCACCACCTCTAGTGTTCAGGCTAGTAATAGTTCTACTACTTTGGATGATAAAGTTGATTTTGATCTTGATGGTTGCAATATCTCTGAAGTTATTAAGTTCCTACAAAAGCTTGCTAAAAGTCCTAATGCTAGTTCTATGAACATGGCCTTTACAAAAGACATTACCGATGCTCTCAAAAATATTAAGGAAGAAAAGATGAAACATAAAGCTTCTATTCCTATAAAACAAGAGGATGGTTGGGAACCCATCATTAATATGAAAGTGAATGACTTTGATTCCAAAGCTTTGTGTGATCTTGATAGTAGTCTTTCTATTATGCCTAGAAGGATTTATGATATGCTTGATTTGCCTCCTCTTGAAGATTGTTATTTGAATGTCCCACTTGATGATAATGCTAAAAAGAAACTCATGGGGAGTCTTAATGATGTTCTTATTATGGTTAACGATTCCTATATCCCCGTTTATTTCTATGTTTTGGATGTTGAATACAATGCTTCTTGTCCTATTACTTTGGGAAAACCTTTTCTTAGAACTGTTGGTGCCATAATTGATATGAAAGAAGGCACCATTAAATATTAACTCCCACTCAAGAAAGGTATAGAACACTTCCCTAAAAAAAGAGAAAAGATTTCTTTTGCTTCTCCTATGAAAACAAAATTTGGTCTTAATGCTTCTTCATTTGAGAACACTTGATTCTTTCTTTGCTTCTTATGCCTAACTTAAAGGCGTTAAAGAAAAGTACTTATTGGGAGATAACCCAAAAGTTTTAGATGAGTTTTGGAAGTTATTACCTCAGTAATAAACTCTCCTTATCCTTTTTATTTGCTTTTTGTGCCATGAGTAACCTCTAATGAGAGTGAAGTAATGACTCGGAAAGTTGTTGTCCCGAAACAGATTTTTGTGCTTCACCGTAAAAATTCGTGAGAGAACTCTTTATGTCGTATTGATCTTTAATTTGTTTGTGCTTCTTCCCCAGGTTGTTATCTAACTTTCGTTAGTTCAACAATTTTTGATTTGAGCAACAGAAGGTCTTCGAAAAAATTCGTCTTTACCTGCTGGTCTGTTTTGACAGATTTCTGCCATTTTCTGCATTTGCTTCTTGTGGGATCCTTTTTGAGTTCTTTTGGGGAATTGAGCTTTTTTAGGGAAGTGCTACAGTACCTAGTGTTCTAATGGAAGTTTATTTAGTGTTATAACTGAACCTTAAGACTTATTTATCTTGAGCGCACTAATGTTGCTAATAAAGATTGTGTGAAGTTTTGTATGAAGGAAAATTTTCAGGTGTATGGAAGGAATGAGTAATGAGATGAAGGATGGACTAAAGCTCAAGCTTGGGGATGCCACGCGTGTCACCCCAAGAAATATCCAAGAAATACAAGCGTCAAAGCTTGGGGATGCCCAAGGCATCCCGTTCTTCATCAATAAAAATCCCAGGTTTCTTCCAAACGCTTCATTTTTATTGTTTCATGCACAGTTGTGTTTTTCGTGGACCGTCTTCTTTTTCGTTTTCGTTTTGGTTTTTAGTTTGCTTGGTTTGCTTAGTTTTCTGAATAAATTGGTTTGACCCCCTCTTTCACACATTGGTTTGCAATTGGTTTGGTTTGGTTTGGAAAAGAGAAAGAAAGTTCATACTTATGTGGTAAAAAGAGCTTGTTTTTGACTCTATGCTTAGTATTCTGTGCTGTAGCATGACTTGTTATAACAATTGAGATTTCTTAATGTGCCTTGGATGAATCATGCGTTGTTTTAGCATATTAAAGCATAGTATAGTGGTATTCTCCTTTGATAACTTATTTGGGTTGACTTCGCGCATGCTCACACCATGTTATGACTGTCACAAGTCACCATAGCCTTTATGATCCTTTAGTTTTCAACTTGTAGTATCACTTTATGCTTTGATGAATGATGTTTTGTCGCTCTGCATGATTATGTCCATTATTGCTCTCTTAGTTTTCAATACTAGTAGAAAATGGGCCTTTGGTTCGGGCCATTAGTTCCGGCCGTGGCTGGGGCCAGGACTAATGGTCCGAACCATACGGGCCGAGGAGGCCGAGGCACTATGTTCTGGTCCATAAGGAACCATTAGTCCCGGTTTGACATACAAACCTGGCCCTATATATATGCACCCAGCCCTCCACTCTCCCCTGTTTTTTTCCTATGTGAGAGGTGGGTATAACTTTGTGGTAACTTTTTTTCTTCATATGCACTAGAGGTGTTTGGTGAAATGCCTATTAGAGCGATGCCACTTGAGTTTACACAAGACAAAATATGATATGAGGTATCAGAGCGACACATAAGGTTTCTCCTCTTTGTTTTGAAGTGTCCTAAAAAGTTAGCAACTATTTTCTCGTTTTGACTGCGCGGTACTAATTTAAGCATCGTGATTGCGTTTGATATATATGCATGGTTGTATGATGCAGATGAGCCACCCATGGATGTACGGTGACCGACGCTCTGACACTTACAGAGAAGGCGTGCGTTCTTTTCGCCTTGTGGCCGAGGCGAACAAGCGGCAGGATGGTTTTATGTGTTGTCCATGTATTGGATGTCGGAATGAGCAGGCTCACACTTCCTCAAGAGTCATTCAGAGCCACCTGCTTCGATCCGGTTTCATGTCCGGCTATAATGTTTGGACCAAGCACGGAGAAAGAGGGGTTATGATGGAAGACGGCGATGAAGAAGAGAACGATGATGGCAACTACCGATCTATGTTCCCTGAATACGATGATACCGCAGTTGAAGATAATGAAACAGAAGGGGGTGAAGAACGGGAACCAGATGAGCCCGTTGATGATTTTGGTCGGCTCATTAGCGATGCAAGGTGAGACTGTGACACAGAAAAGGAGAGGTTGCAGTTCGAGCAGATGTTACAGGACCACAACACATTGTTGTATCCAACTTGTGAAGATGGCCAGAAGAAGCTGGGTAGCACACTGGAATTGTTGAAGTGGAAGGCAGAGACCGGTATGACTAACTCGGGATTTGAAAAGTTGTTGGTAATAATGAAGAAGCTTCTTCCAAGAAATAATCAATTGCCCTCTAGTACGTACGAAGCAAAGAAACTTGTCTGCCCTCTAGGATTAGACGTGCAGAAGATACATGCATTCCCTAATGACTGCATCCTCTACCGCGGTGAGAAGTACGAGAATATGGATAAATGCCCGGTATGCATTGCATTGCGGTATAAGATCAGAAAACATGACCCTGGTGATGTTGAGGGCGAGCAACCCAGGAAGAGGGTTCCTGCCAAGGTGATGTGGTATGCTCCTATAATACCACGGTTGAAACGTTTGTTCAGAAATAAAGAGCATGCCAAGTTGTTGCGATGGCACATGGAAGACCTTAAGAAAGACGGGATGTTGAGGCACCCTGCTGATGGTCAGCAGTGGAGAAAAATCGACAGAGACTTCTCGGACTTTGCTGGTGACGCAAGGAACTTATGGTTTGGTCTAAGTACCGATGGCATGAATCCTTTTGGGGAGCAGAACTGTAGTCATAGCACCTGGCCCGTGACTTTATGTATCTACAACCTTCCTCCTTGGTTGTGCATGAAGCGGAAGTTCATTATGATGCCAGTGCTCATCCAAGGCCCGAAGCAACCCGGCAACGACATTGATGTGTACCTAAGGCCAATAGTTGATGAACTTCTGTAGTTGTGGGCCAAACCAGGTGTACGTGTGTGGGATGAGCACAAACAGCAGGAATTTGACCTACAAGCGTTGCTGTTCGTAACCATCAATGATTGGCCTGCTCTTAGTAACATTTCAGGACAGACGAACAAAGGATACAATGCATGCACGCACTGTTTGGATGAGACTGAAAGTATATATCTGGATAAATGTAGAAAGAATGTGTACCCGTACAATCATCGTTTTCTTCCGCCCAGTCATCCCTTAAAGAAGAAAGGCAAGCATTTCAATGGCAATGCAGAAACCCGGACGAAGCCTGTCCCCCGTAGTGGTGCTGATGTATTTGGTATGGTCAAGGATTTGGATGTAATCTTTGGAAAGGGTCCTGGAGGACAACCTGTTCCGAAAGACCCCATTACCGGACACGCACCCATGTGGAAGAAGAAATCTATATTTTGGGAGCTACCCTATTGGAAAGTGCATGAGTTCCGCTCTGCAATCAACGTGATGCACCCGACGAAGAATCTTTGCGTGAATATTCTAGGCTTCCTGGGCTTGTATGGGAAGTCAAAAGATACCCCGGCAGCACGGGAGGACCAGCAACATCATAAAGGATGAGACGACAAGCATCCAGGGCAGTTTCAAGGGCTTGCCAGCTACGCTCTTACCAAAGAAGAGAAGGAATTTTTTTTTGAAGTCCTTTTCAGTAGCAAGGTCCCGTCTGGCTTCTCGTTGAATATAAAGGGAATAGTAAATATGAAAGAGAAAAATTTCAAAACCTAAATTCTCATCACTGCAATGTGCTTATGACGCAATTGCTTCCGCTTGCATTGAGGGGAATTCTACCAGAAAATGTTTGACTAGCCATTTTGAAGGTATGTGCATTCCTCAATGCAATTTCTCAGAAGGTAATCGATCGAGAAAGTCTATCAGGGTTACAGATTGATGTGGTCCAATGTCTGGTCAGCTTCGAGTTGTTGTTCCTGCCATCCTTCTTCAATATTATGACGCACCTCCTAGTTCACCTAGTCGAAGAGATTAGAATTCTCGGTCCTATGTTTCTACACAATATGTTCCCCTTCGAGAGGTTCATGGGAGTCTTAAAGAAATATGTTCATAACCGTGCTAGGCCAGAAGGAAGCATCTCCAAGGGCTATGGAATAGAGGAGGTCGTTGAGTTTTGTGTTGACTTTCTTCCTGACCTTAAGCCGATTGGTGTTCCTGAATCTCGGTATGAGGGGAGCATGACTGGAAAAGGCACACTAGGAAGGAAATCAATGGTATGTAGGGACGGGCATTCTTTCACTCAAGCACACTACACAGTTCTACACAATTCCACCGTGGTGGCTCCGTATATCGAGAAGCACAAGAATATTCTACGCTCCGAAAACCCGGAAGCCCAAACCTTGATTAAAGGGGAACACGAGAAGAATTTTGGCAATTGGTTGCAGACACATCTCATGAATAACACCAGTGTTGGAGATGAGTTGTACTCGTTGGCCAGTCTACCATCTTCGACTATATGTACTTTCCAAGGGTACGAGATAAATGGGAATACATTTTACACGATTGCCCAAGATAAAAAGAGCACCAACCAAAACAGTGGTGTCCGCTTTGATGCAACAGATGACAATGGGCAGATTGACACATATTATGGGTACATAGAGGAGATATGGGAACTTGACTATGGACCTACTTTTAAGGTCCCTTTGTTTCGGTGCAAATGGGTCAAGCTGACAGGAGGCAGGGTACATGTAGACGAAAAGTACGGCATGACAACAGTGGATCTCAACAATCTTGCGTACATGGATGAACCATTCGTCCTAGCGAACGATGTGGCTCGGGTTTTCTATGTGAAGGACATGTCTACCAAACCGAGAAAAAGGAAAGATAAGCAAAAGAGTACAGAATACGATGAGCCAAAGCGCCACATAGTTCTTTCAGGGAAAAGAAACATCGTGGGGCTAGATGACAAGACAGACATGTCAGAAGATTACAATAAGTTTCATGAAATTACGCCCTTCAAAGTGAAAACTGACCCAAGCATCCTGTTAAATGATGAATATTCTCGATGGCTACGGTGCAGAAGAAAACCACAACACTAGATGTTGGTGATGTGTAATAATGTATTAAACCTTTTATTTGAGACATAAATCTATGTAATTAAACCTTTTATTTGAGACATAAATCTATGTAATGTATTAAACCTTTTATTTGAGACATAAAGGTCCCCTTTCATGTAATACATCTTGCTCAATCAAACTAAACGTTCTGAGCCGCAGTAGGTGATCACACAAAGAGAAGGAACCATCACAAGAGAAGGAACCCACAAACACTAAGGATACATAGCACAACTGAAAATTAAGAAACATGCCTAATGGTTGGAGTGATTCAGTCATGCTCACGCTTAGCCCCAGTCTGGCGCCACTATAGTCATCACAGTCACCGCCGCCGCCGCTTAAATCGGGGTCACTGTAGTCGAATCTTGAAGGTTGGGCACGCGTGGGCTGGATTTGAGGGTACCACAGGCGGGGGTTATTGCCGGTCGTGTTGTAAGCCATGACACTCTCGAGAGTCCGGCCGCGCCACCACAGCCGACAGCCGGCCTCGTTGAAGTTCGAAGGAGGTGGGCCGTCCTCCTCGTGCCTGGCGAGCTCCCTCTCATGCCGATCGATGAAGAAGGCTTCCCAAGTCGGGATGCCAGTTGGGATTCCTCCGCTGCTCTAGCGTGAGCTCGAGGTAGTAGTGGTTCATGATGGCCATCCGGCGCTCCACACCTAGAGGGACAGGAGGGACCGGCACGCCTCCGGCGCTCAGCATCCAGCCAATGGGGACGCGGTAGCCCAGTGGGCAGGGGTAGTTCGAGGCGCAAAGCGCCTCTGCCTCCCGGTTGGTTAGAGATACGATGGAAGCCATGGGAAGAGAATGATGAGTCTAGATGTGATATGTAAATGGAGGCCAAGCGTACATATATATACTGAAACAATGGCGGGAAGACAGAGGTGGGAACCGGTGGAAAGCGAGGGAACGCAGTGGCGCGGGAAACTTTCATCCCGGGTGGGGGCTCAAACCGGGACAAAAGATGGGGGGCCTTATCTAGGGGAGGCTTATCTGGGAGGGCCTTATCTGGGGGTGGCTAACCTTTAGTACCGGCTAGTGGGTGCAACAGGGACTAAAGGTGGTTTTTGTGTCATCTAACAAAACTGTTGGTGGGATAAGGACGCGTGGGTAACCTTTAGTACCGGGTGGGGGCTCAAACCGGGACTAAAGCTGTCGGTAGGATAAGGATGCGTGGGTGGACGCACTGCTCGATGAGATAACGCATGTAGCGCACGACGCCCTGTCGGAGGAAGAAGACAAAGTAGAAGCGGCGCCGTGCCTATAAAAGGAGCATCGATACGCCATGGCAAGCAACTCAACAAGCCAACATGGATGGAGAGTTTCATCCCCATGGATGGAGGAAAGGGTTGGGAAATCTCCCATGGCGGAACTTCTCGAAGATGGCCTTGGTGCACAGGCCCTATGGCATCTTCGGAAGTTCCGCCTCGAAAAATATATTCCTGCTAGCCCGTGAAAGACTCCATCTCCGCCTCCCTGGGGTTAGAGGTATGGTGGAAGCCATGGGATAGAGTGGAGAGTGGCAGCAGATATGAGTCTAGATGTGCTATGGCAACGACCAAGCCAACATGGATGGAGAGTATCATCCCTATGGATGGAGGAAAGGGTTGGGAAATCTCACGTGGCTGAACTTCTCGAAGATGCCCTTGGTGCACACGCCCTATGGCATCTTCGGAAGTTCCGCCTCAGAAAATATATTCCTGCTAGCCCGCGAAAGACTCCATCTCCGCCTCCCTGGGGTTAGAGGTATGGTGGAAGCCATGGGATAGAGTGGAGAGAGGCGGCAGATATGAGTCTAGATGTGCTATGGCAATGACCAAGCCAACATGGATGGAGAGTTTCATCCCCATGGATGGAGGAAAGGGTTGGGAAATCTCCGTGTGAACTTCTCGAAGATGCCCTTGGTACACACGCCCTATGGCATCTCCGCCTCCCTGGGGTTAGAGGTATGGTGGAAGCCATGGGATAGAGTGGAGAGAGGCGGCAGATCTGAGTCTAAACCCTAAACCCTAAACCAAAAACCCTAAACCCTAAACCCTAAACCAAAAACCCTAAACCCTAAACCCTAAAGGGGCTATGATCCGGAAGAGAACGGGCAGGAAAAAATAAGGCGGGGTAGACGATCCGGTCTAGGATTTCGCCGGAGGAAGACCACCGGAGCGTCGGAATTACATGAAAATGGCAAAATGGTTAATAGTTTGACTAGTTAGAATAATTATTTTATAAAACATAACATTGATTTGAATCACTTATTTAAAAATATGCAAAATATAATATTTAATGCATTTTTAAATTGAAAATGGCAAAATGGTTATTAGTTTCACTAGTTAGAATAATTATTTTATAAAACAGAAAATAGATTTGGATTATTTATTCAAATTCAAGAACTTTTCATGTTGAAATTTTTCTCAAATTCATAAGTATGCAAAAACTATAAAATTCAAATGTTTAAATAATATGCTAATTGAAATTTTTTTTGAACAGGCGCGCACCAGGGTGATTTTTTTTGAAAAAGGGACCTTTAGTCCCGGTGCATGTTACACACTGGGACTAAAGGTGTGGCGTTGGCGCGCGCCAGTTGGGCTGGGCCGAAAACCCTTTAGTCCCGGTGGGTGGCACGCACCGGAACTAAAGGGGGATCTTTAGTGCCGGTCCATATAACGCACCGGGACTAAAGACCCTTTAGTCCCAGTTCGTTATACGGACCGGGACTAAAGGTCCCCCGCTATACATTTGGCGTGCCATGCCTTCTTCTCCCACGCAGCACCCCCACGAAGGGCGACTGAGACGCCCAGTCGCCCGATTCTTCGGCCGCCACCACCCCAACCGCCGCCGCCACTGCCCCCAACCGCCACCGCCACTCCAGCCGCCATGCGCGCACCCCCGCCAGAGGTACCCCACGCCCCCTCCCCTTCGCTCCACCGTCCGGCGACTTGGCGGCTAACTAAGCGACATCAGGGCGGGCGCCCCCACGACCGCGCCATTCCCCCAAGAGCCCGGGCGCCGCCCACGCCAGGCGGCCCAAGGCACCGACGCCATTTGTTTTTTTTATATTTTTTGTATTACTAGTATTTCTAGTGTATTTTTGTTTGTAATAGATAGATAGAATTATTAGTAATAGATAGATAGAATTATCACTTGTTTTTTATATTTTTTGTATTACTAGTATTTCTTGTGTATTTTTTTGTAATAGATAGATAGAATTATTAGTAATAGATAGATAGAATTATTAGTAATAGATAGATAGAATTATTACTTGTTTTTTTTATATTTTATGTATTACTAGTATTTCTAGTGTATTTTTTTTGTAATAGATAGATATAATTATTACTTGTTTTTTTTATATTTTTTGTATTGCTAGTATTTCTAGTGTATTTTTTTTAGTAATAGATAGATAGAATTATTACTTGTATTACTAGTATGTTTTTTGTAATAGATAGATAGAATTATTACTAGTATTTCTTGTATCTTTTTTATATTGTAATATTTATTACTAGTATATAAATATAGTATATATATGTTTGTGTATATATATTTATTACTAGTAATGATATATATAGTAGTATATTATATAGTATGTAGTATTATAGTGTCGATTGAGACAGACAAGCATCAGTGCTAAATAAAGATAAGCTAAAGAAACAACTACCCTAAGTCCGGTGGTGCTCGCGGGCCGCCTGGACTTAGGGTTAGGGTGGTAGTGCTCGCGGGCACCCGGACTTAGGGTTAATGTGGTAGTGCTCGCGGGCCCCTGGACTTAGGGTTAGGGTGGTGGTGCTCGCGGGCCGCCCGGACTTAGGGTTAGGGTTAGGGCATCACTAGAATTTTGCTATTGTTTAGTATTATTGTAGCAAATTGCGTGTTCATATTATTGTTTAGTGTTATTTTATGCAGCAATATTGAATGAAAAATGTTATTCTGTGCATTTTGTAGAAAACTATGGATCCAATCCAGAGAGACCTAGCACAGGAAGAAATTCTCGAGGATATGATCAACGACACCCCCCATGTTGATCCACCCGAATCTCCGTCGATTTATCTGAACCCCTCCGGTGAGGGAGAGGAGGTCGACCGAAATGATCAAGGAGAAGCCGACGGCTCCGGTGGTGGAGAAGCCGATGGCTCTGGTGGTGGAGAAGCCGACGGCGAGGTATATATATGAAGTCTGGTGATCAGTAGATGCATTAACTGAGTTGTATATATATATATATATATATAAATTGACGAATTTTTCTTCTCTTAGGCCTCCACATCGAGCAAAAAATATTCCAAACGAGGCCCGGCCAAAAAGTTGAACGCATCTACGCGTTATACAATTACGCGGGTATCACCACGGGGTGAACCGGTGGAACCCGAAAAGGCTAAAACTGTATTTAAACAACAATGTGGAGTTATGGTTAGGGATCTCATCCCGATCACCGTTCGAGAGTGGAATAAGACCAAAGGGGCGAAAGAGGGTGAGTATGTCTCCGACAGGTGCAAAGAGGGTCTTTGGAATGACCTCATGACACATTTCACCCTGCCAGGATGTGAGGATGATGCCCACACAGCTGCATTGAGGAAGAAAGTCAAGCAGTGGACTCTTACGAAGATGGCCAAACTATGCAAGAACTGGAAGAAAGCATTATGGCAAAAGTATCAGAAGACGAAGAAGGCTCCTAAATTTGAATGCTATCTAACGAAGCAGCAGGCTAACTGGGATGCATTTGTGAAGTACAAGGAGTCGCAACATGCTATGGAAATGTCGAAAAAAACAAGAAAAATGCCGCGATGAAGAAATATCACCATCACAGGGCCGAGGGCTCTGGCTGCCATGCCAAACTGGGATGCTAAAGAGAATGAGATGCTTGCTAAAGGGATCACTCCAGAACCAACACGCGAAGAATGGGATCTGAGGGCAAGGAATTGGTTCCTTGGGGATGGGAGTGAGTATGACGAAAGTACAGGGGACCTTATTTGCAGTGACGGGATTAGGATACCCCGTGATACATGGCAGAAAGTGGTGAAGGAGATTAAAGCGGGGACAACAAAGTTCCGTCCCGATAGAGAGAAAGACTTGCTGACAAAGGTCCTCGGGAATGACGAACACGGAGGACTGTACGAGGCCTTGGCCCTAGTTATAGGTGGGAGATGGGGTTTCCCAAAGACAGAGATACTTTTAGGAGCCGAGAGAGAGCAAAGAGGCGACGACGGGAGGAGGAGGGAGACAAGTTCACCGAGTTGATAGGAACAATTCAAATGCATCAGCAACAGATTGACGAACTTCGAGGAGCAGCGCGCCTGCAAGATCCTGTACTCAATATTACCGTCGTCCCATCTCAGCGGAAAAGCAGCGTGGCTGGATCGGAGGTCCCTTCTAACGATGCACGTATGGTAGATGGCGATCCCGGCTACCCCGTGGATGGAATCAAGGAGCAGGCATCTTGTGAGCTCCATCAGAAGGTGAAGAACCTATCCATCAAGGTGGCGGTCGGATGTGCTTTACCTTGTCCACCTGGCGCACGCTGGCATGGCCGTGAGATTCCACCTGGCTATGCTAAAGTTGGTGTGGATGAAATCGCAATGGGGTGGGACTCAATGGAGCTTGACATCCATGGACCTGAAGGTGAGAGGACACTCGGAGAAGTACTGGGTGGTATCATTCTATGGCACAAGAACAACATCAAGCTTCCAGGCTGGACGCCAAAGCCAACACCGCCTCCGAGTGGTCGCATGTCACCTTCACCTCCATCACCTCCAAGAATCCCACCCCATGACTACGACCACCACAGCCCGAGTCCATCTCGATCTCTGCCGCAGCCTTCGATTAGTACTAAACGAGCCTGAGAGCCCAAACGACAAATGTCGCCTCCCAAGAGTACCTCATAAGAATCTTTCTATCAGACCTTACGATCGTCTTGAAGAGGAAACCGACATGATCAGAAGGCCGAATGTTCTTGCAGCTTCAAAAGAAGAAACCCGAGCCCGCCCCGGTATACACCGAGAAGCAAAAAGCGTATGCACTTTCTTTTCTGAACACAAAATCGCAATATGACTTGCACCATAAGCCAGATGACTATCGACGCACACTTCAGAAGGAAGTGAAGAAGAGCAAATCAAGTAGAAGTGCAAGCGGGAGCAAATCATCAAGTCAAAGTGCAACCGGGAAAAGAAAGGACGTCCCCCAGCTCGGGGAACAGGCCAAAAAATCGACCCCACCCCTCAAGGTGGTATCCTATGACACTCCCCAGCATGATATGGAAGAAGCTAAGAAGCTTGTGGCCGCGATGAATGTGACTGTTGAGGAATTGCTAGGTTCCCAGGACGACAAGTTACCCAAGGCTCAGGTAGTCCCTACATATGTCCCAGGGAAGCCTCTGGTCAGCTTTGAGCAGTTCCAACAACTGCCAACACAAATGCGGAGTTTACATAAATGGTACTTGAAAGCCGTAAAGGAGGAGAGAATAATGATCGTGGCGAAAGTCCCACATGACTACTACTTCCGAGAAGAAGAGGTCCATGTTGAGTTTCCAGAACTCTTCCAGTTATACACTTTCGACGCCATCGACAAAAGTCTCATGAGTTGCTATTGTCTGTAAGTTGTTGAATTCATTGTCTATATATAAGTTGTTCATTTTTTTCAGTTGTTCAGTTCATTGCATGTAATTATCCTAATTATATCCTTTTGTACTCTATTATTATGCAGAATGAAGATCATGGAATGTAACAGAAGGTCAATCTTCAGTGTTGGGTTCATTGACCCAGATAAAATACATTGTCAGACGCTAAAGAAAAAACCCGAGGAAACACAGGAAAACCTTCTAAGTTTTCTAACGGAGCAAAATTTCTGTGACCACATACTGTTTCCTTACCATTTCGCATGAGTGTCTTACTCTATTATACACATTCTCTTTTGCTTACTCGATGTTAAGTGTAATTGATGAGTTACTGATGTATATATAAACGTGTACAGTTTCCACTAGATTCTCATGGACATTCAACTTGATAAGGGAAGAGTTGAAGTCATGGACCCATTAAAGAGACCCCTGGAACAGTTTAGTGACATGCAGGACATGCTCCAGAGGTAATTTTTGTGCTACAGCGGTCTCTTTCGTTGATCTCCTGAGATATCACGTAATAAATAACTCATTCATTTTCTTTACCGGGTAAGGTTTGGAACCAGTTCAATAGTGCGGTTACGGGTGACTTTACTGAGAAGCTGACGTTTAAGCCGGTCTCGGAAGTAGTAGGCGCATCTCTTTACTTCTAGTTTCAATACAATTATGATGCATGGTTATTATTTTGATTGAATTCTATTCTCGTAAAGTGCACGAGGCAGCCACCGAAGACGAATCTATGTGGATTCTACGTTTCCGAGTTCATTCGCACGTTTACCAGTGAGCTGAATGATTATAGAGTCGATGTAAGCAATACATTCATAACATTATTTTTATTACCGTCACTTTTTGTTATCATGATTGATATTCATTTTGATCTCCTTTTCTTATATAGTTCGAGAAAATGCTGGATCAGCTCCTACCACAGCAACGCGTAGTAGCAATTGCTGAAGAACTGGAAGGATTCTTGATGAACGAGATGATAGATGACGTCGGAGAATTTAGTGTGAATAGGCGCCGATGATCCCCGACCATGTAATTGAATAGACGGGCTCTAATACCGATAATTGTGATCTCCATGTGTAACTATCATGTATATATTTGTATGCTCGATATTAAGAGAAGTTATCTTATGTATGCACGAACATATATGGTATGTGGTAGCGTAGAAAACTATTTTGAAATGAAAAAAAAGAATACAAATGAAATTCTCTGTCGCGGCAGAGAAAGTGCCTAAAATGTCGTCATGCAGAGAACCATTTGTCGGTTAATGTCTGAACCGGGACTAATGGGGGGCACCCAGCGCCCGCAGAGACAACCACGTGGATGCCCATTAGTCCAGGCTGGTAAGAGGGCCGGGAGTAATGGGTGGGCCTTTAGTCCCGCCCTTCCAGTCCCGGGTTACTAGGGCCGGGACTAAAGCCCCTTACGGGCCGGGACTGGAGGCTCGTTTTCCACTAGTGCGCTCCTAGTCTTTTGATAGCCTCCACAACCAAGTATGAGTTCCACTCATGCATCCAACTCCCTAAACCAAGTTATTCCAAAGATTCCACCATACCTACCTACTAGCTTATGCTATTCCAAGTATATTCATGCTTTTGTTTACCTTCCAAATTAAACTTGTTATGAGAAAACTAGTGATTAAAGCTCTCACGAACTTGATGGCACACTTTACTTTACTTTCCCTTAATAAACTTGAACCATTGTGTCTTCTATGTTGTATATGCTTGCACTTATTTGTTGCGAATTAGCAGAACCATGCTTTCATGAGGAACGCTTTCAACATTGCACTTGGTACTTGTACCTAGTCCATATCATGCTCTTTTGTATATGGATGTCGTCGGTGAAATGAAAGGGTAGCTTGTAAGTCCATGGAGTTATGTATATGTGTTAGAGAAACGCTTGGGCCGCTAGTCTAATCCATGCTGACATGGTGGAAACCTGCAGCATAACCATAATGAATTGTCTATGAAGCATTCTTCTTATAAAAAAAGAGTCCTATATTGAGAAAAAAAGAGAAAAGAAAAAAAAGAGATACTATGAAAATAGGAAAGAGAGAAAAAAGCACCATATTACCATGGTAAATAAGAAGAATGCTGAGATGCTCGTTGTCTGCTTGCCTTGTCATTTTGATATGGGGATTCTTCCGTATCATCGGGCAAGGGGTACCCCGTTGGCGGTTCTCAATGATACACACGTACTTACAATGACAAGAACTTACCGGTGACTAAACTTTAGTAGCATGAGGAGCGGCACTCGTATACAAGGGACATGAGATTTTTGACTTATACTTCGTCAAGCATGTACACCATAGTTTGTTCACTTTAACCTTAATCACTTCAATATGCTTATGATAGGGGCAATGAGAGCTGAAATCTATAAGTACCATAATTTTTGGAAGCTCTTTATGAGACTTGAATCCCTTCCTTTTACAAAGGCCTTTCTTCCACCATTATATTGAGTCTCCACCTTCCATCTTTATGCACCTACTTTGAGAGCATAGTGGCCATTCTTAGTTCTATGTGCATTGTCCCAAGACTAGTTGATTGATGCATAACTTCATATTGCTTGTTTTAAACTATTGTATCTAGTCACTCTTATGAACTTTGAAGGTGTCCTCTGCATTTATATTTGCTACTCTATTTAGGGACAAGCTGAATACTATTATGCTATGTTTTCTTTATGTGAAACAAACACACGTCTTGCAAAGCATGTTATTCATGATTCTTTTGTTTGTGCCTTTTCATGTTGCATCATAGATTCTTTGCTTATTGCTAGAATTTTGTCTTTCATGTTATGATTGAAGTACTATGATCCCAGCTTTGAATGTTTTGCAAATACTTTGAACAAGTCTTTGATGGTGCATGTCACCTCAAAAATTATTCTTTCTTTTTATCACTTACCTACTCGAGGACAAGCAGGAGTTAAGCTTGGGGTGTTGATACATTGCAAATGTATCTATAATTTTTGATGTTCCATGCTTGGTTTTATCCACTTTATTGTGTTTTGTTCCAACTTTGGAGTACTTTTCATATGATTTCTTGGACTAACCTATTAACAAGAGCCACATTGCCAGCTGCCTGTTTTCTGCTGTTTTTGGTTCCAGGAAAGTCAAAAAATGAATATTCTCGGAATTGGACGGGACAAAAGCCAAAGTGCCTATTTTTTCGGAAGGGATCAAGTGCCAGAATACGAGACGGAGAAGGGCCAGGGAGCTAGTAACACATTTGGGGTGTTTCCTTGCTCCTACTGGTTCGAGTAAACCTTGGTTTCATAACTGAGGGAAAACTTGTTGCTGTGCTCATCATACATTCCTCTTGGGGTTCCCAACGAGCTCTACATCGAACGACGAGCACATCAGTATCACACCAGAGGCTTGCATGGTGATGAAGAAGGCCTCCAGGGTGAATTCTCCCCTTCGGCAGGGTGCAGGGAAGAGCTTCAGATCCCTCCTGATCTTGGTATGGAGATGACGGCGACTACAGACTCTTTCGTGGATATTTGATCAGGTACTTAGGGTTTATGTATCGGAGGCATCTTATAGGCGAAAGGGGAGGCCGAGGGGGTGCCCTAGGTGGCCAAACCACCCCACAGCCGAGATTGGCCATGTGACCAGGTGGTGTGGAAGCCCCTGGCCCCTCTTCGTCTCGTATTCTGGCTCCGTGTCCCTCTCGGTGAAAAACTAACTTTGGTTGTTGTCCTGTCCAATTCCGAAAATATTCATTTTCTAACTTTCCTGGAACCAAAAATAGCAGAAAACAGGTAGCTGTCACTGTGGAATCTTGCTAAAAGGTTAGTCCAAGAAAGTGTATAAAAAGTACTCCAAAGTGTGGATAAAACATAAGAAAGTAGATATAAACCAAGCATGGAACATCAAAAATTATAGATACGTTAGCAACGTATCAACATCCCCAATCTTAACTCCTGCTCGTCCTCGAGTAGGTAAGTGATAAAAAGAAAGAATAATTTTTGAGGTGACATGCACCATCATAAACTTGATCAAAGTATTTGTAAAACATTGATAGCTGGGATCATAGTACTTCAACATAGCATGAAAGATAAAGTTCTAACAATAAGACATAGCAACTATGTTGTAACATGAAAAGGCACAAACAAAAGATTCATGAATAACAATGCTTTGCATGACGTTTGCTTGTTTCACATAAAGAAAACATAGCATAGTGGCATTCAGCTTGTCCCTCATAGAGTAGCAAACATAAATGCATAGGACACCTTCAAAGTTCATAAGGGTGACTAAATACAAATAGTTTAAGAACAAGCAATATCAAAGTTATGCATCAATCAACAAGTCTTGGGACAATGTACATAGAACTAAGAATGGCCATTATGCTCTCTCAATAGGTGCATAAATATAGAAGGTCGAGACTCAACATAAAAGTAAAAGAAAGGCCTTCATAGAAGGAAGCAGGGATTCAAGTTTCATAAAGAGCTTCCAAAAATTATGGTACTTATTAGCTTTCATCTCTCATTGCCCCTATCATAAGCATCTTGAAGTGATTAAGGTTAAAGTGAACAAACTATGGAGTATATGCTTGACAAAGTATAAGTTGGAAATCTCATGTCCCTTGAATACGAGGGTCGCTCCTCATTCTACTCAAGTTTAGTTACCGGTAAGTTCTTGTCATAGTAAGTACATGTGTATCATAGAGAACCGCCAACGGGGTACCACCTGCCCGATGATATGGAAGAATGCCCATATCAAAATGTCAAGCCAAGCAGACAATGAGCATCTCAGCGATATTCTTATTTACCATGGGAAAATGGTGCTTTTTTCTCTCTTTCCTCTTTTCTCATATCTCTTTTTTTTTCTTTTTCTCAATATCTATCTCTCTTTTTTTATAAGAAGAATGCTTCATAGACAACTCATTATGGTTACGCTGCAGCTTTCCACCATGATTAGGCATGGATTAGACCGGCAGCCCAGGCGTTTCTCTAACACACATACATAACTCCATGGACTTACAAGCTCCCCTTTCATTTCACACCGACGACATCCATAGACAAAAGAGCACGATATCAACTAGGTACAAAGTACAAGTGCAATGTTGAAAACGTTCCCCATGACAGCATGGTTCTGCTAATCCCCAACATATAAGTGCAAGCATATACAACATAGACGACACAATGGTTCAAGTTTATTAAGGGCAAGAAAAGTAAAGTGTGCCATCAAGTTCTTCAGAACTTTAATCACTAGTTTTCTCATAAAAAGTTTAATTCGGAAGCTAGATGACATGGGTATACCCTACGGGTGCTCGAGCTTGGCATATACGGTCCAAATGCATACAGGCCCACGGTGTCCCCAAGGCCCGGATGGAGGGACTCGAGTAATCTATGGACTCTCGATTGCTTGAAGGATAAGAAGAAGCTAAAAGATAGAAAGTTTAAAGGGGAAAACCCTAACTTGTAACTGACTCGACCTGCTACCCGAGACCTAGCCTATCTATATAAAGGCTAGGAGGGGGCGGCGAGGAGGACACACGTAACCCTAGTTTCCACAACCCTTGCCAGATTGCATCTGCGCACCATTGTAACTTTCGACTCCTTCGATAATTCCACGAGCAGACAAGCAGGAGTAGGGACCTCTACGAGGCCTGAACCTGGGTAAATCCTTTGTCCCCTGTGTGGCTGTTTGCTAGCTGATAGATGTCTCCAACGCTCCCTCCTTCCTCAAAACCCAAGTCCATAACAATGGGCATTGATGAGTAAACCCTCGTCAATTGGGGTCGTCTGTGGGAAGTGGGAGTGCTGATGTTGCGGCTTCTTCGGCCCCATCAAACGCGATCTACAACTCTGCAACAACGGAGATTCGCCAGCTTTTCGGCGCCTTCGACTTCACCGTCTACACGCCGGCTACTCGCCCGGCCTTCGAGTCCGTGGGCGATTGGGAGCTTCCGCTTCCAAGTTGGTTAGATGGGCACGCTTCGCATGCCCGATCAGCCGACGACACCGGCGATTGCCCTAGCATCATGGTTCCCTCCATCGATCGGCACCCTCAGTGAGCTCAATGCTCCAGTGGTAGTTGGGAACATGGTGAGCGATAGCAGTCGCGACTCCGATCTAAGCGATCTGGCCACTGAAGATGGAACCTACGGTTCCGGATCTGAAAGTTGTGGAAGCAGCAGCTTCCCAAACCACTTCATGTGCACCGTCATCAACGCGGGCGACACCTCCGCCAACCGCGGTAACGGTGGCAACACCGGAAACGGCACCGACCCGCCAAACGCCGCCAACGGCGGCAATGGAGGAGCAGTCGAACCCCCCAGCATAATCAACGAGTAAACCAGCGAACGCGTCATGATCAGGCTCAACGAGCAAGAGTGGGAACGCTGCCGCGAAGCCCTACGAGGTGCACCTCTACCCCTCGGGTCCCCCAGGGAACTACTGATGGGTTACCACTGGCTCCTAAAAGAGGAATTCAAGCGCTAGAAACAAACAATCGCGCAACTCGAGGCGCGTAAAAAGGCGGCGGACAAGTCAAGCCTTCGTCGCGCTGGGCTCTCCTCCTACGGAGGATCCTCCTCAAGAGGCAATGAGCATCTTGCCAGGAAGAGGATATCACGGATGGCTCACCTCACCGAACAAGAACGCATAGACGCCGCGAAAGTCCTCGACTTCGGCTCTATGATGATCGACCACGAGGCAACGTGGTTCCCAGGCGCCACGAGCCGCGCGTGGCGGCCACCATGTACCTCCTCAATAACCAGCCACCGGCTGGAGATCCCCGAACAGCCATGCACCGATCTATGATCGCGGGCCTGGGGCTAATCGAGGCCGCCCTCGACAAAGAACCAGTACCAGACCCAAAAAAGGGCAAAGCGTTAGCAAAACGCTACTCCTCGCCCTCGTCAAGCTATGACAGTCACGACCTGTCTCGCTGCCGCCATTCACGATGACACGATCGCGACTACGATGCACGCGATAAACTTACGCAGCGCAAGATCGACAAGTAAAGGGCACGACGTGCTCGGTCGACTGATTCGGAAGAAGAAGACGGGGAGCTCTGTGGCGCCAGATGCTTCAGCAGATCCATTAGGCAAAAGCGAATGCCTAAAGGGTTCAAACGGAGAACCCGAAATTTGACGGTCTGCAGGACCCCAAGATCTGGCTGGAGGATCACATCTCCTCCGTCATACTGCATGGAGGCAGTCGAAGTACTGCCATGCAATGCTTGCAGCTACAGCTGCAGGGCGCCGCCCGGGCATGGCTCAATAACCTCCCACGCGGATCCATTCGCAGCTGGGATGAGCTGGTCTACAGCTTCGTGCGCAACTTTAAGGGCACGTACAAATGCCCCGCTTCAATCGAAGAACTGAGATGCTGCAAGCAAAAATCTGGCGAATCGCTGCGCTCTTACATCCAAAGGTGGTCCATCATCAAGAACTCCGCGGAGAACATCTCGAAAGAATGCGCGATTGATGCATTCAACGGTGGTGTCCGCCGCATGGAACTCAGGGAGGAGCTAGGCCGCTCGAAGCCCAAGACCATCGACCACCTGATGGAGATCGCGAATCGGTGGGCTGATGGAGAAGATTCGGTGAAGAACCGCGTTCACTCTGACGAGGAGGCAGAACTCGAACGAAGACGTGACCATCGGAGTAAGCGTCGCATGCGCGTCTATGACGATCGCGATGATGTCAACATGGTCGCAGCCGGCTATGCCGATAGACACGACGACAACCGCAACAGTGGATACCGCAGCGGCGGATACCGCGACTTCGGGAAAACCATGCAAGTGTGGCAACGCCGCACTCGCGATGAAGCACCCATGACCTCCATCGAGGACAAACTGTCCGGGCCATGCACGGTACACTTCTACATCGACAAGCATGATGGAAAGAGAAAGTCTAGCCACCTCCTCAAGGACTGCCGCGAGTTCCTCAAGCTACATGAGGGATTGGTTTGGATGAACTGTAATGCAGTCGAAAGAGGCTACGGAGACGCTCCAGGCGCCGTGGCACATGGCGCACCACCACCACCACCTGGGCCACCCTCAAACGGAGCTGCACCGGACCAGCACCACGGAGGCGAACCATACCCACGGGCCATGGGTACCATGATGATCCAAAAGAGGAGCCCCTCCAATAGGGTGCATAAGGCCATCACTCGCCAAGTCAATTTGGCCACGCACTCGCCACCATCCACCACTGAGTACCTCAGCGGTAGTGAGTCGGGCATTACCTTCGATAAACGCGACCACCCGCCTCAAGTACCTCGCCCAGGTCATTGCCCCCTTGTACTCGAGGTGCAAATTGGAGGCTTCGACATGAGTCGCGTATTCATGGATGGCGGAAGCGGCATCAACCTCATATTCGCGAGTACCTTGCGAGAAATGAGGATCCCTCTAACCTGCTTGGAGGCATCGGACACAACGTTCCATGGCATCGTCCCAGGGAAAGGCGTATACCCCCTGGGCAAAATCAACCTCGGCGTCATATTTGGCATGCCAAAGAACTTTCGGCGCGAGTGCATCGACTTTGAAGTTGTCGACTGGCCCTCACAATACCACTGCATCCTCGGGCGCGTCGCGTTCGCTAGGTTCATGGCAGTACCTCACTACGCCTACCTGCAGATGAAAATGCCAGGTCCAAACGGCGTCATCACGATCAACGGGAGTTTCGAGCGATCTGACAGTTGTGACAGGGAACTCAACAGAATCTCCCAGTCCTTCGGTATGCAGGAGGAACTCGCGTGATTGAAGGAAAGGACAGACAACAGTCTGCCCCCCTTGAGTAGGCCAAGCTCACCTGACCTCTCCTTCGACTCATTTGAGCACACAAAGAAGGTGCAGGTCCATCCATCAGATCCCGCTAAAACGGCCCTCATCGCCAACAAATTGAGTCCCACATAGGAACTCGCGCTCGTCGAATTCCTCCGTGAGCACTGGGAAATTTTCGCCTGGTGTCCTGCGGACATGCCAGGAGTTCCTAGGGAATTCGCCGAGCACGCACTCAACGTCAACCCTGACGCAAGGCTAGTCAAGCAAACAATCAGGCGACTGTCTGAGCCACGGGCACAGGCAGTCGGAATGGAGATCAACAGACTCCTCGAGGCCAAATTTATACGCGAGATCAAGGAAAGCACTTGGCTCGCCAATACGGTGCTGGTGCCAAAAAAGGACACGGATATCCTGCAGATGTGCGTGGACTTCACCTCTCTAAACAAACATTGCCCAAAAGATCACTTCCCGCTACCACCGATCGATCAAATCATCGACTCCACTGCTGGATGCGAGCGCCTCTGCTTCCTCGACGCCTACTCAGGCTATAACCAAATTCGAATGAAGGACGAAGACCAGGAGAAAACCGCGTTTATAACGCCCTTCGTCGTGTTCTGCTACAACACAATGCCCTTCGAGCTAAAAAACGTAGGAGCCACGTATCAGCGGTGCATGCAGGCCTGCCTCAAGGAGCAACTTGGTCGCAACATCCAAGTCTATGTCGACAACATAGTAGTCAAGACCAAGGAAGAAGCCTCTCTAACCGACGACTTGCGTGAAACTTTCGCCAATCTCGATCGCTACCGGATCAAGCTCAATCCGGACAAATGCGCCTTCGGCGTACCCTCTGGGCAACTGCTCGGATATATCATCTCCGCGAGAGGGATTGAAGAAAACCCGAAAAAGATAAAGGACATACTGGCCATGGAGAAGCCAAAAAACATAAGAGGCGTTCAACAACTGGCCGGGCGAATCGTGGCCCTCAGCCAATTTATCAGTCGAATGGGAGAGAAGGCGCTGCCCTTCTATCAGCTCCTCCGCAAAGCCGACAAATTCGAGTGGACCAATGAAGCGCAAGAAGCATTGGAAGACCTCAAGCGCCTACTATCCACCTCGCCAGTATTGGTAACTTCATGAGAAAGGGAACCACTGCTGCTGTACATCTCCGCCACCAACCAAGTGGTTAGCACAGTTCTCGTCGTCGAACGGGCCGAGGAAAATAAGGTCCATGGCGTACAACGCCCGGTATACTACCTCAGCGAGGTCCTCACGCCAACAAAATAGCGGTACCCGCACTACCAGAAGCTGGCATACGGCGTCTTTATGACCGCCCGGCGACTGCGCCACTACTTCCAGGAACACCCAATCGTGGTAGTCAACGACGCCCCATTGGGACATATCCTCACTAACCCTGACGCCACAGGGCGAGTCACGCTTTGGGGAATCGAACTGTCTCCACGAGACATCACATACGAAAAGCTTGGCGCAATCAAGTCGCAAGTTCTCCCTAACTTCCTCGTACATTGGATGGAAAACCAACTCCTGGACAAACCAGACATGTCCTACCTCTGGACAATGCACTTCGATGGGTCCAAGAGAAAAGATGGAGCAGGAGCAGGTGTCATACTGACATCGCCTCAAGGGGACAAGCTAAAATACGTCCTACGAATGCAGTTCACAGCCTCAAACGACGAGGCTGAATACGAGGCCCTGTTACACGGGATGAGGATGGCAAAACCTGCGGCGCAAAGAGGCTAATCATATATGGCGACTCCAAGCTGGTCGTCAACCAAACAATGCACGAGTGCGACGCACTAACTGACAACATGATCGCATACCGCGACCTCTACGACACACTCGAAGGAGACTTCAACGGTTGCGAGTTACGACATATAGGTCGCGAAAGCAATGAGGAGGCGGACGCACACGCCAACATAGGATCCACCTGCGCACCCATACCACCTGGGGTATTTCTCGAGCGCATATGCGAAGGCTTCACCAAGCCGACGGCCGCAGAGAAGAAAACAAGCGCAGCAACAGACTCGGGGGCTACGCCACCCAATGAGCCAATGACAATCGATGACTTGGAGCTCGACACAGGACTCGAGGGACCAATGAACGTCATGATGTTCGAACAATCCTGGACGCAGCCGTACATTACGCACCTCCTCAGTAAGCGCCTACCGGATGACCCAAGAGACGCACGACACACCGCATGACGCTCCAAGGCATTCCCCGATATCAACAGCGAACTGTATAAACGCAGCATCACAGGCGTGTTACAGCGATGCGTCTCCCTAGCCGATGGAAAAGCAGTACACCTCGACATCCATAAAGGGACATGCGGGCACCACGCCGGCAGTCGCGCCCTCGTTGCCAAAGCTCTACGAGCTGGATTTTACTGGCCCACGGCCATGCGCGACGCCAAAGACATAGTCCAAAAGTGCAATGCTTGCCAGCGATTCGCAGACAAGCCACACGCACCAGGCGCAGAACTCCGGCCTATCCCATTGGCCTGGCCCTTCGCCTAGTGGGGACTCGACATGGTTGGCAAACTTCCAAGGTCCTCTCAAGGAGGCTACATCTACCTCTTGGTCGCAGTCGACAAATTCACCAAGTGGATCGAGGCCATGCCAGTGACCAAGCAATCAGGGCACAGCGCAGTCAAGTTCTTCGAGTCCATCGTCTACCGCTTGCCGCGTCAAGCATCATCACCGACAACGGAACGAACTTCACATCCAAGGAGTTCCAAGATTTCTGCGAGAACCTGGGGATCAACATCAGCTACGCCTGAGTAGCGCACCCGCAGACCAACGGTCAGGTCGAAAAGGCAAACAGGCTTGTCTGCAGCAGCATCAAGAAGCGACTCCTCCGGCCACTCGAACAAGCCGCGGGCTGCTGGCCAAACGAACTGCAATCCGTACTCTAGAGCCTGCGTACAACTCCAAACAGCGCCACCGGCTACACACCATTCTTTATGATACATGGAGCAGAGACAGTACTACCCGCCGAGGTACGGTACAAAGCGCCACGCTTAGTCGCCTATAGCAAGAAGGAGTCATCTCTCGCACTCGAAGACTCCGTCGACGTCCTTGACGAAGCAAGAGAAATCGCCGCAGAACGATCTACGATCTACCAGCAGAACCTACGCAGCTACCATAGCAGAAGGCTTCGCCCAAGATCCTTCGTCGAAGGTGCCTGGTCCTGCGACTGAAGCAGCAGGGGCATCTCAAGCTCGAGTCCCCCTGGGAAGGACCGTACGTGATTACAGACATAATCCCAGGTGGCGCCTATCGCCTTCAAGATTTAGAGACAGGAGTCACACACTCCAAGCCTTGGAGCATCGCACAACTGTGACGCTTCTACCCTTAGTCGTTTCTTCTTTACTTTTGCATCGCAAACAAGGCTATTCAGCCAAGGCTACTTAGCCGCACATTGTACTCCGTACTGATCTTCGAATAAATAAAAGCTAAGTGCCCCAAATCTCCGTGTTCTCTTTTCTTTTGTCAACTTAAATACTGGGCTCATACCCTATACACACATGTTCTTGAACAATAGCGGCATCCTAAGTAGGCGGCACATCAATCGAACCCCTTAGCACAAACTCAACCCGGTGCAGCACTTTTGACAGGTTGACAAGGGAACGATACAAAGATGGCCAGTCTAACGAAAAGGACTCGCATAAGTGCAACGCACTGCACCCTTATAAAGCTATTTGTATACATTCAACAGTAAATTATCTACAAATATATATGAGCTTTACAACACCAGTACACTTATATGTAGGATACATATTTGCCTACCCTTGCAATAGAAGAACATTAGTCTGTTCCTCGAAGAAGTCGACGATCTCCTCGGCTGGACGATCCACAACCTGATAGTGCGGCACCATGTTCCAGGAAGATCCTGCTGGTGACACCGGTGGCCCAGAGGCAATGGCAGCGACATCCACGTCAGGCCTGTGCAAACGCACCACGGAGAGGGCAGCCTTGGCACCAGCCACCAACTACTGCCTCACACACTCGCGAACCGCGGACATATCTTGAAATTTGGTCAGAAGGGCCAGCAGGCTTGATGGAGTATCATCTAGCGGGAACATCGACCGGTAAATGTTCTTCAAACACGACTGCGACTTCTTCAGAAAGAGCAGCACTTTCATGGCGCGATCCTACGAAGTCGCTAACGCTTGATCGCGATCATGATCTACCCAGAAGTATCCAGTCTCCTGATGTTGCTCCTGGGTGAGATCATGAAGGTGGATGGCAATCCTATCCCTCTCCTCCCGCGGACGGCGTGCGCTAACAACTACACGAAGCAACATCAACAGCATGAGTACAATGTACTATTGCGATTAACTACAAAGGAAAAGACGAGGATGAGCAAACTAACACTTAAACTGGTCGCCCAGATGTGCCAAGCAGATATTGCTCGTGGGCGGCGGCTTTTTCAGCCTTTGACTTCCACACGTCCGCGCTACCGCGGATCACGGGCAATTCACGCTCCAGTTGCTTAACGTGATCACGAAGTCGCGAAAGCAAGGACAGCTCCTCTACCCTGGAGCATGGTGGTGCCACTTTATCCTCAAGAGATGGCGAGTCCTGGGTTCCCCCCACAGGACCACTTGATGTACCCTACCAAAAATCAAGCAGAGGCAAATAAGGCGACCAACTCAAAAGTCAAAAGTAATAGATGCTTTTAGGATCAATAAAAGTATCTACAAACACATTCGCCAACAGGCATGTTGTCCAATCAAAAGAGCAAGTGCATCAGCTATTACAAGAAACTAACTACAGAGCAGCTGGCTTCTTCGACTTCGATGACCTCAGGGGCTTCATCAAGTCCGTGGCAGTATCAGATGCCACTGACTTTCCGCTGGCCCCTGAGGCCGAAGTTTTCGCCGCCTTCTTTGCGTGATTGAGCTCCTTCGAATACTTGGCAACAGTGTTTATCAAGGAATGGCCATATTTGGCACAGGCAGTCGCAAAGGGAGCGAATACTACCTGCTGACCATCTATGCCAACAGGCATCGTCTTTGACACCGCAGAAGGATCCACTTCGACTCCGTGGGATTCCACCATGGCAAGCGACATGGTCGCGCCAGCTGTGCTGAGGGAGTTCTTGTACGTGGCAGGCACACCCCCGGCGAGCGACTCCACCAGCTCTTCCACAATGTCAACCAGCTCCACCTTCGGCATCAGCTCCTCCCGGAGGCGACTTAGGGTGGCCTTGGACTTGGACAATGTATCTTGGATGGCGGTGCTTCGGTCCTCGACTGCAGACACCGCGCTCGCCAGAGCATCATCGCGACGCAGGGCCTGCGGATCAAAACTCAAGTCGCCAGCATCTACATAGACAACACATACATGGATCAAGCTCCTAGTGCCATCGGCACTCCAGATGCAGAGAATAACATCAATAAAATATCTACCAGCAAAGGTACCTGAGAGGGCCTTGGCGACTGAGATGAGTTGCTCTTCGAGCAATTTTTCCCTGGCTGCAAAGGAGATTGAATGCATGAGCCTTGGTGATTGAATGCATGAGCTGATCACCATGATGTTGGCGAGGTTGGATCCGGCGTGCCAGCCACCAGTGGATCAAGTCGGACCCTTTCAGACCCTTGTGCTTCATCAAATATTCGATCCACCTATTGGCAAGAAGCAGATCATCAGTGAAAGCCAGAGCATCTGCGTCCCAGGACTTGGGCCATGGAAGTGCCATCAACAAAAACCGGCAAAGCAGTTGCTTTGCTGAGAGCCAGTATGTCCTTGTGATGAAAGAATGTGGACGACCACTACTTCACTAACTCGCTAGCTTGAATGCTAGGATAGACTCGATATATCCTAACAGAAAAGCTAAGATTTATGGTAATGTAAGGATTACCGGCAGTGATGGAATTTCTCCAGGTATGGAAGTAATACCGGAAAATAATAAGACCCGGCCTAATACCGAGATACGCCTCACACAAAGAGACATAAGCGCTCATTTCTAAAAGAGAATTTGGGGGAGATGGTGGAGTTGCACTCCGTAGTGATCTAATAACCTCAAGAAACAAATCTGAGGGAGGAAAACTCAATACTCTATCGAGGTGGGTGCCGAGGTGTACTCACTCGTTGGCATTGGGGGTGGGGATGGTTTGTCCGAAGCCACTCCGCCAGTCGCATGCACGGAGGAGGCGTTCCTTCTCGACGACACGGAGCTTGTAATCATCAAGGACGTAGGGGATCTAGACCCCATGAAGCTTCTCCTTCTCCACCGCAGGAGCCATCACCGCCGTTGCCGTCATGTGGGAAGACGAAGCCTCAGCCATTTTCTGGGCGTCGGTGACCTAGGATGGGCAGCGCTGCGGGATTTGGGGGAGGCAGAGAAACTTTTTCGCAGGAAGCATCGAGAGGAAGGAGAAGGCACTGGCGTTGGTAAGGAGGAAGAAAGAGATTTTGACCCCTTATATCCCTCACTTGCGTCAAGGTTCATGCAAGATAAGCAGTAACCGTGCCACGCATCGTGGAAGGAGCTGGGTAATCACCTTGTGAGGATTACGCCGCCTCGATCTCCATGCATGCATTAAAACGACGCCTCGGTTCCACAAAAGGCGGACCCACCAATGGTCGTGCTGACATGAATGTTTGTTAGTGATGTGACTTGACCTTGAGTGATGTCAGGTTCCGTTAGAGACCAAGTTCCATCTTAGTTTGAATTTCAAGATGGAAACCTGAATGATATACTCATAGGTCCATCTTATTTTAAGACTCGGATCCTATCCTTTCTTTTGAAGTTTCAGGAACCATTCAAGATTCTACAAGCCGAAGATGGATCAAGCTGGACGATGATGAAATCTGACTTTGGATCTTGGAGGCTTCCGGGGGCTGCTATTGGGGATATACATTCCGGGTATCCTCATTGTTCCTCACTGACCATGTTGGCCCATTTCGGGTTAGAGCTTTGCTTCACGGGAGGCCCGGTCAGGGAGAAGATACAGAGTCCAGTCCGGCTACGGGAAGGCCCACAAGACTTACCAACATAGGCATGTAGTGTTACTTGTATTTCAAGATGTACTCTGTAACTCACTCTTAGTCGTAGCCGGACAGGTCTCTCCTGTAAACCCTAGACCGGATATCTATATGAGTCGTCCTAGTGACCAGCCTTTAGGGCACCCCACAATAGTCTATAATCTCAACTCGCACAGGCAAAACCCTTGTAACCCATATTCCGGCTCTGCCGTATTACTGGATTGCTAGCAGGAGTAGGATCCGTTCAAAGACAGCGGATTCGAACATAGGTAAACTTGTGTGCTCACCGTCCCGGAATACCATACGTCTCACATCCCTCTCTTCCGCATGCCTCGAGGACCCCCTCATGGAGAACTTGTCATCAATCCGACGACGGGCGGCTGCCTGTAGGTGGCCGGCGAGTGTGGGCATTAGTCCCACACTTCCTAGCCCCTGGGTGGTGCGCCCCCACCTACTATATATAGGGGTCTCCCCCTCCCGTTTGGAGGCATCCAATTCTCTCATTCTCTCTCTAATTTTCCTTTGCGGACTTCTCCATATTATTTAGGCGCACTTCGAGGGATTTAAGTTCTCCACCTTCACACTACCTTCGTGTGATCTTCGGTCCGGCATCTTCTTCTTCCGCTGCTCGGCTGGATCGGAGCCCGGGAGACGCTGCCTACACTGGACCTGTGTAGTACTTCGGAGGCACCACACTTGGGGTGCTTGGAGTTTCTCGGCTTCATCACCATACGCCTTACTACGTAAGGCGTGCCTCGGTCTTCAAGGGTATGGATACCGTCTACCTTCTCCGTTACTTATGTCTACATAGTATAGATCCTGGTATTAGTGTTCGTGTAGATAGAATTTTTTTGTTTTGTGCTACGGAACCCTACAGTGTATATCAGAGCGGGTGGGTAGACATGTCGTCTGGATATAACACATATAAATATGTGGGCATTTATTTTCTAGTTGCTACCCTCTTTTATGTTCTTGTTCATATCACGAAACTGTTTGATGAAGTGGCCCCCAACCGACCTCACGTGGTGATTCACGAGACTAGTACGCAGATTAAGTGCCTTAGGAGGTGTATGTATCTCTACGGTAGTTAATATGGCATCGACATTGGAGGTCCATAAAAAAGGAAGTAAAACGGCAATCATTGAATCCATGTTGTGGCTCTACGTTCATAGGTGGGAAGGGGTTCTACCCTGAAAGCCCTAAAGCCATCTTTGATTTGCATAGGGGCAGGCATTGCGACATGGCAATGAAAAATTTGGGAAACTTCCATTGGAGCTCTCGATGGTGATCATGATGCTACAACCAAGTCAATACGCTTTACTTTATAAAGTATATTTGTGTGCATCCTGTTATGCTAGTATGATACTCTATACGACGATAGCATAATAGGAAAATCCCTCACAAAATTCTAGTCTTAGTATTCCCCTTGTGTGTGCACCACCAAGAGAGTTCGCCGTTATGAGGCAGGCATGACTATCGGGTGTCAGACATATCTGTGTTTGCATACGGTGGGTGTAAGCCATGTTGCATTGCGGATACACACAAGTTAGAACTAGAGATCCTAGCATGTGTATACAATGCATAGGAATACAAGAGACCGATAGATCGAGCATGAATCACATGGTTGATGTGATCAACATTGGGGAATGTCCACCTTTGAAACTGCATTGTTGGTCGTGGGGGTGGTGTAGTGGACTGGGATCATGTGATCACTGAAATGAATAGAGGGGTGTTCGTTTGAGTGGGAGTTCTTTTGTTTTAGTTTAGGAACATGAATTAAATCTTGAGCTCATTATTATGAACATGGTCTAAACACTTTGCAAATCCATTGTAGATGTCTCGCCCACCCACCTTCAACCTTAGCACTTTCCTTGAGAAGGACAAGCTGAAAACTGATGGAACCAACTTCACCGCATGGTTCCACAATCTTAGGATCCTCCTAGTCCCCTACAAGTTGACTTATGTCATCGAGGCTGAGCTCCCAGCTAAGCCTGCAGATTCCGCCTCCTAGGACGAAAAGAATGTCTGGCAGTCCAAGGCGGATGATTTCTCCCTCATCCAAAGTGGAATGCTCTATGCCATGGAGCCGGAGCTTCAAAAGCGTTTTGAGAAGATGAATGCTTTTGAGATCATTGCAAATCTCAAGGCTGTCTTTGCTCCACGAGCTCGGGCAGAGAGGTATGATGCTTCCGAGATGTTCTTCTCTGCCAAGATACAAGAGCACAGCAGTATTAGTGAGCACATAGTCAAACTATCTGGCTACGTTAAGCGCTTGAATGCTATGGATTGCAAAATCCCGGAAGAGCTTGCGATTGATAGGGTGTTGCACTCGCTGCTCCTAGCTACAAGAGCTTTGTGATGAACTACAACATGCAAGGGATAACTAGGACCCTTGCTAAAGTGTTCGCCATGCTCAAAACTGCTGAGGTAGAAATCAAGAAAGATCACACGGTATTGATGGTCAATAAGACCACCAACTTTAAAAGGTCGGGGCAAAAGGACAAGGGCAATAAGCCAAAGAAGGATGGTAAACCAGTTGCCAACACCTCTAAGGCTACAAGGCCCGACCCTAGGTCCGGAACCACGTGCTATTACTGCAAAGGGGACGTGCACTGGAAACGCAATTGCCCCAAGTACTTTGAGGACAAGAAAGCCGACAAGATAGCCGCCAAAGACAAAGGTATATGCGATATACATGTTATAGATGTGTTCCTTACCAACACCAGGAGCAACACCTGTGTATTTGATACTGGTTCTGTTGCTCATATATGGAACTCTCAGCAGGAGCTGTGGAGTAAAAGGCAGCTGAGGAAGGACGAGGTGGCGATGCGCGTCGGCAATGGCATGAAAGTTGATGTGGTGCCCGTCAGCACGTTACCTCTACATCTGTTGTTAGGACTAATTCTAGTTTTGAATAAATGCTACTATGTACCCACATTGAGTATGAATATTGTAAGTGGATCTTGCTTGTTGCAAGATCGTTATTCATTTAAATCTGGAACAAGTGGTTATGCTATTTATATGGATGACGTATTCTATGTTCATGCGCCTATGAGTAATGTTTTATTCTTACTAGATCTTGATTGCAATACTCACATCCATAATATTAATGCTAAACATTGTAATCATAATGATGATAATTCCATGTTTATGTGGCATTGTCGTCTTGGTCACATTGGCATGAAGCGCATGAAGAAGCTTGATTTCCGTTGTTAGTAGCTATCTTGGCCAAGTAGGTGCTAGCAACTCCAAGAGTTAGTATTTATGCTCGATAGTGGGTTCATGACTCTAGTAATCTGGAGAAGTGACAGAAATCTCTAAGGTACTAGATGTGCTATTGCTACTAGGGAGAAAACAACAATCCTTTGTTCATAGAACAATCGTATTGTTTACTTTACACGCAATGCGTAATGCAATTATTTGTTGCTTGCAACTTAATACTGGAGGGGGTTCGGATGATAACCTGAAGGTGGATTATTAGTCATAGATGCAGTTGGATTATGGTCTACGTATAATGTTGTAATGCCAAATCAAATCTCAAAGGAGTCAAGATGAGTAGTATATGCATATTGCTTTCTCGATGTTTGTCAATTGCCCGGTTGTAATTTGTTCACCCAACATGTCATCTATCTTAAGGAGAGCTACCACTAGTGAACTATGGACCCTGGTCCTTTCTTTTATCATCAATCTACAACCGATTGTTTACTGTTTTGTTTTTACTTTCTGCAAACTATTATTTTCTTCCGCACAATACGTTTAATCCTTTGTTTTCAGCAAAATTGGTGAGATTAACAACATCATTGTAAGTTGGGGCAAAGTTCTGTGGTTATGTTGTGCAGGTTTCCACGTTGCTGCTGGCACCGGTAGTGCACTCTGCCAAAGTTCAGCTAGCAACAACTTGGAGGTGTTTCCTTGCTCCTACTGGATTGATAACCTTGGTTTCATAACTGAGGGAAAACTTGTTGTTGTGCTCATCATACCTTCCTCTTGGGTTTCCCCAACGAGCTCGATATATTTTGGGCCATCAGGCATCCAGGTCCCGCTGATGATCATTGATATGAGAGGATTCTAAATCATGTCTACAGTGTTCTCGAACCGAAGGATGTCACGCTTAAGGGTGGGGGCACTTAGGGATAGATGGGGTACCGTTGGAGAAATAGAGAGAGAGAAACTGGAATAGTTCTGGGTAACATCCGATGGTGATCGGAGGAGGTCCGAAAGGAGTTCCAGAGTAAAGGAATATAATAATATTAAAGGCAGCCCAATGCTAATGGGCCTCACCCGAAAGGGAGGCCCAAGGGGCAAGGCGCCTAGGGAGAGGGGGGCAGCCGGCCTAGGCTTAGTGAGCCGCCCAAGTGGGGCCCACCTAGTGCCCTAGGTGGCCGGCGGGTATGGGAATTAGTCCAACACCGCCTGGCCCCTGGGTGGTGCACCCTCCCTCTTACTATATATAGGGGTCTCCCCCTCCCCTTTGGAGGCATCCAATTCTCTCATTCTCTCTCTCATTTTCCTTTGAGGACTTCTCCGTAATATTGGGGAGGACTTAGAGGGATTTGAGTTCTCCACCTTCACACTGCCATCGTGTGATCTTCGGTCCGACATCTTCTTCTTTCGCTGCTCGGCTGGATCGGAGTCCGGGAGACGCCGCGTACACCAGACGTGTGTACTACTTTGGAGGCACCACACTTGGGGTGCTTAGAGCTGCTCGACTTCATCAATATACACCTTCCTGCATAAGGCGTGCCTCAGTCTTCAAGGGTATGAATACCGTCTTCCTTCTCTATTACTTATGTCTACATAGTATAGATCCTGGTATTAATGTTCGTGTAGATAGAATTTTTTTTGTTTTCTGCTACGAAACCCTACGGAGACATCTACAATGGGTTTGCAAAGTGTTTAGATCTTGTTCATAATAATGAGTTCAAGTTTTAATTCATGTTCGTAAACTAAAACAAAATAACTCCCACTCAAACAAACACCCCTCTATTCGTTTCAGTGATCACATGATGCCAATCCGCTACACCACCCCCGATCGTCACGGACCGCAATGTAGTTTCAAAGGTGGACATTCCACAATGTCGATCACATCAACCATGTGATTCATGCTCGACCTTTCGGTCTCTTGTATCTCGAGTCCATGTCTACACATGCTAGGCTCGCCAGTTCTAACTTGTGTGTATGCACAGTGCAACATGGCTTACACCCACCGTATGCGAACGCAGATATGTCTGACACCCGATCGTCATGGCCCGCCTCATAATGGAGAACTTTCTTGGTGGTGCACACACAAGGGGGATACTAAGACTGGAATTATGTGAGGGATTATCTTATTATGCTACCATTGTATAGACTATCATACTAGCATAATAAGATGCCTAAAGTAATACTTCACAAAGTAAGGTGTCATGACGTGGTTTTAGCATCTTGATCGCCATCGAGAGATCTAACGAAAAGTTTCACAAACTTGTCATTGTCACAACACCTGCCCCTATGCAAAAATAAAGATAGACGCCTCTACTTTATCTATTGCAAGTTTTACGCGGCTTTAGGGCTTTCGCGGTATAACCACTTCCCACCTACGAACGTGGAGCCACAACATGGATTCAATGATTGCCATTTTACTTCCCTTTTCAGGTACCTCCAATGTGGATGCCATGTCAACTATCGTAGAGAGACAGACACCCCCCAAAGCGACTTAATTATGGACCAATCTCGTGAATCACCACGTGAGGTCGGTTGGGGGCCTCTTCATCAAACAGTGTCGCGACATGAACAAGAACATAAAAGAGGGTACCAACTAGAAAATTAATGCCCATGTATTGCTATTCGTTATATCCGTACGATATGTCTACCCATAGACCTGCTCTGATACCACTGTAGGGTTCCATAACAGAAAACTAAAAATTCTAACTATGCAAACACTAATACCAGGATCTATACTATGTAGACATAAGTAACATAAAAATGAAGACGATATTCATACCCACGGAGGAATAGCTCACTTACTCGTGGTAGTCTTGATATGTACTCCTCTACACATCCCTTTGGAAAACCTGAGTGGCACCTTTTTGATCATCCAGTCACGGTATGATACTTGATACCATCTAAGATCCCTCTAGAACGGTGATTTGCATTATCGCATAGTCTAATGATCAGGTTGCGAGGTTTTCTGTGTTTATCATCAATGGTAAACTTTGTAACTTATATCTCATTAAGATACAACTACCGGATGTTTTTCTATCATGTCATTCAACTAATGGCATGACCTCATTGTCAATTGGCATAAATGTCCATGATCTCGAAACCCTAGATCATCCTCATGACCAATGAGCTAGTTCGCTAGAGATAACAAGAGACATGGTTTGTTTACATACCACACGTGTATTAACGTTTCGTATTAACACAATTATAGCACAGTTACGGGTCACTTTAGTGAGAAGCTGACGTTTAAGCCGGTCTCGGTAAGTAGTACACACATCTCTTTACTTCTATAGTTTCAATACAATTATGATGCTAGAATATTATTTTGATTGAATTCTATTCTCGTAAAGTGCGCTAGGCAGCCACCCAGGACGAATCTATGTGGATTCTACGTTTGCCAGTTCATTCGCACGTTTACCACTGACCACAAAAATTATAAAGTCGATGTAAGAAATACATTCACAACATTATTTTTATTACCGTCATTTTTTGTTATCATGATTGGTATTAATATATTGATCTCCTTTTCTTATATATAGTTCAATAGAATGCGGGATCAGCTACTACCAGAGCAACGCGTACGAGGAATTGCTGAAGAATTAATACGATCCTTGATGAAAGAGATGAAAGATGACGGCGGAGAATTTAGTATGAATAAGCGCTATTGATGATCCCCCGACTGTGTAATTGAATAGAAGGGCTCTAGTCCTGGTAACTGTGATGTCTCCATGTAACTATCATGTATATATTTGTGTATGCTCGATCCTAATGGTTCTCCATGTAAATATCATGTATATATTTGTATGTTCTAGTCCCGGTAACGTGTACGGTATGTGATAGCGTAGAAATCTATTTTGAAAATAAAAAAATAAACAAAATGAATTCTCTGCCATGGCAAAGAAAGAGGCCAAAACTCTTCCACGGCAGAGAACCACTAGTCCTGATTTATAATATCAACCGGGACTAATGGGGTTAGACCTATCGCGCACAGGGACGGCCACGTGGATGCCCATTGGTCCCGGCTGGTAAGCGGGCCGAGATTAGTGGATGGGTCTTTAGACCCGCCTCTCCAATCCCGATACTGCAACCGGGACTTACGGGCCGGGGCTATAGGCCCATTCTCCACTAGTGTATAAACAGCCTACACAGTAGCATGATAATATACTCTTAGGTTTTAATTAGGATACCACATAATTACGTGGCACCAAAACTTGAAAACCACTTTGTTTGTTTTAGATTTATTTTATTTCTTAACATAAATACATGCAAAATAATAGATTACTTTTTGGTTGTTTCTCCACAAAATAAAATAATACCCTCACATCTGCGAGGGCTAGCTTGCTAGTATTATTTTTTTTCTAAATCATATAGTTATAGAATACAATAGAAAAATCGACGCGGATTTGCTGCCCGTGGTGGCCGCGGTGCACCTCTATGTACCGTTGGATAAAGGGAGCATGATCCTTTTATGCACATACGATTCTAACGGTTACCACTGTTGTTTAACAGAGAAGTTATATTCGTCAGCTACCCTAACCTGCATACCATCCTAACCGTCTACCGTTATTAATGTGGAAACGTATCTGCCCCCGTGCTAGTACCATGGAACCATGTTTACTACAAGGTTGCTCATGGCTAACACGATGCATGGCTGTTTGGCCTCGTGAAAATACACTGTGAAACACATATGTGTGCTGGCCGTCTACCGTGTTTTATAGATGTGTATTGCGACCGAGGGGTTGATCCTCCTGTCGTGGTACACGCATGTCCTGCCTAAGAGGTGCATGGTTGTTTGGCCTCGTGAAAATACACCGTGAAACACATATGTGTGATGGCGGTCGACCATCTTTTATGGATGTATATTGCCGGGTTGATCATTGGTCCGTGCTACACGCATGTCTTGCCTACGGATTGTATGGCCATAGTTATTACCAAGTGCACCGTGATCAATGCATGTCCACCGTGTGAGACGGGTGTAATTTGCGGCCATGGTCTGCCATTGATGCATGCGTTGCCACCGTCTGGCTCTCGCATGAAATCCGTTAGAAAATTTGTGAACGTCGTTTACCACCCAACGTCGTGTGTTCCCTTAATCTAATCCAACGACAGCTACCTTATGCACCGTGGCCACCATGGACAGGCCACTATTTCCCATATAAAAATATGGGTTCCTGTATTAGATATACTGTTAAGCCCCCTAAAACTCCTATTTGAATAATTGCAAGCATTACATAAAAAATTGAGGTCAGCCGTAAAATTAGTTTTGATTCTGTGTTATGTACAACTTTGCCATCAAACATTGGTGATGTGTGCGACTTTCTCACTCGTCGCCGAAGTTGCTAGATAGTAAGTACGTCATGGTGGCTTACTTCTTGCCTAGCATGGCACCGATGCTAGGGTCTGTCAGTTTCAATAAATGAACTAGTTTTCTAAGTGGTATTTTGGCAAAATTTAGTTTATTTTTTTTGTACTATGTAGGGTAAAGGGTACCCACTGCCTTCCTTAGCACACTACATGAATGGGTATCCACTGCCATCCTTAGCGCACTACCGGAATGGAAAGCTAAGCCGAGAACCAAAAACCGTTGGCGTAGGACCGAAGGCTGTCGTCAGCGTAGGCTCATCGGGCTAGACGTTCCTCGGCACAGCCACATTGGCCGTCGGCGTATGAACATGCCGTCGGCATAGCCTAACGGCCAGCTGTAAAAAATATTATTTTAAAAAATTCAACTTTTTTTCAATTTTATTCTCAACTTTTTTACTTTTGGAATTGTTGGACTCGTTAATCTCTCACTTGGAACATTTTTAACACTAATTACACTTAATCTTCGATTAAATTGTAGTTTTGGTCAAACTTTCCGGTCGGTCATCCATGCTCACTACTTCACCTCCAGCACACTTAACTTGTCCATTCCTTCCGAATCAGTTTCCGTAAAACAATTTGTACCTTGTTGTCAATACTATGATATCAATCCTATTAACTCTTATATCATTATGTCACATGTTTTTATTTTTTGAAATTACAAACAATTATTTAAGTAAACATCAATGAATAAGTAAAAATATTATTGAATTCAAATAAAAATATAATTATTTTACTTATTTTGTATTTTCAATTTAATATGGAATAATTAATATTTTAAATCTGCAAATTGGAAATTCAACAAATAATATGTCTAAATTGATTAGAAAAATCAGAGGAATCCAAATATGATATCCGTATCAAATTATCAAAAACTATACCATGATTCTAGCCATAATTTTGTTTGCCCGATTCAAACTATGGTCAAAATTGACCGAATTTCTACCGATTAGGCAGAAATTTGTCTTTTGCATGAGGGATAGACGGAAAGGTTTAAGATATCTCGATTGGGAAATTGTCCATGTAAGATGGTCTAGTATTTTTGAAAAATGGGGTAGTATCAATGTGAAACTTTTATTTGGTTGTTGCTTCGCAAAACACCCCGTTTTTGGCACTCGGAAAATAGAAAATGTCTTTTTAGTACGATGAAAAAGAAAACTTCCTCATGCAATATTGTAATCCATCCCAAGATGCACATGTGTACACATATAAGCATATTATTAGAAACTGTGCCGCGATTCTAACCATAACATTCGTCGTTTGGCTTGAAATCTATGAAACCTCGAACATAATAGCTCATTTTGAGAAGGAATATTCGAGATGTAATAAATATACCAAGTTTAATATTTTTCCTTGCAACCATGTCACATAATATGACACCATTGTTCAGACCTTTTTTAATTTTTTATACCCGTTTCCAAATTTTTCCGTTTCAAACTATGGTCAAAACGGCGGGCATGAAGATAGGGGATGAGCCTCGCTAAACATGCATTGGATCTCTAAATAAACATCATATTGTGAGTCTTAAAATGATTTTTTCAAAAACCCATAAGCATTAGATCATGTACTTGTAGTTCAAACCGGATCCACTTCATGCTGATTCGGCAAACATTTGTATTTTTTACCCCGGGTGGACGGTAAGGTTTGAGATACCCTGGTTGGGACATTGTCCATGTAAGGTGGTCTAGTATTTTTTTAAAATGGGGTGGTAGCATTTGGAATTATGCTTTTGGTGGTTGCTTCACAAAACGCCTTGTGTTTCGGCACTCGTAAAATGGAAAATGGCTTTTTCGTGTGACAAAAAGGAAAACTTCCTCCTATAACATTGTTCGCCATACCAAGATACACGTGCATGCACAATATGTGCACACTATCACAAATTATGCCGCGATTCTGGCCATAACATTAGTCATTTGGTTCAAAAACCATAAAACCTCGAACATGATAGCTCATTTTGAGAAGGACTTTTCGAGATGCAATCAATATACCAAGTTTGGTATTTTTTATTGCAACTATGTCATATAACATGACATCACACGAATGATTTCCATTGTTCGTGCCGTTTTTGAATTTCTTATGCCCGCTTCCAAATTTTCCCGTTTCAAACTATGGTCAAAATAGCGGGCACGAAGATAGGGGATGAGCCTCGCTAAACTTGTATTGAATCTCTGAAGAAACATCATATTTTGAGTCTAAAAGTGATTTTTTCAAAAAACCAAGAGCATTAGATCATTTACATGTAGTTCAAACCGGACCCACTTCATGCCGATTCGGCAGACGTTTGTCTTTTTCACCCGGTGACATGGGTATACCCTATAGGAACTCGAGCTTGGTATATACGGCCTGAATACAGCGGAGGCCCACGGTGTCACCAAGGCCCAAATGGAGAACTCGAGTAACCTACGGACTCTCGGTTGCTTGAAGAACAAGAAGAAGCTAAAGATAGAAAGTTCAAAGGGGAAAACCCTAAACTATAACCGACTTGACCTGCTACCCGAGACCTAGCCTATCTATATAAAGGCTAGGAGGGGGCGGCGAGGAGGACACACGCAACCCTAGTTTCCACAACCCTCGCCAGATTGCATCTGCGCACCATTGTATCCTCGATTGCTTTGATAATTCCACGAGCAGACAAGCAGGAGTAGGGACCTCTACGAGGCCTGAACCTGGGTAAATCTTCGAGTCCCCTGTGTGCTTGTTTGCTAGCCGATAGATGTCTCCAGCGCTCCATTCTTCTCCAAAACCCAAGTCCATAACAATGGGCATTGATGAGTTAAACCCTCGTAAATTGGCGCCATCTGTGGGAATTGGGAGTGCTGATGTTGCGGCTTCTTCGGCCCCATCAACTGCAATCTACAACTCCGCAACAGCGGAGATTCGCCAACTCTTCGGCGCGTTCGACTTCACCATCCACACGCCGGCTACTCGCCCGGCCTTCAAGTCCATGGGCGATGGAATCAGCCTGGCGATCGGGAGCTTCCGCTTCCAATTTGGTCAAATGGGCACGCTTCGCATGCCTAACCAGCCAACGACACCATCAATTGCTCCAGCATCATGGTTCCCTCCGCCGATCGGCACCCTCAGCGAGCTCAATACCTCGACAACTGTTGAGGACACGGTCAGCGATAGCAGTCGCGAATCTGATCTGGGCGATCTGGCAACTGAAGATGGAGACTATGGCTCTGGGTCTGAAAGTTGTGGGAGCAGTAGCTTCCCCAACCACTTCATGTGTGCCGTCGTCAACGCAGGCGACTCCTCCACCAATCGCGACAATGCAGGCAACGGTGGCCATGAAACCAACCCGCCAAACGGCGGCATACCCAATGGTGTACCACCTAATGGAGGACCACCACCAAACGGTGGCCCCACTAATGGCGTCCCCGTCAACAACGGAGGGGCAGTCGAACCTCCAACTATGATAAACGAGCAAACTGGCAAACGCGTCGTGATCAGGCTCAACGATCTCGAGTGGGCTCGTTGCCTTGAAGCCCTACGAGGCCACCCTCTACCCTTCGGCTCCCCGCAAGAACTGCTGATGGGTTACCATTGGCTCCTGAAGGAGGAATACAAACGCCAACTGCAAACAATCGTGCAACTCGAGGCGCGTAAAAAGGCGGCAGACGAGTCGATCCTCCGGCGAGCTGGGCTCTCCTCCCACGGAGGATCCTCCTCCAAATGCAACGAGTAAATCGCTAACAAGAGCCGATCTCGATTGGCCCACCTCACCGAACAAGAGCATGTAGAAGCCGCAAAGGTCCCCGACTTCGGCTCCATGACGGTAGATACACGTGGCAATGTGCTTCCAAAAACGCCGCAAGCTGCGGTAACGACGGCCACCATGTACCTCCTCAACAACCAGCCGTCAGCTGGAGACCCTCGAGCTGCCATGCACCGATCTACGATCACAGGCTTGGGGTTAATCAAGGCCGCCCTTGACAAAGAACCAACATCAGAACCGAAGAAAGGCAAGGCTCTGGCAAAGCGCTACTCCTCGCCCTCATCTAGCCACGACAGGCACAATCTGTCTCGACGTCGCTGTTCCTGGCGACATGACCATGACTACGATGCGCGCGATGACCTCACACAGCGCAAAATTGACAAATCAAGGGCGCGACGTGCCCAATCAACTGACTCAGAAGACAAAGATGTAGAGCTCTATGGCGCTAGATGCTTTAGCAGGACCATCAGACAAAAGCGAATGCCCAAGGGGTTTAAGCTCCTATCAGAGAACCCAAAGTTCGATGGTCTGCAGGACCTGAAAATCTGGTTAGAGGACCATATCTCCTCCGTCAGGCTCCACGGCGGGAGTCGAAGCACAACCATGCAATGCCTGCAGCTACAGCTGCAGGGCACCGCCCGAGCATGGGTCAACAACCTCCCACGCGGATCCATTCGTAGATGGGAAGAGCTGGTCTACAGCTTCGGGCGCAACTTCAAGGGCACCTACAAACGGCCCACATCACTCAAAGAGCTGAGATGCTGCCAGCAAAGGTCGGGCGAGTCGCTATGCTCATACATCTAGAGGTGGTCCATCATCAAGAACTCCGCAGAGAATATCTTGGAGGATCGCGCGATTGACACATTCAATGGCGGTGTACGCCGCATAGAGCTCAGGGAGGAGCTGGGCCACTCAAAGCCCAAAACCATCGACCACCTGATGGAAATCGCGAATCGCTGGGCAGATGGAGAAGATTCGTGATACATTGCAAATGTATCTATAATTTTTTATGTTCCATGCTTGGTTTTATCCACTTTCTTGTGTTTTGTCCACACTTTGGAGTACTTTTCGTATGATTTCTTGGACTAACCTATTAACAAGAGCCACAGTGCGAGTTGCCTGTTTTTTGCTGTTTTTGGTTCCAGGAAAGTCAGAAAATGAATATTCTCGGAATTGGACAGGACAAAAGCCAAAGTGCTTATTTTTCCGGAAGTCGTCAGATGCCAGAATACGATACGGAGAAGGGCTAGGGGCCGGCCACACCACCTGGCCGCACGGCCAGGCCTGGCCCATGTCAGGGGGTGGTCTGGCCGACCCCAGCACCCCCTCGGCCTCTCCTTCCGCCTATAAGATGCCCTCGGGACGAAAACCCTAAGTACCCGATCAAAAATCCATGAAAGAGTTTATAGCCGCTGTCATCTCCGTCCCTAGATCGAAGGGATCTGAAGCTCTTCCCGGCACCCTGCCAGAGAGGGGAATTCACTCTGGAGGCCTTCTTCATCACCATGCAAGCCTCCGGTGTGATGCGTGAGTAGTTCATCCTTGGACTACGGATCCATGTAGTAGCTAGATGGCTGGTTCTCCTCCTTTGTGCTTTCATGTTTAGATCTTGTGAGTCTGCTCATGATCAAGATCATCTATTTGTAATTCTGCATGTTGTGTTTGTGGGGATCCGATGGATATTGAGATGCTATTTCAGTTTGATTATTGATTCTATCATGTCTTTGTTATTTGTGATCTTGCATGATTTCTGTTGTTAGTAGCTATCTTGGCCAAGTAGATGCTAGCAACTCCAAGAGTTAGTATTTATGCTCGATAGTGGGTTCATGCCTCTGGTAATCTGGGGAAGTGACAAAAATCTCTAAGGTACTAGATGTGCTGTTGCTACTATGGAGAAAACAACAATCCTTTGTTAATAGAAGAATCGTATTGTTTACTTTACACGCAGTTCGTAAAGCAATAATCTGTTGCTTGCAACTTAATACTGGAGGGGGTTCGGATGATAACCTGAAGGTGGATTATTAGTCATAGATGCAGTTGGATGGCGGTCTATGTATAATGTTGTAATGCCCAATCAAGTCTCAAAGGAGTCAAGATGATTATTATATGCATATTTTCCTTTCTCAATGTTTGTCAATTGCCCCACTGTAATTTGTTCACCCAGCATGTTATCTATCTTAAGGAGAGCCACCTCTAGTGAACTATGGATCCCGGTCCTTTCTTTACATACAATCTACAAACTGTTTACTGCTTTGTGTTTACTTTCTGCAAACTATTACTTCTTTCCATTCGATATGTTTAATCCTTTGTGTTCAGCAAAACACGGTGAGATTGACAACCTCATCGCAAGTTGGGGACAAATTTTGTGGTTGTGTTGTGTAGGTCTCCACGTTATTACTAGCACCGGTAGTGCGCCTTGCCAAGGCTCAGCTAGTAACACCTTTGGGGTGTTTCCTTGCTCCTACTGGTTCGATTAAACCTTGGTTTCATAACTGAGGGAAACTTGCTATTGTGCTCATCATACCTTCCTCTTGGGGTTCCCAACGAGCTCTACATCAACACCGAGCCATCAAGCATTTTTCTGGCGCTGTTGCCGGGGAGTCAAGGACATCTTCACAAGGGGAGTCCCTCATAACCAATATCTTTAGTTTGTTATTTTTGTTTTGCTTAGTTTCTTTTTGCTTTGTTTGCTTGTTTTGTTATCAAAAACACAAAAAAACTAGTTTTACTAGTTTGCTTTCTTATTTCAAAAACACACAAAAAATTAGTTCCTTTCTTAAGTTGCCACTATGTCTAGCCTTGCTCCAATCACTATGTCACTCGAGGAAATGATTTTCACTTTTAAACAAGTAATTGAGGAAAGTTTTAAAGAAGCTTGGTCTAGAATCTCTGATCTACATGAAAAAATTGAGCCTAAAATGACTCAAAACTTGTCCCCTAGCAGTTTTTACCTTGGAATTGCTCTTTTCTATAGATATGCCTTAGATGCTGTTGTGGGAGGATATTTCCTCCAATGTAATGAGGATGATGCTATTAATGATATAAAGGAATTGATCCTCACTTACAACTTGCCTAGCCAAACTAATATTTCTTTCGCAAGAATATTTGCTAGATTGAACACTCTTGAGACTAGCACTACTAGCTTATAAGATTGCTACAATATGCTTAGGGAGCATCACAATTATGCTCCAATAAATTCTAAACCATCAAAGTGGCTCCCTATAGTTAAGATTGAGATAAACACTGAAACTTTTCAAGCTCGCTGTGATATCATGTCTGAATTTTGTCTTATGCCCAAAGACATTTATGAATCTTTGAATACTTGTGGGCTTACTGAAGGAGGAAAAGAAATATCTCTTGCTAATAATGCTACCATATTACCTATTGGAATAGCTGAAGGAGTGTTTACAAAGATCCTTGGGAAAATGATTTCTACTGATTATTGAATGTGCAGGAAAAGGACAAATTACACTTGGAAGGTCCCTATTAGAACTCCTTGGAGCAATAATAGATGTGGGAAAAGGGACCATGCACCTTTCTTCTCCACCAAACAATCATATTTTCCCCAAGGTTAAGAATAAAAGTAAGAGAGGTAAGGGCAAGAAATTTGGTCTTAATGCTTCTTCATTTGAGAACACTTGATTCTTTCTTGCTTCTTATGCCTAACTTAAAGGCGTTAAATAAAAGTACTTATTGGGAGATAACCTAAAAGTTTTAGATGAGTCTTGGAAGTTATTACTTCAGTAATAACCGCTCCTTATCCTTTTTATTTGATTTTTGTGCCAAGAGTAACCTCTAATGAGAGAGAAGTAATGATTGGGAAAGTTGCTGTCCCGAAACAGATTTCTGTGCTTCACCGTAAAAATTCGTGTAAAATCTCTGAACGTCTTTTTGAGGCATGAATTTTTGTGCTTCTGCCCCAGGTTGTTATCTAACTTTAACTAGTTCAACCCTTTTTGATTTGAGCAACAGAACGTCTTCGAAAAAATTCGTCTTTACCTGATGGTCTGTTTTGACAGATTTCTGCCATTTTCTGCATTTGCTTCTTATTGGTTCCTTTTTGAGTTCTTTTGGGTAATTGAGCTTTTTGAGGGAAGTGCTATAGTAGCTAGTGTTCTAATGAAAGTTTATTTGGTGTTAGAACTGAACCGTAAGACTTATTTATCTTGAGTGCACTAATGTTGCTAATAAAGATTGTGTGAAGTTTTGTATGAAGGAAAAATTCTAGGTGTATGGAAGGAATGAGTAATGAGATTAAGGATGGACTAAAGCTCAAGGTTGGGGATGCCACGCGTGTCACCCCAAGAAATATCCAAGAAGTACAAGCTTCAAAGCATGGGGATGCCCAAGGCATCCCCTTCTTCATCAATAAAAATCCCAGGTTTCTTCCAAACGCTTCATTTTTATTGTTTCATGCACAGTTGTGTTGTTCTTGGAGCGTCTTCTTTTTTGTTTTCGTTTTGGTTTTTCGTTTGCTTTGTTTCCTTAGTTTTCTGAATAAATTGGTTGGACCCCCTCTTTCATACATTGGTTTGCAAATAGTTTGGTTTGGTTTGGAAAAGAGTAGGAAAGTTCATACTTATGTGGTAAAAAGAGCTCGTTTTTGACTGTGGCCTATGCTTTGTCATGCCATGCTTGATATTGTTTTGGCTCTATGCTTAGTATTATTTGTTGTAGCATGACTTATTATAAACAATTGAGATTGCTTAATATGCCTTGGATGAATCATGCGTTGTTTTAGCATATTAAAGCATAGTATAGTGGTATTCTGTAACATCCCAAAACTTATCAAGATCAAATCATCCAAAAATGGGGTTAACAAAAACATTTTCAAATTTAATATGAAAGCATTCATATATGTGTGCATTTAAAATAGGAGTTGCTTGATTTGCCATGATTGATTGATCCAATGCTTGTAAAATGTTTCTTAGGTGATCTAAACATCATCTACATCATTCCCAAACTTTTCCTAAAGAAAATAAAATCAAAAAGAATTAAAAAGAAGGAATGGTCATTTTGACAAATTTAACTCTCATGCCTACTTTGGCTGTTCCTAGTACTCATTTCTTAACAGAAACAATTCTTGATCTTTGCACCCCTTGCTACTACACATAATGAGGTACCAAGGCCCACCTTTTGATCTTCTAAAAACATTCTGGAAACTATTTTAAATGACAGTTCAAATTTGAATCTAATGCATATGCATAGATCACCCCTATTTCAAAAACCATCTATTTGAGCTCCATTTTCAAAACCCTTGCAACCAGAGACTACCTAGCTCTAGTGGAGATCATCCAAAAATTTTGAACTCAAAATTCAAAACTTTTTCTCTTGCGGACATTTCATCAAACACCTGGCAGGCTTAATCACACCCCTAATCCTAGCTCACTATTTTGAACAGAGTTTTGCCCCCATTTGATCTCCATTTACTCCCTCTGTCTCCCAGTGATCTAACCAAAGCCCAAACATCCATCCTCTACACCCCTAGCAGCAATGCCATGTCGACCCGAGCCATGCCTCGCCGGCCAAACTTGCAACCGCTGCAGCAGACCACCCCTCTCCCCCTCTCCATGTCTAGGAGGTAGCCAGCACCGCACCGCCTCACCGCCCGCCGACCAGAGAACACCCCAGACATCCCCGTTCGCCGCCCAAAGCCCCACAGCCACCGCTCGCCGTGGACACATCCGCTTCTGCCGCGCAGAGCGCCACCTCGCCCCGACCGCATGCCACTGCCCCTACGGCCACATTGAAGTCCTAGAGCACCGATCGCAATCCCCAGCCATGTCGCTAGCTTGTCGTAGCCATGTCGTCACTGTCGATCGCCCATCCCGCTCGGTCTCACCGTCGAGCCTATAAAAGGAGCCCTCCCCAGCACCAAAGACTCACACAATTCTACTCCCCTCACCTCTCTGAACCTCACCCACCTCTCGCCGGAGCAAGTGGAGCAGCAGCTCGCCGGAATTGGAGCCAGAGCCGCCGCCTCTGGAGAAGAAGGGTGCCGTTGATTCCGGCCACCCCAAGGTCCGCCGCAACCACGCCTCGCCTCGCCGTCGTCTTCCACGTCGTTCGCCCGCATCGCCGACCCCGCTGGAGCCCTGGTACGCCCCCAGTAGACCCCACCGAGCCGCTAGGGTTCGAGATCGCCGGCGAACTGTTCGTCGTCGACGACGACCCTCAGCCGTAGATCTAGCCTCTAATCGCACGGCCCACAGCGCGCGTACCGCTCCGCGTTTTAAGTGCCGCTGACAAGTGGACCCCTCCTGTCAGTTGAGCCCCGCGCCGCGTAGCGCCAGTGGGCCAGCCCATTTCCTTTCCCGCGCAAGCCCGTAGATTCAAATCTGGATTTTTCTTTTAGTTTAAATCTAGTTTCTATTCCCTATTTCAAAATTCAATTCAGAGAGTTTTAAAAATCCAAATTGCATGAAACCAATTTTGTCTGAAAGGTATTGAAATGCTCTATCCAAGCCAGTTGGATTTAATTCAATTAGAGTTATAGATCTCTCCTAATAAAAATAAGAAGACAGAAGCTTTTGCAACTTGCAACATTTTTATAAAATCAACCAAGTTAGCTTCTGAGTTGATTTCAACTCTCAAAAATCACATTTCATCATATCTACCCAAATATATAATAATATTAAGGTTTACATGCAGTGACTTTGGACTAGTACCAAAATAATGCTATATAGGCATTTCTAGTCACTTTAAATCATTAAATAATAAACTTAAACCAAAGTAATATTGTTCCAGCCTTTAAATCTCATTCCCACATGTTAGAATATGTGGTGAGGACATGTGTCCACATGATCCCATATTTTGGTGGTTAATATGAAATTTTAGTTATAGTTTTCAATGAGTAGAAATTACTTTTCAAAAATAAAAAGGTTGAAACTATTAAATTAAACTTGTGATGCTTGTGATGATAATAGATCATCAATTGTGTGTTTTAGAATGCTACTTAGCCTAGTTAAGTATTGTTTGCTGATTGTGCACTCCCTATGTATTTCTAGACGATAGTACCGACCAAGCTTTCGAGGAGGAGGAGTTCTACCAAGAAGAAGAAGAAAACTTCAACCACTGCACCAACCAAGGCAAGCTATTAGTGGCAAGCTAACCCTTGCAAAACATACTTTAGCAAGCTATGGATAGTAAGCTAGAATAAAACTAGATGGTTTAGCAAAGATGCCCTAAGCATGCTTTGATCACACCCCTTTTACTATTAGTACCCCAAATCTTATTGACAAGTCTATACTTCCCTTAGTTTAAACAAAGTCCTTGACTTAATTTTTAAGGTAGCATAAAAAGTATAAAACTTGACCTACTTAGAAACCTTTAGATGTCATTCTATGGCATGAGATTGATCCCATCTTTCCACCTTAGTGAACACTCTTAACTTAGTATTTTAGAATAGATCAAAACCTTGAGTCACTTTAGATGGGGACACTTGGGGAAAATGAATTGTGAAAACCTTGGAATGATGAGTCATTCTATTGAGATGTTTTGACATGTGTTGAGAAACACAACTGGTTTATGACGATGAAAATGATGAGGCATGAGCCTTAACCCTTTTATAAAAAAACTGATGGTTGGATTCGGATGCGATACCATTCCAAATCTACCGTACAACCACATTACCTGAATTGGGTAAGGCTTAGCTGGAAATTTATATGCATTAGTATTAGTTCCCTCACGGGAGAGGTTTGAGCTGAGGCTACCTTTCAATGATGTCCACCGATGCAGTGCCCAAGATGACTGATGGTCATGGTTGGGAGGCCAGGCTCATAGGAGAGGTGCTATTACTAGGGTGTGTAAAGGGAAGGTTATGTTTGATTATCTGCATACCAAGTATGATGATTCAGGGTTATCCCTGACAGATGTATCGACTCTTGTGGTGAAAGTGTACCACCTCTGCAGAGTGTCAAACTATTCGAATAGCTGCGTCCGCGGTTATGGATAGTTGGAATGGCCATACTGTTTCGTTGTCAGATGTTTTCTAAATAACTTGAACAGGAATAATGACTTTGACTTGACCACAACAGGGTTGTGTTGATGAAGATAGCTTCCCAACTTAAGTGATTCTAGAACTTTATTTTATCTTTCTTGGCTTCTGAACTTAGCTTAGGTTTCAAACTTAATTTGATAGTTAAACTGATATTTAGCACTTTAACTTAGAACTATAGTACCTGTTAATAGTAGTTTGCGAGTACTTAAAGAGTACTCATGGCTTTTGTCCCTGGCTATTATCATGGCCAGACTATGAAGGAATTTATCAAGAGGATGGTCAACAGGACGGCTATGATAACTAGGACTATCTGCCTTCGTCAGCATTGCCTGTGCCCCTGAAGATGGATCCCACCGCTACGCTACCGTTTATTTCCGCTGCTTGTTGTATTAAAGACTGGATCATGAGATCCTTATTTGTGTAAAACCTTATGTATGGTTTGTAATGGATGATGTACTTTGATATCCAATCCGTTATGTCTCACAAAAATGGTAATCCTAGGATTGCGAGGTATGGCATAACGGGCATCTGGGATTAAAAATCCGGGTGTTGACAAGTTGGTATCAGAGCCATCCTGACCATAGGAGACCCTAGTTAGAATGGACGTCCAAACCAAAAACTTATCTTCAAAACCAAAGTGAGTATTTATGAAAAACTATTTCCCCTCTTACCCTTGTGAACTCGTTCTTTCTCAAAAATACATGTTCCTCAAAATTCTTACATTACTACTTAAAATTTGACACACTTGATCACTTCACTAACTTCCTCATCCTAAATTCTTGTAGATGGAGACTCAGTTCAGCAAGTTTTATCAGTTGGGAAACGGAGGACAGCTGATCTTCGAGAGGGATCTGGATTCACTGTCAGAGTTACTGGGACGCCCACATCCGGAGTTTCTTGGATCTCAACTTCCAGGACCCCCAGGAGGAGACCTACAATGGCTAGTCACCGCAGATCTTCGAGGAAGCATTGAAGCACCAACTTCGGGAAGAATCGAGTTCTCCGTGAGAGAGAACAACTGGCTAGATGGATTAGCTAGGGCAATGCATGAATCTCTCGCACGTCTATGTGCCCTCAGCGTCAACCAGATTCAAGGAACCCGTTTTGCCCACTATGCAAGACGTGACTTCATGGGAATGCCGATGGAGATGCCAAGTCACCCAGAATTGAGGCGTCAAGTGGAGAACATCGACTTCATGCTTCATGACCGACAGCAGGAACTGGACAATGCCAGAGAGTTAGGCAACCAGAACCGTGCCATTGCCGAAGGCCTGCACTTTCACATGCTCGCCCAAGATCGCCGCCTCTTCGCCGCCAAAGTGCCAAGAAGGATCGCACCATCGCCCGTCTTCGCAAGAAGGTGGCCGACCTCGAGAAGACCGTCAAGGAGCAGGAAGCTCAGCTTGCAGCAAAAGAAGAAGAAGATGAGGGTGAAGACATCCAGGGAGATATGGATTCTTACCTCAGCAACGATGATGACTTTCTGGCAAAAGATGATGTGGACTTCTACACTGATGATGAAGACTTCGAATTCATCGACGATGAGTAGATGCACTAGAGCACTGTCGTAGCATGAGATGTATCATCTCCTTGTATCGTAGCTTGCAGAATGGTTCTTAAAACCATCTGTTTTCCCCTTTGATTTTGTGGTGTGTGTTGTATCGTGTGCTTGCTTGCATAAATGAAAGTAAAGTTAGTTGAAAAAACCTGAGTCTAACTCCAAGTTTTAGCTTTGAAAACCCAAAACCATGAACCTTAGAATTCCCCTCTTACCCCTATATCTATCTCAATCTTCAGATGACTCGTGGAAACCACGGAGGGAGCAGCTCTTCGTAGGATCCAATGTTGCAGATCTTGCAGAATCTTATTGTGGACCATGAAGCAAGCAGGGAAGAACGTCAAGCCAATTTAGAAACCTTGCAGCAGATCGCCCAAATGGCTCTCAACAACCAGGGACATGGAAATCCGGATCACCATGGATCTAAACTCAAAAAAATTCAGAACACCAATCCCCCAATCTTCAACCAATCTGAAAACCCACTAGATGCTGATGACTGGTTACAGACCATGGAAAACAACCTCGAAGTTGCAGGAGTAGAGGCAAATGAGAAAGTTCTCTTCGCCACCCACTATCTGGCAGGAGATGCAAGAGCTTGGTGGAATAGCATCCGCAATATGAACCATGGCCAGGTGATGACCTGGGAAGCATTTAAGGTCAAGTTCAGCCGCACCCACGTGCCGCAAGGGCTTGTCAACAGGATGAGAGATGAATTCCGTGAACTGAAGCAACGAAGATTGACTGTGCTAGAGTACCATGACATATTCTTGTCACTGGCCAGGTATGCCCCCGGATAGGGATATAGAGTTCATTATCGAACTAATCCCTGGAACCGGACCTATAGCCCAGAGGCCCTATACCATGAACCCCTCAGAGTTAGTAGAACTGAAGAAGCAGTTGGATGCCATGTTAGCAACAGGTTTGATTCAACCAAGTGCATCGCCATGGAGATCACCAGTGTTATTCGTCGACAATAAGGATGGAGGCAACCGTCTATGTACGGACTACAGAAAGTGGAATGATGTCACCATCAAGAACAAGTACCCCTTGCCAAAGATAGAGGATCTATTTGATCAGTTAACCGGAGCTCGGGTATTCTCAAAGATTGATCTTAGGACTGGTTATCACCAACTTAAGATTCGTGCAACGGATATTCCTAAGACCGCCTTTACTACTCGCTATGGTTTATACGAGTATACAGTTATGTCTTTTGGATTAACCAATGCCCCTGCTTATTTCATGAATCTCATGAATAAGATCTTTATGAATTTCCTAGATAAGTTTGTTGTTGTGTTTATCGACGACATCCTTATCTACTCCAAATCAGAGGAAGAGCATGAGCAACATCTGAGAATCATCCTAGAAACCCTGAGAGAGCATCAGCTGTATGCCAAGTTCAGCAAGTGTGAGTTTTGGCTAAAAGAAGTGGGATTCCTAGGACATATTGTGTCTGCCGGAGGAGTCTCTGTTGATCCCACCAAGATCAAAGATGTCGAAGAATGGGAAGCCCCAACCAATCAAACCCAAGTTCATTCATTTCTTGGATTAGCCGGATACTACCGCAAGTTCGTAGAAGGATTCTCGAGCATAGCCCGACCAATGACCCAATTGTTGAAGAAGGACAAGAAGTTTGAATGGACAGACAAGTGTGAGGCCAGTTTCCAAGAGCTGAAGAAGAGATTGATATCAGCCCCAATTTTGATCATGCCTGACATCAAGAAGCCGTTTGATGTGTATTGTGATGCATCCAAGATTGGTCTAGGATGTGTATTGATGCAAGAAGGCAAAGTCATCGCGTATCTGTCTCGACAACTGAAGCAGCATGAGCAGAACTATCCGACCCATGATCTTGAACTAGCAGCCGTAGTGCTAGCATTAAAGACATGGCATCATTATTTGATGGCTAATCGCTGTGAGATTTACTCGGACCATAAGAGTTTGAAGTATATTTTCACCCAGAAGGAGCTGAATATGAGGCAAAGAAGATGGATAGAGTTATTCAAGGATTATGACCTTGACATTCACTATCACCTAGGCAAAGCCAATGTGGTAGCAGATGCTCTTAGCAGATTGCCGTGTTGACTAAACACCATGATCAAGGAGAAGCAACCCAGTTTGTATGAGGAGTTGGAGCAGTTCAGGACTGAGTTAGTTAGCAAAGGATTCCTAGCTAGCATTGAACTTCAACCCACTTTGATTAGCCAAATCAAGGAAGCCTAGAAAAGGAATGAAAGTATCGACGGAATCAAACATCGTATTGGTATAGGCAAGGTACCTGGGTTCACCAAAGACGAAGAAGGTGTACTGTGGTACAAAGGACGTATCTGTGTGCCAGCAGATTCGGAGCTGAAGGAGGTTATCATGAAGGAAGCTCATGATACTCTTTATTCTATCCACCCCGGAGGAACAAAGATGTATCAGGATTTGAAAGAGCAATTTTGGTGGCACAAGATGAAAAGAGAGATCGGAAGCTACATCGCCAAATGTGACATCTGTCAAAGAGTCAAAGCAGAGCATCAGAGACCTGCAGGATTGTTGCAACCATTGCAGATTCTGGAATGGAAATGGGATTCCGTCGGAATGGACTTTATCACCGGTTTACCTACTTCTAGTAGGGGAAATGACTCAATCTGGGTCATAGTTGATAGACTATCCAAGGTAGCCCACTTCATACCAGTCAAGACAACCTACCAAAGTGCAAAGCTAGCAGAGATGTATATTGCTAGAATTGTTAGTCTGCATGGAACCCCCAAGACCATAGTGTCAGATCGAGGAACCCAGTTTACTTCAAGGTTTTGGCAGAAAGTTCAGGAAGGTTTAGGAACCAAGTTGAATTTCAGTACCGATTATCACCCGCAAACAGATGGACAAACTGAGAGAATCAACCAGATCTTGGAGGATATGCTGAGAGCTTGTGTGTTGGAATACGGATCAAAATGGGAAGACTGCCTGCCTTTCGAAGAATTCTCGTATAACAACAGTCATCAGGCTAGTTTACAGATGGCACCATTTGAATTCCTACACGGAAGGAAGTGTCGTACCCCTTTGAATTGGTCGCAAGTAGGAGAGAGTCAGATCTTTGGACCCAACATTCTCCGAGAAGCAGAAGAGAAAGTTCACAAAGTCCCTGAGCACCTCAAGACCGCCCAATCCAGACAGAAGAGCTATGCTGACAAGAGAAGGAGAGACCTGACTTTCAATGTCAGAGATTTCGTATATCTCAAGGTTTCACCATTGAAGGGAACCCAACGCTTTAGTCTGAAGGGAAAGTTAGCTCCTAGATATATCAGACCTTTCAAGATTCTGAACCGCCAAGGAGAAGTATCGTATCAACTAGAATTGCCTGAAGAGATGTCAGCCATCCACAATGTGTTCCATATCTCATTACTTCGCAAATGCTTGGAAGTGCCTGAGAAGACTGAAGTTTTCAAGAACATCGATCACAGAGCTGTGGAAATCAACAATGACCTGACCTATCGGGAAGTACCCATCCGTATCTTAGAAGAAGCCTACAGAACCACCAGGACCAGGAGTATCAAGTTTCTAAAGATTCAGTGGAGCAACCATACTGAGGAGGAAGCCACTTGGGAGCGTGAGGATTACATTAGGACAGAGTTCCCAGATCTCTTTAGTTCCTAGTTTTCTTTGTGAATCTCGGGACGAGATTCTCTTTAAGGGGGGAAGGTTTCTAACATCCCAAAACTTCAATCCAAGCTTATCAAGATCAAATCATCCAAAAATGGGGTTAACAAAAACTTTTTCAAATTTAATATGAAAGCATTCATATATGTGTGCATTTAAAATAGGAGTTGCTTGATTTGCCATGATTGATTGATCCAATGCTTGTAAAATGTTTCTTAGGTGATCTAAACATCATCTACATCATTCCCAAACTTTTCCTAAAGAAAATCAAATCAAAAAGAATTAAAAAGAAGGAATGGTCATTTTGACAAATTTAACTCTCATGCCTACTTTGGCTGTTCCTAGTACTCATTTCTTAACAGAAACAATTCTTGATCTTTGCACCCCTTGCTAGTACACATAATGAGGTACCAAGGCCCACCTTTTGATCTTCTAAAAACATTCTGGAAACTATTTTAAATGACAGTTCAAAATTGAATCTAATGCATATGCATAGATCACCCCTATTTCAAAAACCATCTATATGAGCTCCATTTTCAAAACCCTTGCAACCAGAGACTACCTAGCTCTAGTGGAGATCACCCAAAATTGAATCTAATGCATATGCAGAGCGCCACCTCGCCCCGACCGCATGCCACCGCCCCTACGGCCGCATTGAAGTCCTAGAGCACCGCCAGGGAACCGCCCACCGATCGCAATACCGAGCCATGCCGCTAGCTCGCGTAGCCATGTCGTCACCGTCGACCGCCCATCCCGCTCGGTCTCACCGTCGAGCCTATAAAAGGAGCCCTCCCCAGCACCAAAGACTCACACTATTCCACTCCCCTCACCTCTGTGAACCTCACCCACATCTCGCCGGAGCAAGTGGAGCAGCAGCTCGTCGGAATTGGAGCCGGAGCCGCCGCCTCTGGAGAAGAAGGGTGTCGTTGATTCTGGCCACCCCAAGCTCCGCCGCGACCACGCCTCGCCTCGCCGTCGTCTTCCACGTTGTTCACCCGCATCGCCGACCCTGCTGGAGCCCTCGTACACCCGCAGTAGACCCCTACCGAGCCGCTAGGGTTCGAGCTCGCCGGCGACCTGTTTGTCCTCGACGACGACCCTCAGCCGTAGATCTAGCCTCTAATCGCATGGCCCACAGCGCGCGTACCACTTCGCATTTTAATTGCCGCTGACAAGTGGACCCCTCCTGTCAGCTGAGCCCCGCGCCGTGTAGCACGACTGGACCGGCCCATTTCCTTTCCCGCGCAAGCCCGTAGATTCAAATCTGGATTTTTCTTTTAGTTTAAATCTAGTTTCTGTTCCCTATTTCAAAATTCAATTCAGAGAGTTTTAAAAATCCAAATTGCATGAAACCAATTTTGTCTGAAAGGTATTGAAATGCTCTATCCAAGCCCGTTGGATTTAATTCAATTAGAGTTATAGATCCCTCCTAATAAAAATAAAAAGACAAAAGCTTTTGCAACTTGCAACATTTTTATAAAATCAACCAAGTTAGCTTTTGAGTTGATTCCAACTCTCAAAAATCACATTTCATCATATATACCCAAATATATAATAATATTAAGGTTTACATGCAGTGACTTTGGACTAGTACCAAAATAATGCTATATAGGCATTTCTAGTCACTTTAAATCATTAAATAATAAACTTAAACCAAAGTAATATTGATCCAACCTTTAAATCTCATTCCCACATGTTAGAATATGTGGTGAGGACATGTGTCCACATGATCCCATATTTTGGTGGTGAATATGAAATTTTAGTTATAGTTTTCAATGAGTAGAAATTACTTTTCGAAAATAAAAAGGTTGAAACTATTAAATTAAACTTGTGATGCTTGTGATGATAATAGATCATCAATTGTGTGTTTTAGAATGCTACTTAGCCTAGTTAAGTATTGTTTGGTGATTGTGCACTCCCTATGTATTTCTAGACGATAGTACCGACCAAGCTTTCGAGGAGGAGGAGTTCTACCAAGAAGAAGAAGAAAACTTCAACCACTGCACCAACCAAGGCAAGCTATTAGTGGCAAGCTAACCCTTGCAAAACAGACTTTAGCAAGCTATGGATAGTAAGCTAGAATAAAACTAGATGGTTTAGCAAAGATGCCCTAAGCATGCTTTGATCACACCCCTTTTACTATTAGTACCCCAAATCTTATTGACAAGTCTATACCTCCCTTAGTTTAAACAAAGTCCTTGACTTAATTTTTAAGGTAGCATAAAAAGTATAAAACTTGACCTACTTAGAAACCTTTAGATGTCATTCTATGGCATGAGATTGATCCCATCTTTCCACCTTAGTGAACACTCTTAACTTAGTATTTTAGAATAGATCAAAACCTTGAGTCACTTTAGATGGGGACACTTGGTGAAAATGAATTGTGAAAACCTTGGAATGATGAGTCATTCTATTGAGATGTTTTGACATGTGTTGAGAAACACAACTGGTTTATGACGATGAAAATGATGAGACATGAGCCTTAACCCTTTTATAAAAAAACGGATGGTTGGATTCGGATGCGATACTATTCCAAATTTACCGTACAACCACATTACCTGAATTGGGTAAGGCTTAGCTGGAAATTTATATGCATTAGTATTAGTTTCCTCACAGGAGAGGTTTGAGCTGAGGCTACCTCTCAATGATGTCCACCTCTGCAGTGCCCAAGATGACTGATGGTCATGGTTGGGAGGCCAGGCTCATAGGAGAGGTGCTATTACTAGGGTGTGTAAAGGGAAGGTTATGTTTGATTATCTGCATACCAAGTATGATGATTCAGGGTTATCCCTGACAGATGTATCGAATCTTGTGGTGAAAGTGTACCACCTCTGCAGAGTGTCAAACTATTCGAATAGCCGCGTCCATGGTTATGGACAGTTGGAATGGCCATACTGTTTCGTTGTCAGATGTTTTCTAAATAACTTGAACAGGAATAATGACTTTGACTTGACCACAACAGGTTGTGTTGATGAAGATAGCTTCCCAACTTAAGTGATTCTAGAACTTTATTTTATCTTTCTTGGCTTTTGAACTTAGCTTAGGTTTCAAACTTAATTTGATAGTTAAACTGATATTTAGCACTTTAACTTAGAACTATAGTACCTGTTAATAGTAGTTTGCGAGTACTTAAAGAGTACTCATGGCTTTTGTCCCTGGCTATTATCATGGCCAGACTATGAAGGAATTTATCAAGAGGATGGTCAGCAGGACGGCTATGATAACTAGGACTATCTGCCTTCGTCAGCATTGCCTGTGCCCCTGAAGATGGATCCCACCGCTACGCTACCGTTTATTTCCGCTGCTTGTTGTATTAAAGACTGGATCATGAGATCCTTATTTGTGTAAAACCTTATGTATGGTTTTTAATGGATGATGTACTTTGATATCCAATCTGTTATGTCTCACAAAAATGGTAATCCTGGGATTGCGAGGTATGGCATAACGGGCATCTCGGATTAAAAATCCGGGTGTTGACATATTCTCCTTTGATGCTTTATTTTGGTTGACTTGGCACATGCTCACACCATGTTATGACTATCTCAAGTCACCATAGCCTTTATGATCCTTTAGTTTTCAACTTGTAGTATCACTTTATGCTTTGATCAATGATGTTTTGTCGCTCTGCATGATTATGGCCATTATTGCTCTCTTAGTTTGCCACTCCCAGTCTTTTGCTAGCCTCCACAACCAAGTATGAGTTCCACTCATGCATCCAACTCCTTAAACCAAGTTATTCCAAAGAGTCCACCACACCTACCTACTATCTTATGCTATTCCAAGTATATTCATGTTTTTTTTACCTTCCAAATTAAACTTGTTATGAGAAAACTAGTGATTAAAACTCTCACGAACTTGATGGCACACTTTACTTTCCTTGCCCTGAATAAACTTGAACCATTGTGTCGTCTATGTTGTATATGCTTGCACTTATTTATTGGGGATTAGCAGAACCATGCTTTATTGGGGAACGCTTTCAACATTGCACTTGGTACTTGTACCTATCTGATATCATGCTCTTTTGTATATGGATGTCATCGGTGTGAAATGAAAGGGGAGCTTGTAAGTCCATGGAGTTATGTATATGTGTTAGAGAAACGCCTGGGCTGCTGGTCTAATCAATGCTGACATGGTGGAAACCTGCAGCATAACCATAATGAGTTGTCTATGAAGCATTCTTCTTATAAAAAAACAAAAGAGTCCTATATTGAGAAAAAAGAGAAAAAGAAAAAAAAGAGATACTATGAAAAGAGGATAGAGAGAAAAAAAGCACCATATTCCCATGGTAAATAAGAAGATTGCTGAGTTGCTCGTTGTCTGCTTGGCTTGTCATTTTGATATGGGGATTCTTCCGTATCATCGGGCAAGGGGTACCCCGTTAGCGGTTCTCTATGATACACATGTACTTACGATGACAAGAACTTACCGGTGACTAAACTTGAGTAGCATGAGGAGCGGCCCTCGTATACAAGGGACATGAGATTTCTAACGTATACTTCGTCAAGCATGTACACCATAGTTTGTTCACTTTAACCTTAATCTCTTCAAGATGCTTATGATAGGGGCAATGAGAGCTAAAAGCTATAAGTACCATAATTTTTGGAACCACTTTATGAGACTTGAATCCCTACTTCCTTCTATGATGGACTTTCTTCCACCATTATATTGAGTCTCCACCTTCTACCTTTATGCACCTACTTTGAGAGCATAGTGGCCATTCTTAGTTCTATGTGCATTGTCCCAAGACTAGTTGATTGATGCATAACTGGATATTGCTTCTTTTAAACTATTTGTATCTAGTCACTCTTACGAACTTTGAAGGTGTCCTATGCATTTATATTTTCTACTCTATGAGGGACAAGCTGAATACTATTATGCTATGTTTTCTTTATGTGAAACAAACAAACGTCTTGCAAAGCATCATTATTCATGAATCTTTTGTTTGTGTCTTTTCATGCTGCAACATAGTTGCTATGTCTTATTGCTAGAACTTTGTCTTTCATGTTATGATTGAAGTACTATGATCCCAGCTTTGAATGTTTTACAAATACTTTGATCAAGTCTTTGATGGTGCATGTCACCTCAAAAATTATTCTTTCTTTTTATCACTTACCTACTCGAGGACGAGCAGGAGTTAAGCTTGGGGATGTTGATAGATTGCAAATGTAACTATAATTTTTTATGTTCCATGCCTGGTTTTATCCACTTTCTTGTGTATTGTCCACACTTTGGAGAACTTTTCATATGATTTCTGGGACTAACCTATTAACAAGAGCCACAGTGCCAGCTGCCTGTTTTCTGCTATTTTTGGTTCTAGGCAAGTCAGAAAATGAATATTCTCGGAATTGGACTGCACAAAAGCCAAAGTGCCTATTTTTCTAGAAGTCATCAGATGCCAGAATACGAGACGGAGAAGGGCTAGGGGCCGGCCAGACCACCTAGCCGCACAGCCAGGCCTGGCCCACGCCAAGGGGTGGTCTGGCCAGCCCCAACACCCCCTCGGCCTCTCCTTCCGCCTATAAGATTCCCTCGGGACGAAAACCCTAAGTACCCGATCAAAAATCCATGAAAGAGTCTGTAGCCACCGTCATCTCCATCCCTAGATCGGGAGGGATCTGAAGCTCTTCCCGGCACCCTACCGGGGAGGGGAATTCACCCTGGATGCCTTCTTCATCACCATGCAAGCCTCCTGTGTGATGCGTGAGTAGTTCATCCTTGGACTACAGATCCATGTAGTAGCTAGATGGCTGGTTGTCCACCTTTGTGCTTTGATGTTTAGATATTGTGAGCTCCGTTCATGATCAAGATCATCTATTTGTAATTCTGCATGTTGTGTTTGCGGGGATCCGATGGATATTGAGATGCTATTTCAGATTGATTATTGATTCTATCATGTCTTTGTTATTTGTGATCTTGCATGCTTTCCGTTGTTAGTAGCTATATTGGCCAAGTCGATGCTAGCAACTCCAAGAGTTAGTATTTATGCTCGATAGTGGGTTCATGCCTCTGGTAATCTGGGGAAGTGACAGAAATCTCTAAGGTACTAGATGTGCTCTTGCTACTAGGGAGAAAACAACAATCCTTTGTTCATAGAACAATCGTATTATTTACATTACACGCAATCCGTAAAGCAATAATCTGTTGCTTGCAACTTAATACTGGAGGGGGTTCGGATGATAACCTGAAGGTGGATTATTATTCATAGATGCAGTTGGATGGCGGTCTATGTATAATGTTGTAATGCCCAATCAAGTCTCAAAGGAGTCAAGATGATTAGTATATGCTTATATGCTTTCTCGATGTTTGTCAATTGCCCCGCTGTAATTTGGTCACCCAGCATGTTATCTATCTTAAGAAGAGCCACCTCTAGTGAACTATGGATCCCGGTCCTTTCTTTACATACAATCTACAAACTGTTTACTGCTTTGTGTTTACTTTCTGCAAACTATTACTTCTTTCCATTCGATACGTTTAATCCTTTGTTTTCAGCAAAACACGGTGAGATTGACAACCTCATCGCAAGTTGGGGACAAAGTTCTGTGGTTGTGTTGTGCAGGTCTCCACGTTGCTACTAGCACCGGTAGTGCGCCCTGCCAAGGCTCAGCTAGTAACACCTTTTGGGTGTTTCCTTACTCCTACTGGTTCGATTAAACCTTGGTTTCATAACTGAGGGAAACTTTTTGCTGTGCTCATCATACCTTCCTCTTGCGGTTCCCAACGAGCTCTACATCAACACCGAGCCATAAATTCGGTAAAAAATCGCGTTCACTCCGACGACGAGGCAGAACTCGAACGCAGACGCGATCGCCGAAGCAAACGCCGCATGTGCATCTACGATGACCGCGACGATGTCAACATGGTCGCAGCCGGCTATGCCGACAGACGCGACGACAACCGCAACAGCGGCTACCGCAGCGGTGGATACCGTGACTCCGAGAAAACCACACAAGTATGGCAGCGCCGCAATCGCGATGAGGCACCCGCAACATCCATCGAAGACAAGTTGTACGGGCCATGCACTGTGCACTTTTACATCAACAAGCACGACGGAAAAAATAAGTCCAGCCACCTCCTCAAGGACTTCCGAGAGTTCCTCAAACTACACGAGGGACTGGCTCGGATGAATCGCAACGCAGTCGAAAGGGGCTACGGAGCCGCCCGTGCATCGTGGCACATGGAGCTCCTCCACCACCACCGACCACCGCAAAACGCAGCTTGCACCCGACCAGCACCACGGAGGCGAACCATACCCACGGGCCATGGGTACCATGATGATCTGAAGGGACGACCGAATCGGGTGCGAGGCCATCACCGCCAAGTCAACTTGGCGACAAACTCACCACCGTCCACCACTGAGTACCTCAGTCGAAGCGACTCCTGCATTACCTTTGACAAGCGCGACCACCCGCGCCAAGTACCTCGCCCAGGCCATTGTCCCCTCGTCCTCGAGGCACAAATTGGAGGCTTCGACATGAGTCGCGTCTTCATGGACGGCGGAAGCGGCATCAACCTTATGTTCGCGAGTACCTTGCGAGCAATGAGGATCCCTCTGACCTGCCTAGAGGCCTCAGACACAACATTCCACTGCATCGTCCCAGGCAAAGGCGTATATCCCCTTGGCAAAATCAACCTTGACGTCATCTTCGGCACACCGAAAAACTTTCGACGCGAGCGCATCGACTTCGAAGTCGTCGACTGGCCCTCACAGTACCACTGCATCCTCGGATGTGTCGTGTTCGCTAGGTTCATGGCAGTGCCAGACTACGCCTATCTACAGATGAAGATGCCAGGCCCTAATGGCGTCATCACTATCAACGAGAGCTTCGAGAGGTCCGACAGTTGCGACAGGGAATTCAACTGAATCTCCTAGTCCTTCGGCATGTAGGAGGAACTCACAAAATTGAAGGAGTCGATAGACAACAGTCTGCCTCCCCTAAGCCGACCAAGCTCACCCAACTTATCCTTCAACTCATCGGTGCACACGAAGAAAGTTCAGGTCCACCCATCGGATCCCGCCAAGACGGCCCTCGTCGCCAACAACTTGAGTCCCACATAGGAACTCGCGCTCGTCGAATTCCTCCATGAGCACTAGGAAATCTTCGCCTGGTGTCCAACGGACATGCCAGGAGTTCCTAGGGAATTCGTCGATCACGCACTCAATGTCAACCCAGACGCAAGGCCAGCCAAACAAACAATTCGGCGACTGTCTGAACCAAGAGAAAAGGCTGTCGGAATGGAGATCAACAGACTCCTTGACGCCAAATTCATACGCGAGATTAATGTTAGCACTTGGCTCGCCAACACGGTGCTGGTACCCAAAAAGGACACGGATATCCTGCGGATGTGCGTGGACTTTGACCTCTTTGAATAAGCACTGCCCAAAGGACCACTTTCCGCTACCACGAATCGACCATATCATCGACTCCACCGCGGGATGTGAGCGCCTCTGTTTCCTCGACGCCTACTAAGGCTACAACGAGATTCGAATGAAGGAGGAAGATCAAGAAAAAACAGCATTTACAACACCTTTTGGTGTGTTCTGATACATGATGGCTCGGTGTTGATGTAGAGCTCGTTGGGGAACCCCAAGAGGAAGGTATGATGAGCACAGCAGCAAGTTTCCCTTAGTTATGAAACCAAGGTTTAATCGAACCAGTAGGAGCAAGTAAACACTCCAAAGGTGTTGCTAGCTGAGCCTTGGCAGGGCGCACTACCGGTGCTAGTAGCAACGTGGAGACCTGCACAACACAACCACAGAACTTTCTCCCCAACTTGCGATGAGGATGTCAATTTCACAGGTTTTGCTGAAAACAAAGGATTAAACGTATCGAATGGAAGGAAGTAAAAGTTTGCAGAAAGTAAACACAAAGCAGTAAATAGTTTGTAGTTTGTATGTAAAAGAAAGGACCGGGATCCATAGTTCACTAGAGGTGGCTCTCCTTAAGATAGATAACATGCTGGGTGAACAAATTACAGCGGGGCAATTGACAAACATCGAGAAAGCAATACATGCATATACTAATCATCTTGACTCCTTTGGAACTTGATTGAGCATTACAACATTATACATAGACCGCCATCCAACTACATCTATGACTCGTAATCCACCTTCAGGTTATCATCCGAACCCCCTCCAGTATTAAGTTGCAAGCAATAGATTATTGCTTTACGAATTGCGTGTAAAGTAAATAATACGATTGTTCTATGAACAAAGGATTGTTGTTTTCTCCGTAGTAGCAACAGCACATCTAGTACCTTAGAGATTTCTGACACTTCCCCAGATTACTAGAGGCATGAACCCACTATCGAGCATAAATACTAACTCTTGGAGTTGCTAGCATCTACTTGACCAAGATAGCTACTAACAACGGAAAGCATGCAAGATCACAAATGACAAAGACATGATAGAATCAATAATCAATCTGAAATAGCATCTCAATATCCATCGGATCCCCGCAAACACAACATGCAGAATTACAAATAGATGATCTTGATCATGAACGGAGCTCACAATATCTAAACATGAAAGCACAAAGGTGGACAACCAGCCATCTAGCTACTACATGGATCTGTAGTCCAAGGATGAACTACTCACGCATCACACAGGAGGCTTGCATGGTGATGAAGAAGGCATCCAGGGTGAATTCCCCTCCCCGGTAGGGTGCCGGGAAGAGCTTCAGATCCCTCCCGATCTAGGGATGGAGATGACGGTGGCTACAGACTCTTTCATGGATTTTTGATCGGGTACTTAGGGTTTTCGTCCCGAGGGAATCTTATAGGCGGAAGGAGAGGCCGAGGGGGTGTTGGGGCTGGCCAGACCACCCCTTGGCGTGGGCCAGGCCTGGCTGTGCGTCTAGGTGGTCTGGCCGGCCCCTAGCCCTTCTCCGTCTCGTATTCTGGCATCTGATGACTTCTAGAAAAATAGGCACTTTGGCTTTTGTGCAGTCCAATTCCGAGAATATTCATTTTTCGACTTTCCTGGTACCAAAAATAGCAGAAAACAAGCAGCTGGCACTATGGCTCTTGTTAATAGGTTAGTCCAAGAAATCATATGAAAAGTACTCCAAAGTGTGGACAAAACACAAGAAAGTGGATAAAACCAAGCATGGAACATCAAAAATTATAGATACATTTGCATTGTTTCAACATCCCCAAACTTAACTCCTGCTCGTCCTTGAGTAGGTAAGTGATAAAAGGAAAGAATAATTTGTGAGGTGACATGCACCATCAAAGACTTGATCAAAGTATTTGTAAAACATTCAAAGCTGGGATCATAGTACTTCAATCATAACATGAAAGACAAAGTTCTAGCAATAAGACATAGCAACTATGTTGCAACATGAAAAGGCACAAACAAAAGATTCATGAATAACAATGCTTTGCAAGATGTTTGTTTGTTTCACATAAAGAAAACATAGCATAATAGTATTCAGCTTGTCACTCATAGAGTAGCAAATATAAATGCATAGGACACCTTCAAAGTTCATAAGAGTGACTCGATACAAATAGTTTAAAACAAGCAATATCAAGTTATGCATCAATCAACTAGTCTTGGGACAACGCACATAGAACTAAGAATGGCCACTATGCTCTCAAAGTAGGTGGATAAAGGTAGAAGGTGGAGACTCAATATAATGGTCGAAGAAAGGCCTTCATAGAAGGAAGCAGGGATTCAAGTATCATAAAGAACTTCCAAAAAATATGGTACTTATAGCTTTCAGCTCTCATTTCCCTATCATAAGCATCTTGAAGTGATTAAGGTTAAAGTGAACAAACTATGGTGTACATGGTTGACGAAGTATAAGTTAGAAACCTCATGTCCCTTGAATACGTGGGCCTCTCCTCATGCTACCCAAGTATAGTCACCGGTAAGTTCTTGTCATCGTAAGTACATGTGTATCATAGAGAACCGCCAACTGGGTACCCCTTGCCTGATGATACGGAAGAATCCCCATATCAAAATGACAAGGCAAGCAGACAACGAGCATCTCAGCAATCTTCTTATTTACCATGGGAATATGGTGCTTTTTTCTCCCTTTCCTCTTTTCATAATCTCTTTTTTTTCTTTTTCTCTTTTTTTCTCAATATAGGACTCTTTTTTATAAGAAGAATACTTCATAGACAGCTCATTATCGTTACGCTGCAGGTTTCCACCATGTCAGCATGGATTAGACCAGCGGCCCAGGCGTTTCTCTAACACATAACTCCATGGACTTACAAGCTCCCCTTTCATTTCACACCGACGACATCCATATACAAAAGAGCATGATATCAACTAGGTACAAGTACCAACTGCAATGTTGAAAGTGTTCCCCATGACAGCATGGTTCTGCTAATTCCCAACAAATAAGTGCAAGCATATACAACATAGACGACACAATGGTTCAAGTTTATTAAGGGCAAGAAAAGTAAAGTGTGCCATCAAGTTCATGAGAGCTTTAATCACTAGTTTTCTCATAACAAGTTTAATTTGGAAGGTAAACAAAAGCATGAATATAATTGGAATAGAATAAGCTAGTAGGTAGGTATGGTGGACTCTTTGGAATAACTTGGTTTAAGGAGTTGGATGCATGAGTGGAACTCATACTTGGTTGTGGAGGCTAGCAAAAGACTGGGAGCGATAAACTAAGAGAGCAATAATGGCCATAATCATGTAGAGCGACAAAACATCATTGATCAAAGCCGAAAGTGATACTACAAGTTGAAAACTAAAGGATCATAAAGGCTATGGTGACTTGAGATAGTCATAACATGGTGTGAGCATGTGCCAAGTCAACCCAAATAAAGCATCAAAGGAGAATACCACAATACTATGCTTTAATATGCTAAAACAACGCATGATTCATCCAAGGCACATTAAGCAATCTCAATTGTTTATAACAAGTCATGCTACAGCAAAAAATACTTAGCATAAAGCCAAAACAATATCAAGCATGGCATGACAAAGCATAGGCCACAGTCAAATACGAGCTCTCTTTACCACATAAGCATGAACTTTCCTACTCTTTTCCAAACCAAACCAAACTATTTGGAAACCAATGTATGAAAGAGGGGGTCCAACCAATTTATTCAGAAAACTAAGAAAACAAAAGCAAACGAAAATGAAAAATAAGACGCTCCAAGAACAACACAACTATGCATGAAACAATAAAAATGAAGCGTTTGGAAGAAACCTGGGATTTTTTTTGATGAAGAGGGGAATGCCTTGGGCATCCCCAAGCTTTGACGCTTGTACATCTTGGATATTTCTTGGGGTGACACGGGCGTGGCATCCCCAAGCTTGAGATTTAGTCCATCCTTCATCTCATTACTCATTCCTTCCATACACCTGAAATTTTTCCTTCATACAAAACTTCACACAATCTTTATTAGCAACATTAGTGCACTCAAGATAAATAAGTCTTAAGCTTCAGTTCTGACACCAATAAACTTCCATTAGAACACAGGGTACTGAAGTACTTCCCTCAAAAAGCTCAATTCCCCAAAAGAACTCAAAAAGGAATCAACAAGAAGCAAATGCAGAAAATGGCAGAAATCTGTCAAAACAGACCAGCAGGTAAAGACGAATTTTCTCGAAGACCTTCTGTTACTCAAATAAAAAAGTGTTGAACTAACGAAAGTTAGATAACAACCTGGGGCAGAAGCACAAAACTTCACGCCTCAAAAAGACGTTCAGAGATTTTACACGAATTTTTACGGTGAAGCATAGAAATCTGTTTCGGGTACAACAACTTTCCCAATCATTACTTCTCTCTCATTAGAGGTTACTCTTGGCACAAAAGGCAAATAAAAAGGATAAGGAGCGGTTATTACTGAAGTAATAACTTCCAATACTCATCTAAAACTTTTGGGTTATCTCCCAATAAGTACTTTTCTTTAACGCCTTTAAGTTAGGCATAAGAAGCAAGAAAAAGAATCAAGTGTTCTCAAATGAAGAAGCATTAAGATCAATACCAGAAATATCTTCAACAAGACAAGGTATCTCATCCAAATAAGTTCTAGAGGATCCTCTCTTAGTGCTCTTAGGTTCACTACTTTCATCAAACGGGTTTTCAGGAACGATCCAATCAAAATGCTTTTCTATGGCTTCATGCATTGCTACTAGTTTGAAAGGTGTTGGTATCTTAATTTCCTCCCCATTAGGTTCAGTTTTGTTCATCTTTTCTCATGTACCAACAACATCTACACATGAGCCTAGCATATTGAAACATTCAAAGACTTTTCTAGCCTCTTTGGCAACATCATAGAATTCCTTAAGCAAAGTTTCTAGAATAAAATCCCTCTTTTTGGGGTCCTCAATTTCTTTAAGCTTAAGAAACATTACTTGCATTAAGGGGTTGAGGTTAACAAACCTAGCTTCTAGCATGTGAACTAAAGAAGCTGCAGCAATCTCATAATTTGGAGCTAGTTCTGCAAGGGATCTATCCTCGATATCCTCATGTTTACTAACATGATTAAAGAATTCCTCAATATTATCTTTTCCAATTATAAAACCACTACCTATTGAAAGGTATTTCAAGGTGAATTTAGGGATCAACATGGTAAGCTAAGGAAGAGGCAACAACTAAGGGAGACTTAATTTTTTTGTGTTTTTAAATAAGAAAGCAAACTAGTAAAACTATTTTTTTGTGTTTTTGATAAAGAAACAAGCAAACTAAGCAAAAAGAAACTAAGCAAAAGAAAAATAACAAAGTAAAGAGAGTGGTTATGAGGGACTCCCCATATGAAAATGTCCTTGACTCCCTGGCAACGGCACCAGAAAAGTGCTTGATGGCTCGGTGTTGATGTAGAGCTCGTTGGGGAACCCCAAGAGGAAGGTATGATGAGCACAGCAGGAAGTTTCCCTTAGTTATGAAACCAAGGTTTAATCGAACCAGTAGGAGCAAGGAAACACCCCAAAGGTGTTGCTAGCTGAGCCTTGGCAAGGCGCACTACCGGTGCTAGTAGCAACGTGGAGACCTGCACAACACAACCACAAAACTCTGTTCCCAACTTGCGATGAGGTTGTCAATCTCACCGGTTTTGCTGAAAACAAAGCATTAAATGTATCGAATGGAAGGAAGTAAAAGATGGCAGAAAGTAAAAACAAAGCAGTAAACAGTTTGGAGATTGTATGTAAAAGGAAGGACCGGGATCCATAGTTCACTAGAGGTGGCTCTCCTTAAGATAGATAACATGCTGGGTGAACAAATTACAGCGGGGCAATTGATAAACATCGAGAAAGCAATACATGCATATACTAATCATCTTGACTCCTTTGGAACTTGATTGGGCATTACAACATTATACATAGACCGCCATCCAACTACATCTATGACTAATAATCCACCTTCAGGTTATCATCCGAACCCCCTCTAGTATTAAGTTGCAAGCAACATATTATTGCTTACTTAATTATGTGTAAAGTAAACAATATGATTGTTCTATGAACAAAGGATTGTTGTTTTCTCCCTAGTAGCAACAACACATCTAGTACCTTAGAGATTTCTGTCACTTCCCCAGATTACCAGAGGCATGAACCCACTATCGAGCATAAATACTAACTCTTGGAGTTGCTAGCATCTACTTGGCCAAGATCGCTACTAACAACGGAAAGCATGCAAGATCACAAATAACAAAGACATGATAGAATCAATAATCAATCTGAAATAGCATCTCAATATCCATCGGATCCCCACAAACACAACATGCAGAATTACAAATAGATGATCTTGATCATGAACGGAGCTCACAAGATCTAGACATGAAACCACAAAGGAGGAGAACCAGCCATCTAGCTACTACATGGATCCGTAGTCCAAAGATGAACTACTCATGCATCACACCGGAGGCTTGCATGGTGATGAAGAAGGCCTCCAGGGTGAATTCCCTCCGCAGGTGCCGGGAAGAGCTTCAGATCCCTCCCGATCTAGGGAAGGAGATGACGGCGGCTACAAAATCTTTCGTGGATTTTTGATCGGGTACTTAGGGTTTTCGTCCCGAGGGCAATATATAGGTGAAAGGAAAGGCCGAGGGGGTGCTGGGGTCGGCCAGACCACCCCCTGGAGTGGGTCAGGCCTGGCCGCGCGGCCAGGTGGTGTGGCCGGCGCCCAGCCCTTCTCCGTCTCGAATTCTGTCACTTGATCCCTTCTAGAAAATATGCACTTTGGCTTTTGTCCCGTCCAATTCCGAGAATATTCATTTTCTAACTTTCCTGGAACCAAAAACAGTAGAAAACAGGCAGCTGGCACTGTGGCTCTTGATAATAGGTTAGTCCAAGAAATCATATGAAAAGTAATCCAAAGTGTGGACAAAACACAAGAAAGTGGATAAATCCAAGCATGGAACATCAAAAATTATAGATACATTTGCAATGTATCACTACAACACAATGCCTTTCGGGCTAAAGAACGCAGGAGCCACCTACCAGCGGTGCATGCAGGCTTGCCTCAAAAACCATCTTGGTCGCAACATTCAAGTCTATGTCGACGACATCGTAATCAAGACCAAAGAGGAAGCTTCACTAATCGACGACTTGCGCGAAACCTACGCCAACCTTGACTGCTACCGGATCAAGCTCAATTCGGACAAATGCTCCTTCGGCGTACCATCTAGGAAACTACTCGGGTATCTTATCTCTGCAAGAGGGATCGAGGCGAACCTGAAGAAAATAAAAGCCATAATGCCCATGGAGAAGCCGAAGAACATAAGAGGCATCCAACAGCTGGCTGGACGGATCGCGGCACTTAGTCGATTCATCAGTCGAATGGGCGAAAAGGCACTGCCCTTCGACCAACTTCTCCGCAAAGCCGACAAATTCGAGTGGACCAACGAGGCACAGGAAGCATTCGAAGACCACAAGCGACTATTGTCCACCTCGCCAGTACTGGTGACCCCACGTGAAAGGGAACCACTGTTGCTATACATCTGCGCCTCCAACCAGGTGGTCAGCACGGTACTCGTGATAGAACGAGCCGAGGAAAACAAGGTCCATGGAGTATAGCGCCCAGTCTACTACCTCAGTGAGGTACTGACGCCAACAAAACAGCGGTACACGCACTACCAGAAACTGGCGTACCGCGTCTTCATGATGGCCCGGCGACTGCGGCACTACTTCCAGGAGCACCCAATCATGGTAGTCAACGACGCCCCGCTTGGGCACATCCTCAACAATCCCGATGCCACCGGACGAGTCGCGCTTTGGGGAATCGAACTGTCTCCACGAGACATTACATATGAAAAACGCGATGCAATCAAGTCGCAAGTTCTCCCTGACTTCCTTGTGCACTGGATGGAGAACCAGCTCCCCGAAAAACAAGATATGTCCTACCTCTAGACAATGCACTTCGACGGTTCCAAGCGAAAGGACGGGGCCGGCGCAGGTGTCATACTGACATCGCCCGAGGGAGACAAGCTAAAATATATCCTGCGAAAGCAGTTCACCGCCTCCAACAATGAAGCTGAATATGAGGCCCTACTGCACGGGATGAGGATGGCAAAAGCCTGCGGCCCCAATAGACTCATAATATATGGCGACTCCAAGTTGGTCGTCAACCAGACAATGCACGAGTGTGACGCACTGAACAACAACATGATCGCCTACCGCGACCTCTACGACACACTCAAAGGGGACTTCGACAGTTGCGAGCTACGACACATAGGTCACGAAAGCAATGAAGAGGCGGACACACTCGCCAACATAGGCACTACCTACGCCCACATACCACTTGGGGTATTTCTCGAGCGCATCTGCGAACGCTCCATCAAGCCAAAGGCCGCAGAGAAGAAAACAAGCGTAGCAACGGACTCTGGGGCTACGCTGCCCAATGAGCCAATGGCACTCGATGACTTGGAGCTAGATATAGAACTCGAAGGGCCAATGAGCGTCATGATGATCGAGCCATCCTGGACTCAACCGTACATCACGTACCTTCTCAGCAAGAGGCTACCGGCGATCCGACTGATGCACGGCACATCGCGCGGCGATCTAAGGCATTCGCTATTATCAATGGCGAACTATACAAGCGCAGCATCACAAGAGTACTCCAACGATGCGTCTCCACGGCCGATGGAAGAGTTGTTTTCCTCGACATCCATGAGGGGACCTGCGGGCACCATGCCGGCAGTCGCACCCTCGTTGCCAAAGCTCTACGAGCTGGATTCTACTGGCCTATGGCCATGCGCGACGCGAAGGACATGGTCCAGAAATGCAACGCTTGCCAGCGATTTGCGGACAAGCCACACGCACCTGGCCTGGCCCTTCGCGCAATGGAGACTCGACATGGTTGGCAAGCTCCCAAAGTCATCACGAGGAGGCTACGTCTACCTCCTGATCGCAGTCGACAAATTCACCAAGTGGATAGATGCCATGCCAGTGACTAATCAGTCAGGATACAGTGTAGTCAAGTTCTTCGAGTCCATCGTCTACCGCTTCGGAGTACCACACAACATCATCACGGACAACGGGATGAACTTCACATCCAAGGAGTTCCAAGAGTTCTACGAGAATCTGGGAATCAACGTCAGCTATGCCTTCGTAGTGCACCCATAGACCAACGGTCAGGTCAAAAAAGCTAACGGGCTCGTCTGCGGTGGCATCAAGAAACGACTCCTCAGGTCACTCGAACAGGCCGCGGGTTGTTGGCCAGACGAGCTGCAATCGATACTCTAGAGCCTACGCACAACTCCAAACGGCACCACAGGGTACACCCCATTCTTCATGGTGCACGGTGTTGGGTCCACAGCATAGAAAAAAAAATTCCTACGGTGTGAACTACACACCAAGATCTATCTACTAGGTACAAAGCAACGGGTGGACATACATCCAACGAGAATTTACCCTCGTAGACAACGAGCTTTGTTAAAGAGTAGGAACTCGTGGTTGATGTAGTCGTACACTTGCCGATCTCAAGATCGTGAGGAAGTCCAGTAGGTCCGCCCAAAGACGCCCATCGATCCAGCTCCAAAGACACCAAGTCCAGCACTGCAGCAGCGGTGCATCCGTGATCGCACACACGTCCGGTACCCCGACAACCTCCGTCCCTCGCTCCAGCAAAGCAGCAGAAGCAGCAACTCCTTTCCAGATAAAGCCACCGGGAACATGTATCTCGCTAATCTGAGACCATGGGGGAATAATACTAGAGGGGGAGAGAGATCCTTCAGAAGGAGGTGTGAGTGAGAAGTGAGAAGGGGTGGCCTTTTATAGGAGGAGGGTGCCCTCCTTCATGGCTCAGCATGGACGCGGTGACCCTTCACCTCCTCCATTCATGTCGTGGTAACCCCTCCACATTAAAATGCCCCTTCACATTCTCTTTTAAAGTCTCCACTTTAAATGCATTAAATTTCTCCAAATTTAATGCTCTCTCATTTAGTGAAACTATTTTATTATTTTTATTCAGAATTTTGTTAATTACTTTAATTAACAAACATTCACATAAAACCCCCTTCAACGTTTCAATATTACACGCAGAACCAATTTCAGCAATTTCACTCAAAAGCAGTTTAGCCTATTGAAATAATTCCAGCGCTTTCTTAAATATTTATCTGAAAACATATTTGCTCCAAATGGTGTCGGTATCCCTTAAGTGTGTCACCCTATGGTTCGCGAATAATGCAGACATGATCGAGACCCCTCTCCGATCAATAATCAGCAGCGGGACCTGGAGATCCATACTGACTCCTACACATTCAACGATGACTTCTGTGATCGTGAGAACCTTTAACGCTTGTAACTAAATCCCTTTGTCTCGCGATATATTACATGTCCGAGATTCGATCATCGGTATCTCCATACCTAGTTTGATCTCGCATCGACATGCACTCTTTCTCGTTCTGATATAACATTCTAGTGATCACATCACTTGCTTGCAAGCTATCTCAATGTGATATCACCGAGAGGGCCCAGAGTATATCTATCCGTCATCGGGATGGACAAATCCCACTCTTGATCCATGAGCCTCAACATAACACCTTCGTAGCACGGAACCCACCTTTATAGTCACCCTGTTACGGTGTGACATTTGATGTTATCAAGATACTCTTTCGGTGTTAGCAGTTAACGTGATCTCATGGTCTAAGGATAAAGATTACTTCGTATGATGTTATAGCAATATAAACATAATGACTTTGATCGTAATGCTATACTTCGGATGAATGTTCATCACATCATTCCACCAATGGTGTGACCTTGTTATTAACAACATCCAATGTCCATGATCAGGAAACCTTGATCATCTTGTTAATCAACAAGCTAGTCTATAAGAGAGGCATAACTAGGAACCCTTTTTGTTTACTAAACACACATGTATTGATGTTTCCGATCAATACAATTCTAGCATGTAAAATAAACATTTATCATAAACATGGAATAAGATAATAACCACTTTATTATTGCCTCTCGGGCATATTCCCTTCAGTCTCCCACTTGCACTAGAGTCAATAATCTAGTTTGAAAAATTTTGCGTATTGAACACCTATGGCTTTCTGGTGTTGCATATGCTAATTACTCTTAGTTAACATAATCTCCGGATCCGACAGTTTCAAGTCCGTGTGTATTTGCATGTCTTTTGCCTCTACGCATCACTCATTCTCAAATGAGATGGCATTGTATAAATTTGGTCCTCTGGTGAGACCTTTAGTTCGTTCGGGTTAAAATATGTTGATATTATTGTCACACAATATATCTTCATAGTATTAGCCCACTTTGAACCACACCTAGTTTGATAACAAACTAATTAACACAAATGCCCTCCTTTGCTGCTACTATAGCAGTTATATACTTAGCCTTTCATTGTAGTATCCGTCACAATATCTCAACTTTGGAACTCATCCAAATCCATCATGGAACATCCTTTCCATTATATTGTGTCACCCATAGTCTAAATTGAGATAAATTTAATTTGTATCTTGTGACAAAACTAGTATCAATGTAACACTTTACAATGAACTACCTTTAACTATTTGTCACTTATACATGATATATTCTTAGTTCTTCCAAAGCTCATAAGAATATATTTACTATTGTCCAATGATCATCTTATGAATCATTCTGGTATATGCTCATAAAATTTAGAGCATAGGACATCCTGGATATATACATATCATGGTATAATCGATCAAAATTTTCATGTGATTTTACTCACCAAGTGTTGAAACACTTGAATCTTGATACAATCCTTTCCATGCAGCAAGAACCTTTCTTGTTGTTTCCATATTGAACCCTTTCAATATCTCATATTGAACTCTTTCAATATCTTATATATGTATGTCTGGCACAACCATATTTGTGCCTTAATCTATCCATATAGATATTGATGCCTAATATTCTGGGTTTGCCCAAGTCTTTCATCGAAATCTTATTTTAATGAAATCCTTAACTTGTGTCAATTCAAGATACATCATTTCCAATCAACAATATGTCCTCTACATAATGTATTGGAAATACGTCTCAGCGCTCCCACTTAATTTCTTGCAAATGCAAGCATCTTCATCATCTCCGATGAATTTAAACTCTTTTAAAAGTTTCATCATGGTGAAGATTCCAACTCCACTATGCTTACTTCAACTATTGAAGTTTACATACCCTTTTAACACCCTTTGAATTAACAAAACCCTTTGGACCATTTCATGTACATGTCCTAGGTTATCGTTCTATTAGAAGAACCTTGTTTTGTTTATTCAACTACCATATACCAAATTATATGTAGTGGTTGCTACATTAATCCGTCAAGACTATATATCGCTATGAAAGATCAAATCTTGTCATAGTCAACTCCTTGAACATTGTCGTAAACTTCTTTACGACATGTCGACTATTTCATAGATGTTAAACATCCATGCCTTATTTCTTTATAGATCCAAACACGACCGATAGGCTTCACGCCTTTCCGGAGGGTCTTCCAAGTTCAGAAACTTGTTTTCTCGTGTATGGATACTATCATGGATTATATGACTTCTAGTCATTTTATGGAGTCAGGGCCCATCATCGCTTCTTTGCATGTAGTCGGTTCATCATTGTCAAAACAATAACGACTTGCTTGTCAAATCTTACTATTTGATTCTTACCGACCCACACGGTTCTATAGGAACTCTAATCTCCGAGATCACACCTTTTGTAATCACGAGAGCCATGAGCATTGTGGCCGCCACCGGGACACTTTCCGGCGCTGCGCTACTTAGCACATATAGCTAAGGGTCAACAAACTTATCAAAGTTTTATTGTCCTCCCACTTAACTTTTCACGAAAAATTCCTTCTCAAGAAACTTGACGTTCCAAGTAACAAACTATTTTGTCCTCGGTGTTATGGAGAAATTCCCAACAAATTCTTTGGGATAACCTACAAAGACGTGCTTATCCGACTTTTGTTGTAAACATTTTACTTATGCATAGCATACCAAAATTTAAGAAAAGACAATTCGGGTTTTATCCCAAACCATAACTCATATGGTGTCATTTCAACGGATCACGATGGTGCTCTTTTCAGTGTAAAAGCGGTAGTCTCTAAAGCTTCAATCCTTAAAACATAATGGCAGTTTTATAAATGACACCTTTGATCTTACCATGTCAAACATGGTTTGATTTCATCTCTCGAATATGCCATACTCCTATGGTTTACCGGGAAATCCAAATTCATGGAACGATTCCTCAAATCTTAGGTGTTTTGCTAAACATGTAACTCAAATATCTTCCTTTACGATCAAATCATAAACTCTTTTATTTTCTTGTTACAATGATTTTTCACTTCATCTTGAAAGTCTTTGAACAACTTTCAAATGTTTCATACTTCTTCCTTATTAAGTAAATATATAGATATATTCACTCAAATTTTTGAAGAAAGCATATGAAGCAAAAAGATCCATCGCATATGGCTACACATAATGGACTATGCACATTAGCATGCACAATTTCCAATAAGCTAGTCATCCGTCCTCTCTGGCCTATGGACGGAGTTTCAATTATCTCGAGGAAAGTCTCACATGCATCAATTGATCAAAATCAAAGACTCCAAAAATCCATCAACATGGAGTTTCTTCATGTTTTCTTTCCAATATAATTTAAACAGCGATGTCACTTCATAAGTGATCTTTCAATCATTTGTCTTGCGATATTTTAGCAATAGTGTTTATGGATGTGATTTCTCCAACTAGACTTGTAAAAGTTCATCCATCCCTTATGGAATACGATAATTATTTGAACAGCCATTGTTCTCATAATACCGGAACAAAATAACAATTATTTAAACAAATCTTGAAGGCTTGGTTTGATGACAACGAAAAACACAATAACACTTTATTTGTTTTCGATGAACATGATCACTCATTCTCTTGGTAGTTACTTAGGCCATTGTAGTTCATGAATTGTGTTGTCCTGTATGACACTTCATACCAACCAATTCGGTATCTAATACCGGTATCCAATACCTCATAACCACATTGTTAACAAGCAAGGAATATAGCCATAACATGTATATCTTCTATATACCCAAGTTGGACATCTCCAACCTTTTATTTTCTACCAAATATTTTATAGATTCTCTTTCAGCAATTCCTTTTTCTTTTAAAAGAATCTATCAACATCAATAGTGGTGTCATCAACATGACACATGGTACAAAGCGTATATAGTCAACTACTAATACCTTTGGACTTGCACTTTGAAGTGGATCACCATCATCAAATGTTTGGTGTTCTCTCAAAAATCCTTTCTTTAGTAATCTATTAGTGTAGTAAACATTTTACTTACATCTTCTATTCATCCTTATCATGACAACTTTCATGATCAAGCTACTATAGCTTATAAGGAAGAATCATGAGTATAATATCAGTTCCCAAAACCTTTTTGGTAGATTCGGATGCCTAGCATCTCCATCCTTCACAAATTCTCATACAATATGAGAACATGTATTTTGCTAAATTATACTCTATCATAATGCAACCAAAAACATTGTTTCAGATATCACAATATCTTTCACACATGATGGTTTCTGAAACAATTTTCAGCTCCAATATAATCTTGATATTAAAACAACTTTTGAATATCAATAATCATGGAGGCAAACATGATACTTTAGATACTAACATTGGAATTCTTACTCTTGATTTAATACTACTTATTAAACTGCATGGAGTAAATAGAGTTTGTTGAAAGTTTGCAATAGGACTTATAAACTTTAAATTGACATTCAAAACAATACGATACCAGTTTGTAAAGTAAATATCTAGAATTCTATAGTTCTATTATCTCAAATAAAAAGTAAGCATAAGGTAGAAAACGAACGCCAATGACTACAACAAACTATGCAAATTCACTTTGATTTATTTTAGGACAAATTGAGTTCGACTAATCTAAATTAGAAATGAACTCCCACTCAAAAACGACATCCCTCGTGCCTTTTTGGTGATTACATGAACCAAATCCACTACACCAAGTCCGATCATCACGTGAGTTGATGTAGCTTCAAAGGCGAGCATCTATATGGGCATCATATCAACTATATGACTCATGCTTAACCTTTCGGTCCGTGTTTCGAGGCCATGTCTGTACATGCTAGGCTCACCAAGTAAGAACCTTAGTACTCGCGTGTGTAAAACTGTCTTACACCCGTTTGTATGAAAGCGTGAAATCAGTACACCGATCATCACGTGATGTCTCGAAATACGATCCACAAAACGGTGCATACTTAAGGAAGAACACATTTTTATCTTGATATCTAAATGAGGGATCATCTTACAATGCTACAGAAAGCGCTAAACTAGCAGTATAAGATTCTAACATCTAATGTGTAAAGTGAGATGATATGGTCCATGCATTTGATCTCTATCAATTGCATCGTGGTATGATCTCTATCATCCCTTTGTGTGTAAGGCCAAGGTCTATGGAACTTACACGTTGAATGTGTTGTAAGAGTATATGTCATACATCTACTTACAACAATACCATATCAAGACACTAGCCCAGCAACAATCTAAACTAGACGCCTCTAATTTATCAATTGCAAGTTTTACGTGGCTTAGGGCTTTCGGAGATAGAACCGTTCTTACCTACGAACATGAACCACAACGAGGATAACTAAGTTATTAGCAACTCGTTGTAAATCAGATATTGACTATAGTAGGAGAGACAGACACCCGCCAGCACCATATGCAAAACTAGTTGCATGTCAGTCGTGGAACCGGTCTCATGTACGATGACATGTAAGGTTGGTCCGGGCCGCTTCATCCCACTATGCCACCAATATCCAGAATACATAGAAGATGCACTAACATGATCATCATCGCCCACATATCAACATATGTGTACTACCCGTGCTAAGCACCTACGCATAGATCAGGCTCTGATACCATTGTTGGGTCCGCGGCATAGAAAACAAAAAATTTCCTACGGTGTGAACTACACGCCAAGATCTATCTACTAGGTACAAAGCAACGGGTAGACATACATCCAACGAGAACTTACCCTCATAGACAACGAGCTTTGTTAACGAGTAGGAACTCATGGTTGATGTAGTCGTATACTTGCTGATCTCAAGATCGTGAGGAAGTCCAGCAGGTCCGGCTCCAGCACGTCCATCAGATCCAGCTCCAGCAGCACCAAATCCAGCACCGCAAAGCAGCGGTGCATCCGTGATCGCACACACGTCCGGTACCCCGACAACCTTCACAAGGAGGTGTGAGTGAGAAGTGAGGAGGGGGTGGCCTTTTATAGGAGGAGGGGGTGTCCCTCCTTCATGGCCGGCGCATGCAGGGGGTGACCCTTCACCTCCTCCATTCATGTGGTGGTAACCCCTCCACATTAAAATGCCCCTTCACATTCTCTTTTAAAGTCTCCACTTTAAATGCATTAAATTTCTCCAAATTTAATGCTCTCTCATTTAGTAAAACTCTTTTATTATTTTTATTCAGAATTTTTTTAATTACTTTAATTAACAAACATTCACATAAAACCCCCTGCAACATTTCAATATTACATGCAGAACCAATTTCAGCAATTTCACCCGAAACAGTTTCGGTGTCTATTGAAATAATTCCAGCGCTTTCTTAAATCTTTATCTGAAAACATATTTGCTCCAAATGGTGTCGGTATCCCTTAAGTGTGTCACCCTACGGTTCGTGAATAATGCAGACATGATCGAGACCCCTCTCCGATCAATAATCAGCAGCGGGACCTGGAGATCCATACTGACTCCTACACATTCAACGATGACTTCTGTGATCGTGAGAACCTTTAACGCTTGTAACTAAATCCCTTTGTCTCGCGATATATTACATGTCCGAGATTTGATCATCGGTATCTCCATACCTAGTTTGATCTCGTTACCGACATGCACTCTTTTCTTGTTCCCGTGATATAACATTCTAGTGATCACATCACTTGCTTGCAAGCTATCTCAATGTGATATCACCGAGAGGGCCCAGAGTATATCTATCCGTCATCGGGACGGACAAATCCCACTCTTGATCCATGAGCCTCAACATAATGCCTTCGTAGCACTGAACCCACCTTTATAGTCACCCTGTTACGGTGTGACATTTGATGTTATCAATATACTCTTCCAGTGTTAGCAGTTAACATGATCTCATGGTCTAAGGATAAAGATTACTTCGTATGATGTTATAGCAATATAAACATAATGACTTTGATCGTAATGCTATACTTCAGATGAATGTTCATCACATCATTACACCAATGGTGTGACCTTGTTATTAACAACATCCAATGTCCATGATCAGGAAACCTTGATCATCTTGTTAATCACAAGCTAGTCTATAAGAGAGGCATAACTAGGAACCCTTTTTGTTTACTAAACACACATGTATTGATGTTTTCGACCAATACAATTCTAGCATGTAAAATAAACATTTATCATAAACATGGAATAAGATAATAACCACTTTATTATTGCCTCTCGGGCATATTCCCTTCACACGGGGCTGAAGCGGTGCTACCCGCAGAAGTACGGTACAAGGCACCACGAGTGGTCGCTTACAGCGATTAGGAGTCAACTCTTGCACTCAAAGACTCCATCGACCTCCTCGACCAGGTGCAGGAAATCGCCGCAGAAAGATCAATGATCTACCAGCAGAACCTGCGCAACTACCACAGCAGAAGACTACGCCCCAGGTCCTTCGTCGAAGGTGACTTGGTCTTGCGACTGAAATAGCAAGGGCATCTCAAACTCGAGTCCCCCTGGGAGGGACCTTACGTGATTACAGAAGTAATCCCTGGTGGCGCCTATCTCCTTAAAGATATAGAGAATGGAGTCGCATACTCCAACCCCTGGAATGTCGCGCAGCTGCGGTGCTTCTACCCTTAGTCGTTTTTACTTTTACATTGCAAATAAGGCTACTCAGCCAAGGCTACTTAGCCACACATTGTACCTCGTACCATTCTGCAAATAAATAAAGCTAAGTGCCCCAAAACTCTGTGTTCCTTCTTATTTTCTGCAATTAATCCACTCGGGCGCTGCGCCACCCTGTGCACATCTGTTCTACGAACTAACGCGATATCCTGAGTAGCTGGCGCACCAGTCGAAACCCTTGATAAACACCAACCCAGTTATACTTTTGACAGGTTGGCAAGGGGATGAGATAAGCACAAGTGAGGCTAACGAAAAGGAATTGCATAGTGCAACGCACTCACAAAACATACACGCTAACAAGCTCCTTATACATCAATGTCAATCAATTATACACAGCATATATACGAACTTTACAACACTGGTACAACTATGTGCAGGATACAAACTAAACTACTGTTGCAGCAAAGGAACGTTGGTTTGCTCCTCAAAGAAGTCGACGATCTCCTCCGCTGGGCGATCCACCGCCTGGTAGTGAGGAACCATGTTCCACGTCAAACCTGCTGGCGGCGCTGGAGGTCCGGCCGCAATTGTAGTAACGTCCACATCAGGTCTATGCAGTCGCACCAGAGACAGAGCAGCCTTGGCACCAGCCACTAGCTGCTGCCGTACACACTCGTGGACCGCATTCAAGTCTTGGAATTTGGCAAGAAGGGCCAGCAAGCTCGATGGAACAATGTCCAGCGGAAACATCATCCGATAAATATTCGTCAGGCACGATTGCGACTTCTTCAGGAAGTGAAGAACTTGCGACGCACGATCCTATAGGGTCGCCAGTGCGATTGCACGATCATGATCCACCTAGAAATATCCACTCGCCTGAAGCTGCTCCTAGGTCAGATCATTCATGCGAATAGCAATCCTATCTTTCTCATCCTGCGGATGGCGCGCACTAACAACTACACCAAGCAAAGGCAGAAGTATGAAGACAACGGACTACTGCAAGTGACTATAAGGAAAAGATAAGGAAGAAGAAAACTAACATTTGAATTGGTCACCCAGCTGCGTCACTTCCCCTAACAGATATTGTTCTCGGGCGGCGGCCTTCTCCGCCTTCGACTTCCATACATCCGCATTACCGCGAATACGGCACAATTCACGCTCCAACTGCTTCACGCGATCATGGAGTCGCGAGAGCAGAGACAGCTCATCCACCCTTGAGCGCGGTGGTGCCAAGGTGTCATCAAGGGGCGGTGAATCCTGGGCTCCCTCAAAGGATCACTCGATGTGCCCTATCACAAGTTAAGCAAAAGACAATAAGAAGACTAAGGAGAGGCATAGACAAAAGACTCGAGTGCATTCAAGATTAACAAAGTATCAGCAGATACACTCGCCAAAAGGCATGTTCTTGACAAAAGAAATAAGCTATTTAACTATTACAAGACGCGACTACTAAGGAGAGATTGGCTTCTTTGACTTCGACTTTGGTTTTGGGGGTCTCATTGAGTCTGTGGTAGTGTCAGACGCCACAGAGTTTCCCCCAGCCCCTGACGTCACAGCCTTAGCCATCTTCTTGGCTCGCTGAAGTTCCTCAGAGTACTTTGCAACTTTATTGATTAGATGCGGTCCCTACTTGCCACAAGCAGTCGCGAAAGGAGCAAAGACTACCTTCTGGCCATCCGCGCTGACAGGCATCGCCTTGGAGACCGCTGCAGGATCAACTGCGACTCCGTGTGCTTGAACCATGGCGAGTGACATTGAAGCACTAGCTGCACGGAGTGAGTTCTTGAAGCTTGAAGGAATGCCTTCGGCAAGGGACTCCACTATCTCATCCATATTCTCGATCAACTTAGCTTTGGGCGCCAGCTCTTCCCGGACGCGACTAAGCATGCCCTTGGCCTTAGTGGTGGGGTCCAATATGGCAACATCTGCGATCTTGGCTATTCGCCAGGGCGTCATCGCGACGGAGTGCCTGGGGGTCGAAGTTCATACCACTGGCATCTACACACAAATAGAGCATCGGCACAAAAGCCAAGTACGGCAAACAAATTCGACTGAAGGGACACGACGAAAATCTAGACAAGGGAATACCTGATTGGGCCTTGGCAATCGAGAAAAGTTGTTCTTCAAACAACTTCTCCCTAGCAGCGATGGAGGCGCGCAGATCCTCCTCACATTTCTGTGATTCGTCCCGTGCTGCGATTGCCTCGTCATGGCTCTTCACCGCCGTGGCAAGCGTTTTCTCGAGGGAAGCAGCGCTACAGAGGAGTGCATTATGCTCAGCTGTGACACAAATTAAGACAAACCGTCAGTCGAATACATCAAAAGTATGTAGAGGAAAAGGAAAGAACACTCACTTTCCACTACGCGATGGCGAGTGTCCAGCATTGCATGCTCACGACCCATCGCAAGCACCTGCTCCGCAAGGCGAGCGGCTTCCTTCAAAACGAGCTGCGGCAAAAAGGCATAGTAAAGGATCAATAGATGGCATAGATGAAAATTTGACTACAAAATCATAAGAAGAGATACTACACTTACATGATCCTCCAAAGACTCCGAAGTCGATGGATTCGCAGATGTGCGAATAACCATCTGGTGCTCCACATTGTGCGGATAACGGCGAATTATGTAGGAGGGCCGCCAATGGAGGAGAAGGGGCGCGCTCAGCCATTTTCTTGGCTTTGGAGGTCGTGACTCCAGATTCCTTCAAAAATTGTACGTCGCCAGAGGATGATGATGCTGGTTGACTGCAGAATAAATTAACATTAAGAAAAAGCAACTTCAAAAGAAGAACCAGACGGAAGACTCGCACACTTATCAATTAAACTTGTCAAAATCAAAGGTTTGATCCCCCGACACCGACGATGACTCCTTCGGCAGTCGCATCTTCTTGCGAGAAGATGGTGCCAGAGCACTCACAGGAACGGCAGGTATCGGCGATTCTACACCAACAGCTGCACCTTCCGGAGTCGAAGGAGATGATGCATCCGAATCCTTGCTGCGCGAACGCTTGCGAGTGTCCGGACCACTCGACTCGGGGGCTTCCTCCTCCACATGAGATGGGACGGTCGACTCTGACTCGTCCTCTTCCAGGGCTTCACGAGGGATAAGCCCCTTAGAAAGAGGGGGCATACAGGGCGACACCCCCAATCATGCATACAGAAAAGCAATTTAGCACAAGTCAAGAAAAATAGAACAGAAGCAGTCGATAAACAAAGCTACTACGTAGTAAAACTGTACATCGGGAGGAGGGTTAGCAGCATCGAAGGGAGGTACGTCTGGATCATTGGGAAGCACATCCTTGGCGGTGTACTTGGTGACCAGTCGCACCCTTTTATCTACCTCACTCGCGGCAATGCCATCGGCATATACGCGAGTGACCTCGTCCGTGCCAGCCCACTGGAACATAGGATGGACTCTGGCCTGCAGGGCTGGACGGGACGGCCCAGCCATGTGCAAATGAGGGCGCAACCTCCCTCCTCTTTTTCCATGCGACTCTCGAGGTCGCAGACATCCTCGCATAGCACATCTGTCTCCGCGGACTCGCCAGGCATCACTACGTTCTTCCAGGAGCGCCTCCTCTTGCACGGCGTCGCAGGATCGAAGGGCGCGAGTCCGAAGTGGTCTCCGTCAGCCTTCAGGTCGCGGATGTAAAACCACTTGTCCCTCCACCCTTGGACGGACGCCGTGAGTTTAATGTCGAAGTATGTGGTGGAGGAGTCGACGTGGATACCGCAGGCACCTACATCGTAGACTACGGAGCCATATGCCGACTGGCGCTTCAGCTTGAAGAGGCACTTGAAGAGACCGAAGTGCAGCTCGATTCCGAGCCAGCACTCGCAAAGAGTAATGTAGCAAGCTACATGGAGGATGGAGTTGGGGGACAGCTGATGCAGCTGGAGACCATAGAAACAGAGAAGTCCCCTGAAGAAAGGATGCAGGGGAAACGAGAGACCGTGGATGATGAACGCTAGGAACATCACCCGAAAACCGGCAGGAGGGGAAGGGATTACCTCGCTGCCAGGGACGCGTGCGTCAGCGACTGCGGAAGAAAGAACCCTGTCTTGGCGTAGGAGACGGAGCTCAGAGGACTTGATCACGGATGCGCGCCACGCGCCATTGGTAACGCGAGTGCCCGTGCCTTTCTTTTTCCCAGCTGTGGCGGTGCTGATGCCCACAACGGTGGAGCCGCCCTTCTTCTTCGCAGCAACCATGGTGGCGGCGGAATCGCAGCACCTCCTTTCTTCTTCCCATTCTCGGTGGCGGTGTGAATGGAGAAAATGGCGGGAATCACGGGCTGGTCTAGCTCTTGTGAAAAAGACGAACACAAAGGAGCAAAGGAGCAGCAGCAATGGCGACGAAGGCAAAGGCAGAGAAAGGAAGCAGTTGTGAAAATTACCATCGCAACATCGCTACTTAACCCCCTGGAAGATGCAATCTAACGGTTAGGAAAAACCCTATTAGACGCGTGGCGTTCATCGTGATCGACACGTGGAGGGACCCGAAGCGTAAACCGTCCCCCACTACGCCTATTACGCGTGAAAATCGAGGAGGCATAGTTAAAACAAAGATTACACACGCCCGGTCAAGTCAGAGTCAGAAAATGGGACCCACCGCTCGCCACGTCCCCTCAAACCCGCTCACATGGGCAACTGAGCTCATCACATAGTCCGCACTGACGTCATCAAAAATTGAGGAGCAGAAGACTTCGACTACTTTAGTCCTTGCTCGAGTCTTCGACTCCACCAAGCACTCTGGGGCTACTCCCATAGGGAGCGCTGGTCGCGCACCCTATGATTTTTTTTCTTTTTCTTTTCTACAGGAACATGGACAATCAAAACAAACCCAACCACTCGAATCCGCGATTTGACTATGGACATGGGTTACTCCCATAGGGAGCGCTGGAAATAAATTCGACTAAAATAAGAAAACAAAAGGCGGCCGATGCATAAAAGTTCTTTAGTCCCTGCGAGTCTTGACTCAACCAGGCACTAAGGGGCTACTCCCATAGGGGCGTTGGTGCGCACCCTATGATTATTTGTACATCATCGTGTGTTGATAACATCCACACTCGAAGTTTATGGTGACACCGCCTCATGATTTTTCCCTACAAAGAGACTGTGTCTCCTGGGTCACCCGAATCATCTCCACGATGACAAAATTCGGATGCCGCGCTTGCAGCGTGAAGGTAAGACCTGAATAAGGCCTGGCAACGCATTCGCTGCGCACTACCAGAAATATATCCGTGCCTACAGGTACGATGAACATGCCTTGACGGACGCGTCGAGTGCTCACACCCATATACTGGAATTCACCTCCTGTAAGACCTCCATGGCTTGAGTCGAATTACACCAGCACTTTTCCGGATTCGAGTCCGGGGACTCGAGTTCGAGTAGATTGCATTGTTTTACCCTAAGGTAGTTAACTAATACCGATACATCGGTTAAATCAGGCGCGTACATCAACAATCCCTATGACACAAACAGAGTAGTCGAAAATATACTCATGCACTCGAAAGTTCATAAAGTCCCCAATCGAATCTGCGATTCCACCGACACTCGGGAGCTCTTGACATGTGTATACCCTACAGTACTCGAGCTTGGTATATCTGGCCTGAATACAGCAGAGGCCTGATGTCGCCAAGGCCCAAATGGAGAACTCGAGTAACCTACGGACTCTCTATTGCTTGAAGAACAAGAAGAAGCTAAAGATAGAAAGTTCAAAGGGAAACCCTAAGCCCCAGCTGTGTCGACCTGCTACCGAGACCTAGCCTATCTGTATAAAGGCTAGGAGGGGACCTCTACGAGGCCTGAACCTGGGTAAATCTTCAAGTCCCCTGTGTGCTTGTTTTCTAGCCGATAGATGTCTCCAGCGCTCCCTCCTTCTCCAAAACCCAAGTCCATAACAATGGGCATTGATGAGTTAAACCCTCATCACCCGGGATGGACGGAAAGGTTTGAGATACCCTGGTTGGGATGTTGTCCATGTAAGGTGGTCTAGTATTTTTGAAAAATGGGCCGGTAGCATTTTAAATTATTCTTTTGGTGGTTGCTTCACAAAACGCCCCGTTTTTTGCACTCGGAAAATGGAAAATGGTTTTTTCGTGCGACGAAAAGGAAAACTTCATGCTGCAATACTGTTTGCCATCCCTAGATACACATGCATGCACCATATGGGCATACTATCACAAACTATGCAACGATTCTGGCCATAACATTGTTCATTTGGTTCGAAAGCCATGAAACCTCGAACATAATAGCTCATTTTGAGAAGGACTTTTCGAGATGCAATCAATATACCAAGTTTGATATTTTTTCCTTACAATTATGTCACATAATATGACACCACTCGAAGAATTTTCATTGTTCGGACCGTTTTTGAATTTCTTATGTCGGTTTACGAATTTTACCGTTTAAAACTATGATCAAAATGGCGGGCATGAAGATAGGGGATGAGCCTCGCTAAACTTGCATTAGATCTCTGAATAAATGTCATATTTTGAATCTAAAAATGATTATTTTCAAATAAGTATGAGCATTAGATCATGTACCTGTAGTTTAAACCGGACCTACTTCCTACCTATACGGCAGACATTTGTCTTTTTCACCCAGGATGGACGGAAAGGTTTGAGATACCCCGGTTGAGACATTTTCCATGTAAGGTGGTCTAGTATTTTTTTAAATGGGGTGGTAGCATTTTGAATTATGTCTTTGGTGGGTGCTTCACAAAACACCCCGTTTTTTGCACTCGGAAAATAGAAAATGGGTTTTTGGTACGATGAAAAGGAAAACTTCATCTTGCAAGATTGTAAGCCCATCCCAAGATGCACATGTGTGCGTAATTTAGGCACATTATCATAAACTATGTCGTGATTCTAGTCATAACATTCGTCGTTTAGCTTCAAAGGCATAAAACCTCGAACATGATAACTTATTTTGTGAAGGTTTTTTTATGATATTTATAATATTCCAAGTTTTATATTTTTCTTGCAACTATATCACATAATATGACACCACGCGAAGGTTGTACATGGTTTGGTTCGTTTTTGAATTTCTTATGCCCGTTTCAAACTATATGTAATTTTTTTATATTTTACATAGTTTTTATTTACAAATGTATAATATTTGCGTGTATATAGATAGATCTTATTTTTCTACAAATTTTGATATATTATTTGTATGTTTCGGAATTAGAATAATTTGGTTATGATTTTTCAAAGATTAATGTGGTAAAAGGAAAAATAGCTATGCCAAGGGCATTGCCGTCGGCGTAGCTATGAAAGCTATGCCGAGGGAATTGCCGTCGGCATAACTATCCCACACGGAGGAAAATCCTACACCGCCGGCCAGATTCGTGGGGTGCCCAGCTCGTGGCCTACGTCCTGGTCGTCGGCGCCTCGCTCCATTTCGGTAGTGGCATTAGTGCCACAGCTTCATCGTGTGTACCCTACTCCCTCCGTTTCATAATATAAGATGTTTTACCTTTTTGAATGTAATGTATCCAGATGACTTTTAGTGTAGGTTCGGAGTGAACCTTTCTGAACCTATACATTAAAAGGCGTCTAGACATATTTTTTTTACAAAGCTAAAATATCTTATGTTTTAAAACGGAAGGAGTACATGCATGTAAGCGGAATATCCACTTCTTGCCTCAAGTTCTCTTTTCACAGACAATTCGCCCTAGGTACGTGGAAAGATCAGAGCTAGAGTATTTGAAAGTATATATTACCCACCGTCTTTTCTCGTTTTAGTTGAAGCACTCCAATGTCCCAATCCCTTCAAATATTTTTCCCTATAGAACTCATATCTTACAAAAAATGTTGTTTTGCAAGCAAAGATTGGGACATTGATAACACTATAGTCTACTGCTCCCTCCGATGCAAATTAGTTGGCTAGTTGGCTCATATTTGTCAAGATTCGGTTGTATCTAATACTAAAACATGTCTAGATATATTCAAATCTAAAAAATCTGAGCCAAGTAATAATTTGAACCGGAGGGAGTAGTAGATTTGAGTAACAAAGCCCATTTTTTATTTAGATCGTGGGCACACGGTTTCAGCAGCACTTTGTGACAACAAACATCACACCAACTTCACACAGGAATGGGATAGAAAAAGAACGTCTCGGGTGTATAAGACAGTCATTATATAGCTTCTTCAGGTACTTCACACTTATACGACCAACCCGGCAGTGTTAAAATAAGCTATAATCAGATTATTAGGCTTAATTAATTGTCTTTACATTTATATTAGAAACAGACTCGCTTTATAAATAACCTGTTAACAACAGGTCCAAAGCCATTAAATGTATCATTCAAATTCAAATAGTGTGGGCGTTAAAACAAATAGTACCATGCATACTGTTGTGATGCGGTCTTAATGTGATCTTGATGCTCTGACATGCGTAGTAACGCGCATGCACAGGCTGGCGTAGTCGTTTGGCCTGAAAGCCGTGAAACCTCTAACAGGATAGCTCATTTCTGAGAAGGTTTTTTGATATGCAATCAATATAAAAAGTTTGATATTTTACTTGCAATTATGTCACATAATATGGCGACGAAGGTTTTACATTGTTCGGATCATTTTTAAATTTCTTAGGCCCATTTCAGATTATGGTCAAAACAGCGGGCATGAAGATTCTTAGCTCGGGGTTGAGCCTCGCTAAACTTGCATTGGATCCCCAATGAAATAGCATATTGTGAACCTAAAAATGTTTTGAAAAATCAGGAGCATCAGATCATGTACCTATAGTTCCAATCTGACCCACTTCACGTAGATTACGTAATGGAATTGTCTATTTCATGAGAGGTGGATGGAAAGGTTTAAGATATCCCGGTTGGTACATTTTTCCATGCAAGGTGGTCTAGTGTTTTTTTAAATGGCGTGATACCATTTTGAAATTTTCATTTGGTGGTTGATTCACAAAACACCCTTTTTGGCCCTCGGAAGAAAAATGTGTTATACAAAAGTATAAGTAATGTTTTTATAATTTATTCAACAAAAATATGTAATATTTGAGTTTAGATAGATAGATCTTATTTTTATGCAAATTTTGATACCCTATATGTTTTTGTCCGAATTAGAATGATTTAGTTATGATTTTTCTAAGATTAATGTGGAAAAAAGGGAAAATGTCCGACGGCTTTGCAATCGGAGTAGGTTTCAAACCTAGGCAGACGGCTAAGCTATCTGCGTAGCCTTGACATCGCATCGCCGTCATGGCAGTCCACTATGATGTGACGGCCGGTCTATGCCGGCCGTGTCGTGAGCCTATCCACCCAACCCGACGGCTGATATGGATCATATGGGCACCTAGAGGGAGGGGTGAATAGGTGCTACACCAAATTTTAATACTTTTTCAATTTTGGAAACGACACAAAGGTAAATTCGCTGCATATGCAAATACGACAAATTTTAGCAGAACCATGCTTTCTTGGGGAACGCTTTCAACATTGCACTTGGTACTTGTACCTAATTGATATCATGCTCTTTTGTATATGGATGTCGTCGGTGTGAAATGAAAGGGGAGCTTGTAAGTCGATGGAGTTATGTATATGTGTTAGAAAGCACACAGGGCTGCTAGTCTAATCCATGCTGACATGGTGGAAACCTGCAGCGTAACCATAATAAGCTGTCTATGAAGCATTCTTCTTATAAAAAAACAAAAGAGTCCTATATCGAGAAAAAAGAGAAAAAGAAGAAAAAAAGATACTATGAAAAGAGGATAGAGAGAAAAAAGCACCATATTCCCATGGTAAATAAGAAGATTGCTGAGATGCTTGTTGTAAAACTTGACATCATTTTGATATGGAGTTCTTAGTATCATCCGACGAGGGTACCCTGATTAGCGGTTCTCTATGATACACATGTACTTACGATGACAAGAACTTACCGGTGACTAAACTTGGAAGTAGAATGAGGCTGACCCCTCGTATACAAGGGACATGAGATTTCAAACGTATACTTCGTCAAGCATGTACACCATAGTTTGTTCACTTTAATCTTAATCACTTTAAGATGCTTATGATAGGGGCAATGAGAGCTGAAAGCTATAAGTACCATAATTTTTGGAAGCTCTTTATGAGACTTGAAGTCCCTCATCAACACCGAGCCATCAAGCATTTTTCCAGCCGGGAGTCAAGGACATCTTCACAAGGGGAGTCCCTCATAACCAATATCTTTAGTTTGTTATTTTTTTTTTTTAGTTTTTTCTTTGTTTGTTTTTGTTATCAAAACACAAAAAACTAGTTTTACTAGTTTGCTTTCTTATTTCAAAACACACAAGAAATTAGTTCCTTTCTTAAGTTGCCACTATGTCTAGCCTTGCTCCAATCACTATGTCACTCGAGGAAATGATTTTCACTTTTTAACAAGGAATTGAGGAAAGTTTTAAAGAAGCTTGGTCTAGAATCTCTGATCTACATGAAAAACTGAGCCTAAAATGACTCAAAACTTGTCCCCTAGCAGTTTTTACCTTGGAATTGCTCTTTTCTATAGATATGCCTTAGATGCTGTTGTGGAGGATATTTCCTCCAATGTAATGAGGATGATTCTATTAATGCTATAAAGGAATTGATCCTCACTTACAACTTGCCTAGCCAAACTAATATTTCTTTCGCAAGAATATTTGCTAGATTGAACACTCTTGAGACTAGCACTACTAGCTTATAAGATTGCTATATGCTTAGGGAGCATCACAATTATGCTCCAATAAATTCTGAACCATCAAAGTGGCTCCTATAGTTAAGATTGAGATAAACACTGAAACTTTTCAAGCTCCTGTGATATCATGTCTGAATTTTGTCTAATGCCCAAAGACATTGATGAATCTTTGAATACTTACTGAAGGAGGAAAAGAAATATCTCTTGGTAATAATGCTACCATATTACCTATTGGAATAGCTGAAGGAGTGTTTACAAAGATCCTTGGGAAAATGATTTCTACTGATTATCTTGTTATTGAATGTGCAGGAAAAGGACAAATTACACTTGGAAGGTCCCTATTAGAACTCCTTGGAGCAATAATAGATGTGGGAAAAGGGACCATGCACCTTTCTTCTCCACCAAACAATCATATTTTCCCCAAGGTTAAGAATAAAAGTAAGAGAGGTAAGGGCAAGAACTTTGGTCTTAATGCTTCTTCATTTGAGAACACTTGATTCTTTCTTGCTTCTTATGCCTAACTTAAAGGCGTTAAAGAAAAGTACTTATTGGGAGATAACCTAAAAGATTTAGATGAGTCTTGGAAGTTATTACTTCAGTAATAACCGCTCCTTATCCTTTTTATTTGATTTTTGTGCCAAGAGTAACTTCTAATGAGAGAGAAGTAATGATTGGGAAAGTTGCTGTCCCGAAACAGATTTCTGTGCTTCACCGTAAAAATTCGTGTAAAATCTCTGAAAGTCTTTTTGAGGCGTGAATTTCTGTGCTTATGCCCCAGGTTGTTATCTAACTTTCACTAGTTCAACCCTTTTTGATTTGAGCAACAGAAGGTCTTCGAAAAAATTCGTCTTTACCTGATGGTCTGTTTTGACAGATTTCTGCCATTTTCTGCATTTGCTTCTTATTGGTTCCTTTTTGAGTTCTTTTGGGTAATTGAGATTTTTGAGGGAAGTGCTATAGTAGCTAGTGTTCTAATGAAAGTTTATTTGGTGTTAGAACTGAACCGTAAGACTTATTTATCTTGAGTGCACTAATGTTGCTAATAAAGATTGTGTGAAGTTTTGTATGAAGGAAAAATTCAGGTGTATGGAAGGAATGAGTAATGAGATTAAGGATGGACTAAAGCTCAAGCTTGGGGATGCCACGCGTGTCACCCCAAGAAATATCCAAGAAGTACAAGCATCAAAGCTTGGGGATGCCCAAGGCATCCCTTCTTTCATCAATAAAATCCCAGGTTTCTTCCGCTTCATTTTTATTGTTTCATGCACAGTTGTGTTGTTCTTGGAGCGTCTTCTTTTTTGTTTTCATTTTGGTTTTTCGTTTGCTTTGTTTGCTTAGTTTTCTGAATAAATTGGTTGGACCCCCTCTTTCATACATTGGTTTGCAAATAGTTTTGTTTGGTTTGGAAAAGAGTAGGAAAGTTCATACTTCTGTGGTAAAAAGAGCTCGTTTTGACTGTGGCCTGTGCTTTGTCATGCCATGCTTGATATTGTTTTGGCTTTATGCTTAGTATTCTTTGTTGTAGCATGATTTATTATAAACAATTGAGATTGCTTAATATGCCTTGGATGAATCATGCGTTGTTTTAGCATATTAAAGCATAGTATAGTGGTATTCTGTAACATCCCAAAACTTATCAAGATCAAATCATCCAAAATGGGTTAATAAAACTTTTCAACGTATGAAAAGCATCTACATGTGTGCATTTAAAATAGAGTTGTTTGATTTGCCATGATTGATTGATCCAATGCTTGTAAAATGTTTCTTAGTGATCTAAACATCATCTACATCACTCCTAAACTTTTCCTAAAGAAATCAAATCAAAAGAATTAAAAAGAAGGAATGGTCATTTTGACAAATTTAACTCTATGCCTACTTTCTATTGTTCCTTAGTACCATTTAACAGAAACAATTCTTGATCTTGCACCCTTGCTAGTACACATAATGAGGTACCAAGGCCCACCTTTGATCTTCTAAAACATTCTGAAACTATTTTTAAATGATAGAACAAATGAATCTAATGGCGCATAGATCACCTATTTCAAAAACCATCTATAGTGAGCTCCATTTTCAAAAACCCTTGCAAATAGAGACACTAATTTAGTGGAGATCACCCAAAATTGAATCTAATGCATATAGCGCCACCTCGCCTCGATCAGATGCCACCGCTCTACGGCCGTGATTGAAGTCCTAGAGCACCGCCTGGGAACCGCCCCACCGATCGCAATCCCCATCGCAATACCGGTTATGCCGCTTAGCTTGTCAGAGGCCATGTCACGTCGCCGTCGATCGCCCATCCCGGGCCGGGTCTCACCGCCGAGCCGCAAAAGGAGCCCTCCCCAGCACCAAAGACTCATACACCATTCCCCACTCCCCTCACCTCCGTCGAATTCCTCACCCACCTCTCGCCGAGAGCAAGTGGAGCAGCAGTTTGCCTGAATTGGAGCGAGTCGCCGCTTCTCCGGAGAAGAAGGGTGCCGCTTGATTCTGGCCACCCCAAGTCTCCGCCACGACCACGCCTCGGCCGCTGGCTGGGCCTCTTCATCGCTGCTCGGCTCACCAAGATCGCCGAATTCTCGGCCCTGGAGCCTCGGCACGCCTCGTGACCTCTCGCTCACCGAAAGCCGGGCTAGGGTTCGAGATCTTCGGCCGACTGCTCGTCGCCGATTTCCACGACCCTCAGCCGTAGATCTAGCCTCTAATCGCACGGCCCACAGCGCGCGTACCGCTCCGCATTTTAAGTGCCGCTGACAAGTGGACCCCTCCTGTCAAATAGCCGGTTTAGCCTCAAGGCCGTAGCGCGCACTCGACCGGCCCATTTCTTTCCCTGCTAAAGCCTGTGAGGATTCAAATTCGGATTTTTCTTTAGTTTAAATCTAGTTTCTGTCTTCATTTCCAAAAATTCAATTCAGAGGAGTTTTAAAAATCCAAATTGCATGAAACCAACTTGTCTCGAAAGGTATTGAAATGCTCTATCCAAGCCTGTTGGATTTAATTCAATTAGAGTTATAGGATCTCCTCCTAATAATAAAAAATAAGAAGACAGAAGCTTTTGCAACTTAAAATATATTTTATAAAATCAACTAAGTTAGCTTTTTGAGTTGATTCCCAACTCTCAAGAATCACATTTCATCACATATATACCCAAATATATAATACAATATTAAGGTTTTCATGCAGTGACTCTTTGGACTAGTACCAAAATAATGCTATATAGGAATTTCTAGTCACTTTAAATCATTAAATAATAAAATCTTAAACCAAAGTATTATTGATCCAACTTCCTTTAAATCTCTCATTCCCCACATGTTAGAATATGTGGTGAGGACATGTGTCCACATGATCCCATATTTTGGTGGTGAATATGAAATTTTAGTTATGAAGCCAATGAGTAGAAATTACTTTTCGAAAATAAAAAGGCTGGAAACTATTAAATTAAATCTTGTGGATGCTTGTGATGATAATAGATCATCAATTGTGTGTTTTAGGAATGATACTTAGCCTAGTTAAGTATTGTTTCGTGATTGTGCACTCCCCTATGTATTTCTGACCCATAGTACCGACCAAGCTCAAGTCGAGGAGGAGGAGTTCTACCAAGAAGAAGAAGAAGTAAAGAGAAACTCTCAAACCATCGCACCAACCAAGGCAAGCTTATTAGTATAAGCTTAACCCTTGCAAATGTAATTTAGCGCAAGCTAAGTGGATAGTAAGCTAGAATAAAAACTAGATGGTTTAGCAAAGATGCCCTAAGCATGCTTTGATCACACCCCTTTTACTATTAGTACTCCCAAATCTTATTGACAAGTCTATACCTCCTCCTTTAGTTTAAACAAAGTCCTTTGGACTTAATTTTTAAGGTAGCATAAAAAAGTATAAAAATTTGACCTACTTAGAAACCTTTAGATGTCATTCTATGGCATGAGATTGATCCCCATCTTTTCCAATTTCCTTAGTGAACACTCTTAACTTAGTATTTTTAGGAATAGATCAAAACCTTGAGTCACTTTTTAGATGGGGGACACTTGGTGAAGAAATGAATTGTGAAAAACCTTTTGGAAATGATGAGTCATTCCTATTGAGATGTTTTGACATGTGTTGAGGAAACACAACCCTGGGTTTATGACGATGAGAAATGATGAGGACATGAGCCTTAACCCTTTTATAAAAAACGATGGTTGGATTCTTGATGCGATAACCATTCCAAATTTACCGTGACAACCACTATAATACCTGAATTGGGTAAGGCGCTTGAAGCTGGAAATTTTATATGCATTAGTATTAGAGCCTCACGTGGGGAGAGGTTTGAGCTGAGGCTACCTCTTTAATGATGTCCACCTTCGCACTGATGCAGCTCCCAAGATGACCGATGGTCATGGTTGGGAGGCCAAAGCTCATAGGAGAGGCAGTGCTGGATTACTAGGGTGTAAAGGGAAAGGTTATGTGTTTGATTATCTCGTGCATACAATAAGTATGATGATTCTGTGTATATCCTCGATGCATGTATCAAATCTTGTGGTGAAAGTGTACCACCCTCGGGCAGAGTGTCAACAACTATTCTGGATAGCCGCCCATGGTTGCGGGATGTTGAATGGACGCATAATCGTTTTCGCTGTTCGACATGTTTTCTAAATAACTTGAACAAAGAATAATGATTTTGACTTGACCACAATGTGGCTTGTGTTGATGAAGTTGATAGATTCCCAACTTAAGTGTGATTCTAGAACTTTATTTTATCTCTTCTTGGCTTTTGAACTTAGCTTAGGTTTCAAACTTAATTTGATAGTTAAACCGATTATTTAGCACTTTAACTTAGAACTATAGTACCTGTTAATAGTAGTTTGGCAGTACTTAAAGAGTACTTTCCATGGCTTTTGGTCCTCTGGCTATTATCATGGCCAGACTATGAAGGAATTTATCAAGAGGATGGTCAAAGCAGGGATTAAGCTATGATAATTCAGGGACTATCTCGCCATTTTCAAGCCAAAGAGATTGCCTAAGTGCCCCTAAGATGGATCCCACCGCTTACGCCACTGCTTATTTCGCCGCTTGTTGTATTAAAGATCCGATCATGAGATCTCTATTTGTGTAAAACCTTATGTATGGTTTGTAAATGGATGATGTACTTTGATATCCAATCTGTTATGTCTCACAAAAATGTAATCCTGGGATCATGTAGGTATGCATAACGGGCATCCTTTATTAAAACTGGTAAGTTGATATTTTTTTGATGCTTTATTTGTTACTCTATATTGAAATATGTTAGATTGTTCAAGTCACTAGTTTTTATGACCTTAGTTAACTTGCAGTATTTACGTTTGATATCAGATGTTTCATCGTCAAGATGATTATGGCCACTATCGCCTCTTATTTGCCACCCCAGCCTTTGCTGGCTCCATGCATCCCCAAACCACCACACCTTACCCACCATCTTACCTTCTTATAAAGAAAAAGAAGATATTCATGGCAATCAAGAAGATTGTTGTTATAAGTACTACAATTTTGGGAACTTACCTTCCACCTTCAGTTTTTACAAGCATGTCTTGAAAACTGCTGTGTCTCGCAAAATGGTGTAAATCCCGGGATTGCAGGTATGGCAACGGCATCCGGAATAAAATCCGGTGTTGATATATTCTCTTGACAAGTTTGTTGATTTCATAAAGCCATTAATTATGTTATGATTATTCAACATAGTTTTATGACTTTAGTTAATCTTGCAGTAATGCTCTTGTCACATTGCCTCTTAGCTCTCCACACTCATGCATCTCACTCTCACCTACTATCTTATATCTACATTCTTTTTACCTTCCAAAACTCTCACAAACTTTGATCTATGTCTAGAGCTTGCAAGTCCATGGAGTTATAGAGAACTGGTCGCCGTTTGTTCATGTCGATGGTGAAACCTGCAAAGACAATCATATCGAGTCGTTTTCATCCTTCTTATAAACAAAGTTCCCATAATGAGAAAAAAGATACCATGAAAGAGGTTCACTTTAACTCTCAATTTTGAACCTTCCATTTCATGCTGCAATGCATTTTGTTCCACTCTCAGCGTCACGTCGCTTTTTCCACATTCTTGGCTCCCAGCCTGCCTGGGCAAGTGGTCCTTCCCATCCTTCCTGTCCACCTCACCACGATCCATCATACTATGTTATGATCTCAGTATTCCGCTGTTACTAGATGCACAAACACCAAGTCGATTCTTTCTTTTATCACTTGTTTCAGATTGCAATGTAACTTTATGTTCCACACGCCTGCTTTCCGCCATTTTGGTTCCAGGCAAACCCATCGAGACACCACCTTCGATTGCCTTTCACAGCCTCTCACCTTGATGATCCCGCTGTATTGTTCATTATCTATTTAAGCAGTTATTTCACCCTAGATGCACTTGCAGCCACCATGGATCCCGGTATCTTTCTTTACGACAATCTACAAACTGCTTTATCGCTTATGTTTATCGCAAGAACTATTACTTCTTTCCATCTCGACACGCTTAATCCTTTTCTTTTGTTTTCAGCAAAACATTTGCGGAGATTGACAACCTCATCGCAAGTTGGGGACAAAGTTCTCAGGGTTGTGTTGTGCGGTGTCTCCACGCTGTTACTAGCAACCCGTAGCGCTCGCCAAGGCTCAGCCTAGTAACACCTTTTGGGTGTTTCTTTACGTCTACTGGTTCGATTAAACCTTGGTTTCATAATCGAGGGAAACTTGTTGCTGTGCTCATCATACCTTCCTCTTGCGTTCCCAATCGGTAGCTCTCATCAACACCTCCCGAGCCATAATTGTGTAAAAAATACGCGTCAATCCAATTTGACGACGCAGGCAGTGAACTCGAACGCAGACGCGATCGGCCAAGCTAAACGCCGCATGTGCGATCTACGTAATGACCGCTGACGATGTCAACATGGTCAAGAAAGCCGGCTACGCCGACAGACGCGATGACGGCTAACCGCAACAGCGGCTACCAATGTTGGTATGCGGTGGATACCGCTGATTCGGTAGAAAACCACACGGGTATGGTTAGCGCCGCAATCGGCGATGAGAGGCACCCGCAACATCCATCTAAGACAAGTCAGTACGCAAAGGCCATGCAATCGCGGCACTTTACATCAACAAGCACGACGGAAAAAAGAAGTCCGTAGCCACCTCCTCAAGGACCCTCCGAGAGTTCCTTGTAACCATCACGATGTAGGATCGGGAAGCTCATGATATCGCAGAACGCCAGTCAGTGGGGCTACGGAGCGCCTCAGCACCGGGTCGCGGGCACATGGAGCTCCTCCACCACCACCGGACCACCAAGCAAAACGCTAGCCAGCACTCCGACCAGCACCACGGAGGCGCTAACCATACCCACGGGCCATGGGTACTCTTATGATGATTCAAAGGCGACGCACTTCAATCGGGTGTGAAGGTTATCACTGCCAAGTCAATCTCTATGGCGCATAAACTCACCACCGCCCACCACTGAGTACCCTCGGCCGAAGCGACTCGTGACACTTTTGACAAGCGCTGACCATTCGCCGCCAAGTATCTCGGGCTTAGGCCATTGTCCCTCGCCCCTCGAGGCACAAATTGAGGCTTCGACATGAGTCGCTGGGTTTCATGGACGGGCGGAAGCGGGCATCAACCTTATGTTCATGAAAGTACCTTACAGCAATGAGGATCCCTCTCGACTCTGCTTAGAGGCCTCGTGACACAACATTCCATTGCATCGTTCCCCAGCAAAGGCGAGTATCCCTCTTGGCAAAATCAATCCTTGACGCCATCTTCGCATTAATCGCATTAATCAAAAATCTCGACGCGAGCCATCGACTTCAAAGTCGCCGACCGGGGCCCCTCACAAGCATCTTCACCGTGATCCTCGGATGTGTTGTGTTCGCTAGGGTTCATGGCAAAGGCTGCATCACGCCTCTATCTTACAGATGAAGATGCCAGCCCCAATGGCGCTATCACTATCAACGGTGAGCTTCGAGAGGTCCGACAGTTAGCCGCGCATAGAATTCTAACTGGATCTCCCTAGTCCTTCGGCATGTAGAGGAACTCACAAAATTGAAGGAGTCGGGAGTAGACAACAGTCTCGCTTCCCCTAAGCCGCCAAGCTCACCTTAATCCTATCCTTCAATCTCATCGGTGCAACACGAAGAAAGTTCAGGTCCACCCATCGGATCCCCGCCAAGACGCCCTCATCAGCCAACAACTTGAGTCCTTATTATAGGAATCCTCACATTTAATGTCGACTCTCCATGAGCACTAGGAAATTTTCTACCGGTGTCCAACGGATAATAGAGAGTTCCTAGGAATTCGTCGAAATCACGCACTCAATGTCAACCTGCATTTGCAAGGCCAGCCAAACAAACAATTCCGGCGATTGTCCCGAATTAAGCAGAAAAGGTCCTTGAATGGAGATCAACAGTAATTCCTTGACGCCAAATTCATACGAGATTAATGTTGTAGCACTTGGCTCGGCCAACACGGTGCTGTCAGTACCCAAAAAGGACAACCACGATATCCCAAGCGGATGTGCGAGGACTTTGACCTCTTTGAATAAGCACTGCCCAAAGGGACCACTTTCCGCTACTAATTTAACGACCACCATATCATCGACTCCAATCATGGGATGTGAGCGTCAAGCCTCGGGACGCCCTACTAAGGCTACAACTAGATTCAAATGAAGGAGGAAGATCAAGAAAACGGCATTTCACAACACCGCTTGGTGTGTTCTCGATACATGATGGCTCTATGGTTGATGTGGAAAGAGCCTGCAAGTAGAACCCCAAGAGGGAAGGTAGTAAGGATGTTACAGCAAAGAAGAAGCTCTTTCTCTCAGCTTATGAAACCAAGGTTTAATCGAATCCAAAGAGGGAGCAAGTAAACACCCCAAAGGCAAGTTGCTATATGAGCTGAAATAAGTAGTATAAAGACTTATTCACCCAAGTGCTAGTAGCAACGTGAGACTCCGCACATACACAAATTAACGTAAACTTTCTCCCCAACTTACATGATGAGGTTGTCAATTTCACCGGTTTTGCTGAAACAAAGGATTAAAACGTGATCGAATTGGAAGGAAGTAAAAGCCAGTGAAGTAAACACAAAAGAGCAGTAAATAGTTTGTGAAGTTTCCAGCGTATGTAAAGAAAGGAATGGGATCCATAGTTCACCAGAGGTGGCTCTCCTTAAGATAGATAACATGCTGGTGAACAAATTACAGCGGGCAATTGACAAACATCGAGAAAGCAATACATGCATATACTAATCATCTTGACCTTTGAACTTGATTGAGCATTACAACATTATATACATAGACCGGGGCCATCCAACTACATCTCGAAATGACTCGTATCCACCTCTGTGTTATCATCCTAACCCCCTCCAAAGATTAAGTCAAGAAGCAATAGATTATTGCTTTATTTAACCTGCGCAAAGTAATAATAATACCATTGTTCTATGAACAAAGGATTGTTGTTTTCTCCCTAGTAGCAAATAAATAACATCTTAGTACCTTAGAGATTTCTCGACACTTCCCTGCATTACTAGAGGCATGAACCCACTATCGAGCATAACATACTAACTTTGAGAAAGTTACTTTAGCATCTACTTGGCCAAGATAGCGTACTAACAACGGAAAGCATGCAAGATCACAAATGGCCAAAGACATGATAGAATCAATAATCAATCTGAAATAGGCATCAATCAATATCCACTCGGATCCCCGCAAACACAACATGCAGCATTACAAATAGATGATCTTTGATCAGTGAACGAGCTCACAAGATCTAAGACATGAAAGCACAAAAGGTGGAGAACCAGCCATCTAGTTGGCTACTACATGGATTCTGTAGTCCAAAGATGAACTACCACGCATCGGGCACACCAGAGGCTTGCATGGTGATGAAGAAGGCATCCTTGTATGAATTCCTCTCCGCAGGGTGCCTGAAGTATTTCTGCTGCAGATCCTCCCGCGATCTAGGGATGGAGATGGACGGTGGCTACAGACTTCCTTTCAAGTGGATTTTTGATCGGTACTTAGGGTTTTCGGGTCCCGAGGGAATCTTATAGGCGGAAGGAGAGGCCGAGGGGCAGTTGGGGGCTGGCCAGACTCACCTCTTGGCGTGGCCAGCCCGGCCAAACACAGGCCAGGTGGTCTCGGCCGGCCCTTGGCCCTTCTCCGCCTCAGATTCTCGGCATCCGATGACTTCAGAAAAAATAGGCACTTTGGCTTTTGTGCAATCCAATTCCAGAATATTCATTTTCACATTTTCCTCAAGTAATTAAAAAACAGCAGAAAACAAGCAGCCTGGCAACTATGGCTTTCGTTAATAGGTTAGTCCAAGAAACTCATATGAAAAGTAACTCAAAGTGTGGACAAAAACACAAGAAAGTGGATAAAACCAAGCATGGAAACATCAAAAATTATAGATACATTTGCAATGTTTCAACATCCCAAGCTTAACGTCATGCCTGCCCTGAGTAGGTAAGGATAAAAAGTGAAAGAATAATTTCCCCAGAGGTGACATGCACCATCAAAGACTCTGATCAAAGTATTTGTAAAACATTCAAAGCTGGGATCATAGTACTTCAATCATAACATGAAAGACAAAGTTCTAGGCAATAAGACATAGCAACTAAGGTTGCAACATGAAAAAGGGCACAAACAAAAGATTCATGAATAACAATGCTTTGCAAGAGATGTTTGTTTGTTTCTACATAAAAGAAAAACATAGCATAATAAGTATTCAAATGCATCACTCATAGAGAAAGCAATATAAATGGCATAGGACACCTTCAAAGTTCATAAGAGTGACCTCGATACAAATAGTTTAAAACAAGCAATATCAAGTTATGCATCAATCAACTAGTCTTGGGACACCCATTACAGAACTAAGAATGGCCACTATGCTCTCAAAGTAGGTGCATAAAGGGTAGAAGTGTGTGAGACTCAATATAATGGTCGAAGAAAGGCCTCTATAGAAGGAAGCTGTGGATTCAAGTGCATCAGCAAAGAACTTCCAAAAAATATGGTACTTATAGCTTTCAGCCTCATTTGCCCTCATCATAAGCATCTTGAAGTGGATGGTGTTAAGAAGTAGAACAAACTATGGTGTACATGGTTGATTTAAGTATAAGGTTAGAAACCTCATGTCCCTTGAATACGTGGGCCTCTCCTCATGCTACCGGCAAGTTTAGTCAAACGTAAAGTTCTTGTCATCGTAGTACATGTATCATCATAGAGAACTCGCCTAACCTGGTACCCTTTGCTTGATGATACGGAAGAATCCCTATATCAAAATGATAAGGCAAGCACAACAAGCATCTCAGCAATCTCTTATTCTACTATGGGAATATGGTGCCTTTTTTCTTTCCTCTTTTCATAATCTCTTTTTTCTTTTTCTCTTTTTTCAAGATAATCTTTTTATAAGAAGAATACTTCATAAGACAGCTCATTATCGTTATTATTGGCCAAGGGTGTTCCAATTACATGTCAAAGACATGGATTAGACCAGCCGCTCCAAAGGGCTTTCTAACACATAACTCCATGGACTTACAAGCTCCCCTTTCATTTCACAATCGAATTTGCACATCCATATACAAAAAGAGCATGATATCAATCTAGGGTACAAGTAATTAACTCGCACGTTGAAAGTTCTCATGACAGCATGGTTCTACACTCCTAACAAATAAGTGCAAGCATATACAACATAGATTTACACAATGGTTCAAAGTTTATTAAGGGCAAGAAAAGTGAAGTGCAGCCATCAAGTTCAATGAGAGCTTTAATCACTAGTTTTCTCTATAACAAGTTTAATTTGAAGGTAAAACAAAAGCATGAATATACTTGGAATAGAATAAGCTAGTAGGTAGGTATGTAGGACTCCTTTGGAATAACTTGGTTTACAAGGAGTTGGATGCGCATGAGTGGAACTCATACTTGGTTGTGGAGGCTAGCAAAAGACTAGGAGCTTATAAACTAAGAGAGCAATAATGGCTTATAATCATGTAGAGTTTGGCTAAAACATCATTGATCAAAGCCGAAAGTGGATACTACAAGTTGAAAAACTAAAGCGATCATAAAGGCTATGGTGACTTGAGATAGTCATAACATGGTGTGAGTATGCCAAGTCAACCCAAATAAAGCATCAAAGGAGAATACCACAATATTATGCTTTAATATGCTAAAAACAACGCATGATTCATCCAAGGCACATTAAGCAACTTCCAATTGTTTATAACAAGTCATGCTACAGCAAAAATACTTTAGCATAAAGCCAAAAACAATTATCAAGCATGGCATGACAAAGTTATTAGGCCACAGCCAAACACGAAATTTCTTTACCACATAAGCATGAACTTTCCTACTCTTTTCCAAAACCAAACCAAAACTATTTGCAAACCAATGCATGAAAAGAGGGGTCCAACCAATTTATTCAGAAAACTAAGAAAACAAAAGCAAACGAAATGAAAAAAAAGAAGACGCCCAAGAACAACAACACACAACTATGCATGAAACAAATAATAAAATGAAGCCGCTTGGGAAGAAACCCGATTTTTTTGATGAAGAGGGGAATGCCTTTTGGGCATCCCTAAAGCTTGACAGCTTGTACATCTTGGATATTTCTTGGGGTGATAATGGATGTGCATCCCCAAGCTTGAGATTTAGTCCATCCTTCATCTCATTACCATTCCTTCCATACACCTGAAATTTTTCTTCTTCATACAAAACTTCACATACAATCTTTTATTAGCAAACATTAGTGCACCTGCATAAATAAGTCTTAAGCTTCAGTTCTGTAACAACCAATAATAAACTTCCATTAGAACACAGGGTACTGAAGTACTTCCCTCAAAAAGCCTAATTCCAAAAGAACTCCAAAAAAGGAATCAACAAGAAGCAAATGTTAAGAAATGGCAGAAATTCGTCAAAAACAGACCAGCAGTGTAAAGACGCAATTTTTTCTCGAAGACCTTCGTTACTTCAAATAAAAAAGTGTTGAACTAACGAAAGTTAGATAACAACCTGGGGCAGAAGTTATTGTAAAACTTCACGCCCAAAAAGACGTTCAGAGATTTTACACGAATTTTTACGGTGAAGCATAGAAATCTGTTTCTGGGTAGTACAGCAACTTTCTCCCAATCATTACTTCTCTCTCATTAGAGGTTACTTCCTTGGCACAAAAGGCAAATAAAAGGATAAGGAGCGGTTATTAATACTGAAGTAATAAATCTAATACTCATCTAAAACTTCTTGGGTTATTCTCCAATAAGTACTTTTCTTTAACGCCTTTTGTGAAGTTAGGCATAAGAAGCAAAGAAAAGAATCAAGTGTTCTCAAAATGAAGAAGCATTAAGATCAATACCAGAAATATTCCTTCAACAAGACAAGGTATCTCATCCAAATAAGTTCTAGAGGATCCTCTCTTAGTGCTCTTAGGTTCACTACTTTCATCAAACGGGTTTTCGTGAACGATCCAATCAAAAATTCTTTTCTATGGCTTCATGCATTGCTACTAGTTTGAAAGGTGTTGGTATCTTTAATTTCTCCCCATTAGGTTCAGTTTTGTTCATCTTTTCCTCATGTACCAACAACATCTACACATGAGCCTAGCATATTGAAACATTCAAAGACTTTTCTAGCCTCTTTGGCAACATCATAGAATTCCCCTAGCAAAGTTTCTAGAATAAAACTCCCCCTTTGGGGGGTCCCTCAATTTCTTTAAGCTTAAGAAACACATTACTTGCATTATAAGGTTGAGGTTATCAAACCTAGCTTCTAGCATGTGAATCTAAAGAAGCCGGTGCAGCAACTTCTCTACAATTTGGAGCAAGTTCGGTTCTGTAAGGATCTATCCTCGATATCCCTCATGTTTACTAACATGATTGGAAGAATTCCTCAATATTATCTTTTCCAATTATAAAAACCACTACCTATTGAAAGGTCTTTAAGGTGAATTTAGGGATCAACATGGTAAGCTAAGGAAGAGGCAACAACTAAGGAGACTTAATTTTTTTTTGTGGCTTTTTAAATAAGAAAAGCAAACTAGTAAAACTATTTTTTTGTGTTTTTGATAAAGAAACAAGCAAACTAAGCAAAAAAGAAATCTAAGCAAAAGAAAATAAATAAAGTAAAGAGAGTGGTTATGAGGGACTCCCCCATATGAAAACAATGTCCTCGACCGGGCACCAAGAATCTGCCAGAAAAGTGGGGTGCGCTTGATGGTCTCGGTGTTGATGTAGAGCTCGTTGGGGAACCCCAAGAGGAAGGTATGATGAGCAATACAAGAGGAAGTTTCCCTCAGTTAATGAAACCAAGGTTTAATCGAATCCAGTAGGGAGCAAGGAAAATGACCCCAAAGGTAAGCGTTAAGTAATGAGCTCGTTGGCAAAGCATCTACCTAAGTGCTAGTAGCAACGCGGGAGGTTCCGCACAACACAAACCACAAAACTCTCGTTCCCAACTTGGCGAATGAGGTTGTCAATCTCAATCGGGTTTTGCTGGAAAACAAAGCATTAAATGTATCGTAATGGAAGGAAGTAAAAGTTTGCGTAAAAGTAAAAACAACAGCAAAGTAAATGGGCTTTGAGAGATTGTATGTAAAAAGTGAAGGGACCGGATCTTATAGTTCACTAGAGGTGGCTCTTTAAGATAGATAATATGTGGCTTGGTGAACAAAATTATAAAAGGGGCAATTGACAAACATCGAGAAAGAAATATGCATATACTAATCATCTTGACTCTTTTGGAACTTGATTGGGCATTACAACATTACATAGACCGCCATCCAAATGCATCTATGACTAATAATCCACCTTCAAAGTTACTATCCGAACTCCCCTCTAGTATTAAGTTGCATGCAACAGATTATTACTTTAATGCACTTTATGCGTAAAGTAAACAATATGATTGTTCTAAGAACAAAGGATTGCTTACTTTCTCCCTAGTAACAACACATCTAGTACCTTAGAGATTTTGTCACTTCCCATTAATGCAGGCATGAACCACTATCGGTGTTATAAATATTAATCTCTGAGTTGCTAGCACTACTTGGCCAAGATCGCTACTAACAACCCGAAAAGCATGTAGATCACAAATAACAAAGACATGATAGAATCAATAATCAATCCGAAATAGCATCTCAACATCCACTCCATCCCCCGCAAACACAACATGCATCATAAATAGATGATCTTGATCATGAACCGAGCTCATGTAAGATCTAGACATGAAAGCACAAAGGAGCAGAACCAGCCATCTAGCTACTATACGGATCCGTAGTCCAAAGATGAACTACTCATGCAAAGACAATCGAGGCTTGCACAGGATGAAGAAGGCCTTGTAGAATTTCCTCTCCTAAAGTAGTGGTGGTGCCGGAAGAGCACGATCCTCCCGATCTAGGGAAGCAGATGACGCATGGCCACAAAATCTTCGGATTTTTGATAGGGTACTTAGGCTTCACTCTGAGGCAATATATATAGGTGAAAGGAAAGGCCGAGGGGTGCTTGGCTCATTGCATCACCCCCTAGAGTGGTCGCCTGGTCAAGTGGGCCAGGTGGTGTGGCTGCCTCACCTCTTCTCCTCCGTCTCGAATTCTGCATCCGATGACTTCAGAAAATAGCTACTTTGGCTTTTGTCCCCATTCCAATTCCAAGAATATTCATTTTCCTCGAATTTCTTGGAACCAAAAATGTTAGAAATGTGCAGCCGCACTGCGGGGTTTTGTTATTAGGTTAGTCCAAGAAATCTTATGAAAGTACCCAAAGTGTGGACAAACACAAGAAAGTGGATAAACCAAGCATGGAACATCAAAATTATTGATACATTTGCAATATCACTAATACAACACAAATGCCTTTCAATAAAGAACGCAGAGCCACCTAACAAAGGCATGCAGGCTTGCTCAAAACCAACTTGGTCGCAACATTCAAGTCTATGCTCTAATACACGAATCAAGACCAAAAGAGGAAGCTTCACTAATCGGATTTACTCTGGCGAAACTCACGCCAACCTTGGATCGCTACCGGATCAAGCTCAATCCGACAATGCCCTTCTCGGGCGTAATTCACCTGGGCAGCAACTACCGGGTATCTTTATCTCCGCAAGAGGGTCTAGGCTAACCCGAAGAATACAAAAGTTTATACCATGGAGAAGCCAAGAATATGTAAGAGGCGCCCAACAAATTGTTAGACGATCATGTGCTTAGTCGATTCATCACGAAGGGCTAAAAGGCACCGCCTTTCTACTAACTTCTCCGCAGTTTGACAAATTCGAAAGTGGACCAACGAGGCACAAGAAGCATTCAAGACTACGTTTACCATTGTCCACCCGCCAGTACCAGGACCCTTAATGCGGAAGCGGAACCAATCGCTGCTATACATCCGCTACCCAACCAGTGGTCAAAGCACGGTGACCGTGGTAGAACGAGCCGAGGAAAACAAGGTCCATGGAGTATAGCGCCAAAGATACTACCGCAGTTGAGGTAATCGACGCCAACAAAACAACGTACCCGACCACGTAAATCGGGCGCATCGCCGCTTCATGACGCCCGCCATCATGTAATTACTTCCAGAGTACCTAATCGTAGTAGTCAACGACGCCCGCTATAATATCCTTCAATCCGATGCCACCGGACGAGTCGCGCTTTGGGGAGCTTCTAACTGTCTCCACGACATTACATAGCGAAAATCGCTGAAGGAAATCAAGTCGCAAGTTCCCCGACTTTGTGTAATCGGATGGAGAACCAGCTCCCCGAAAACCAGACATGTCCTACCTCTAGACAATGCACTTCACGTTCCAAGCTGAAGACGGGTCAAAAGAAGTCATACCGACATCGCCCGAGGAGACAAGTTAAAAATATATCCTCGGCTAATGCAGTTCACCGCCTAACAATGAAGTCAATATGAGGCCCTACTCGCACGATGAGGATGGCAAAAGTTCGCGCTCCCAAGTTGGTCGCCAACCGACAATGGTACTCCAGTGTGACGCATCAACAACAACATGATCGCTTACCGCCAATTCTACGGCTACACTCAAAGGACTTCGACGCTAAGGAAGCTACGCATTATGGGTCACGAAGCAATGAAGAGGCGACACTGGCCAACATAGGCTCTACCCGCCACTTCTACATACCACTTGGGGTATTTCTCGAAGATCTCGCTAACGCTTCCATCAAGCCAAAGGTCAAGTAGAAGAAAAACAAGTTTATAATCTGATCAGCGTCACCAATGAGCCGCAATGGCACTCGGCGACTCGGTCGATATAGAACCGGAAGGCCATCGAGCTTGCGATGATCGAGCCATCCTCGACTCAACCGTATATCAATGCATCTTCTCAGCAAGAGGCTACCGGGCGATCCGGATCGACGCACGCACATCGCGCCGGGCGATTCAAGGCATTCGGGCTATTACCAACGGCGAATTATACAAGCGCTAACATCACAAGAGTACTCCAACGATGCGCTTCCACGGGCCGGATGGAAGAGTTGTTTTCCTCACATCCGGCGGCGAGGGGATCAAGGGCACCATGCGCGCCGCGCGCCGCACTGTTGCCAAAGCTCTCTACGAAGCTGGATTCTATCTGGCCTAACGCCATGCCGCTGACGCCAAGCGACATGGTCCAGAAATGCAACGCCACAGCCGACGGCGGACAAGCCACAATGCGACCTGGCCCCGGCCTTCGCGCAATGGAGACTCGCCGCTACATGGTTGCGCAAGCCCCAAAGTCATCACGTAGGAGGCTACGTTTACCACCGGATCGCAGTCGGCTAAATTCACCAAGTGGATAGATGCCATGCCGCTGACTAATCAGTCAGATACGCAGTTCAAGTTCTTCGAGTCCATCAATGCCCACACGCTTCGAGTACCACAGGAGCGCGAATATCACTTGAGAACGGGACTAACTTCTCTACATCCAAGGAGTTCCAAGAGCCCCGGCGAGAATCTGGGAACCAACGCCAGCTATGCCTCCGTAGTGCACCCATAGACCAACGGTCGTGTCGAAAAGTAACGGGCTCGCTCATGTGGCATCAAGAAATCTGATTTTCAGCACTAACAGCGTCATGGGTTGCTGGCCGACGAAGGTAATCAATACTCTAGAGCTCATACACAACTCCAATGGGCGCTATTGTGGTACACCCCATTCTTCATGAAAATGGTGTTGGGTCCGAAAGATAGAAAAACAAAAAATTCTCCCACGGTGTGAACTACACGCCAAGATCTATATCTACTAGGTAATAAAGAACGGGTGATATACATCCAACGAGAACTTACCCTAGGCGCAAACGAAATTTTGTTAAAGAGTAGGAACTCGTGGGTTACGTAGTCAGACACTTGTCGATCTCAAGATCGTGAGGAAGTCCAAGAGGTCCGCCCAAAGACGTCTATCGATCCAGCTCCAAAGAACATCGTCCAAGATCATAGCAATGCAGGCATCCGGTGATTCACACACGCCCCGGGAGATTCTCGACAACTCCTCCGCCCTCGCCCGTAAATAGCAGCGTATAAAGAACTCCTTTCCGCATAAAGCCACCGAACATGTATCTCGGCTAACCGAGACCATGGGGGAAAATACTAGAGGGGAGAGAGATCCTCTGTGAGGAGGTGTGAGGAGAAGGAGAAGGTGGCCTTTTTGACCATCACCTTCCGGCCCATGTCGCGGGTAACCCCTCCACATTAAAATGTTCTTCACATTCTCTTTAAATTCCACTTTAAATGGATTAATTTCTCCAAATTTAATGCTCTCTTCTCATTTAATGAAACTTTTATTATTTTGATAAGAATTTTGTTAATTACTTTAATTAACAAATATTCATAAAACTCCTCTCGCAACATTTCTGAATATTACACGCAGTAACTACCACTTCAGCAATTTCATCAAATGCTCGCGCCTATTGAAATAATTCCAATGGCTTTCTTTAAATATTTATCCTGAAAACATATTTGCTCCAAATGGTGCTCAGATTCCTTAAGTGTGTCACCCGGTTCGCTGGATCAATGCATATGATGGAGACCCTCCATCAATAATCACCCAAATAAATGGACCTCGAGATCCATATCGACTCCTTACACATTCAACGGCGACTTGATCGTGAGAACCTTTAACGCT